>CM042196.1:9636340-9649305 GCA_023539305.1 Ilex asprella
CATGTAGATTTTGACTCTTAATAGTATGTATTTGTTATGAGTTCCTTATTTTTTGATATTTTTACAAACATTCACATGATTTGAACAAAATGATGGTTGAAAATCCATCCAATCTTAGTTTTTGAGGAAATATGGGTTTTTCTCTACATCTTCACATCATCTTGATTTTGAAAATTCTAGAGCTTTGTGTTGGGTAGTAAAATGATTGTGTTGATGATCTCATGCTTATTTCCTTTAAACTTGTCTCTTGTAACATGATTTACGAAATGGGTATATTTCTTAAATTGTACTATTATGTATATTGCTTGTGAAAATTTGGAAAAATCATGGAATTTGCTTGTATATGAAGTTTGAGCATATTGTTGGTATGTCACTCTTGTGTCTGGTATTGTGTGGGACTTGAATTACCTTCGAAAGCTGCCGCAGAGTGTTAGAGGTTAGTCTATCCCAATGGGGGTGAGATGGTTGCTTAATGCTCGTAGCGGATCATTGTTGTGACAGTGACCACTATTGTTCACGGATACCGGGGAAAAGGGTTAGTATACTAGACACCTTGGAAAGATTTCGTCAATGCCGTATGAGACGGTACACGCCCTTCCTAAATTGACCTGTGATTGTTATTATAAATGGGTGAACGAGGTAGAATCGTCGGGTAGATTCATGAGAAACGACAACCTACTTGAGTGGTACCAAATAGAAATTGTTGTTCATTGTACCAAATATTATTTCTCCAAGAGTTTCGGGTAGTATGGGATGCCGCGATAACTTGTGGAAATGGTGTATGGTGGAGTGGATTATGTTAGAAATTATTTGTCAATTAAACGTGGTTTTATTCTCTTTCAATTCTTTATTATTGTACAAACTTGAGATCTCCTTTAAAATGTCCTTATTTTATTTCAAAATTCATTTATATGTATCTGCGAAATGTGACCTACCTGTTTTACTTGATTTCAAAACCTTGAATGGGTTTGGAAGGATCCTCCTACAAAGCCTTGTGCTCATCCCCTACTTCCCCACCTTTTAGATTTTGCCTTTGACAAGGAACTGGAAGTCGAGGAGCCGACACATTGGAAGACTCTGACAGAAAGGAGCGTGGATCCCTAGGTGGACGCTTAGAGCGACCCCCCTTTCTTTTGTTATAGACTTGGACAATCTTTTGGGAGAATTGTATAGCCTAGTTTTATTTTGTAAATTATGCTGTGTATTATAGTACTTTTGTGGGGATGTAAAGGGCATAACTTGACCTATTCTTTCGGGATAACATGTAAATTTGATGGATTGATTTTATGGTAGTTAAATGGACCCGGTGTGGTCATTACAATAGAATTGCACAGGTTGTGTTTTGGGTAGAGCTCTCCGAACAAAGGAGACTCTGCCCGAATTTTGTTAAATGAAGGACCCCCGATTATTTATGGATTTATTAGTTGCTCTCATGATATAAATGGTTATTGGATGTAATGCCGTCCAGGGTGGTATTTGGGACGTTACAGTGATAGTGGTAGAAATAGTGGTGGAGTAGTTCCAAACATTATTTTTTTAAAAGGACTTGTGAGAAATAATTCCTAAAAACACTTTTAAAAAGTTACCCAACACACACCCTTATAAGCCTATTTTTTCTATTAAATTTGGGGTTTTAATATTAGCCATCAGATTAATTTTTTTAAAAAAATTAAAAAGATCTCAACTGTGAATAACAAAAATCATTTTGTTTATCTTTTGAAATTTGAATTATATTATACTTTATTATATAAATTTCAATCAGGATAGTTATTCTATTTTAATGATAAGTTGTCTTCTGTCTGTGCAATTCACAATCAAATCCTTCATTTTTCTCATCACGACTTAACTATTGGTCGTAATGCGTTTTTCATTAAAGGTGATGAGCCCAAATTCAATTGGGTCTAAGCTCAATTTGTAGGGTAAGTCCAAATTAGTTAGAAGGCAGGTCAATTTCAGCTAATGATCTCAGCCTAATCCAAAATTTAAGAGACCTATGAAGATCAACACACATGGGGAGTAATCATCGGGACAACTGCCGCTCGAACATCACGCCTATCCTTTGTTGTACCTATCTCTAATTGTAACTATCCTCTCCGAGAGATTAATAGCCTAACATTCACGCCACTTCCTCAACTAAGGCTCTATAAATTGTAAGTCCTCTATACATGAGGGACATCTTTCTCGCACAACTATCTCACACACTACACACCACACTCCTTGGGATGTTTTCTTTTTCTCTCTCGCTCTCCTTTACCTAATAAAGTTCTCCAGTCACCGTTATCGCCTTTAGTGGTTAGGTCTTCTCGGCCCAACCATCCAATCTTTCTCTTTATTATTAATTGTTCTATTAATTGTCTTGCATCACACACTCAACTAATTTGATTGTACATAATATATTTTGTGCATCATCAAAAGGCATGAATCATCCATAAACAAGGTACACAAAAACTACCTTTTGAAGAATTATCACAAGTAATTTTTCATAATAATTTATTTAAATATCAAATGGTCTTTTATCAGCAACTCGTAAGTGGGAGTCTTTGACCATTTTTTCAATTTTATATGTGCTCTATCAGACAAATCCATCATCTCTTTCCCTATGGGTCCGTTTGGTTAAAAAAAAGTGATAGAAAGTGAAAATGAAAATGATAGAAAGTGAAGTGAAAGAAAAGAAAGTTGAAAAAAATATATTTTCTTGCATGTGTTTGATTATGATGAAAATTTTGTAAGAAAATTTTATTCTATAGTTTGGAAAGTAAGAAAGTTACAAGAAATTTTATTTAATTGTCTGAATTACCCTTATGTATAATTATTCAAAAGTGGATCTACCCATATGGCTACAGAACATGAAATTGACAATAAATTTTCTCTGTTGCTTTCACATAAATTATTTTGCATTGCAAATTAATTTATCATCCTTTATTTTTTTTCAAGTTAAAATTCAGCTAACCAAGCTTGATTTATATCACCCCTGAAAAAAAAAAAGATATGGGTTCGTTGAATTGGTCTAATTTTTTATTGACATTATAAGGCACAATTTCAGTTTCTCATAGAGCCCAACGCCAAATATTAGGTCCATAAATTAATAGAATGTAACATTCAAGCTATATACTCTAGATAGTTTGCCAATAGGGATTATATCTGTTTATTTTAATGGATAATAGAAGAAGCACACGACTTAGAACCATAGAACCAAATTATTAAACAAAAATAGAAAACAATGCAGTAGATTTCAATAACAAATACTCCCTTAAATGACCTAATAATACTTAACACGCAAAAATAGTAACCAAAATCCCACCAAACATAAATTATGTCGAAATTATTAAAATAACATGCAATGTTATTCAACCACACTATAAAACTAAGTCCGAGGAACTTATAATCCTCTAATCGAAAATGCATGCATCATCTTCACCACTCGACCTTTAATTTATAGCATCATGCCTCCTTGTGATAGTTGTCGAATTAAAAATAAAACTGCATTTCTTTAGGATAGATAAAAAATGTTCTCGCTTTAACAGAATTTGCGTTCAAGTACTCAAAAGTGGTCATTCGACTATCAATATCTAACCCTTCAACATCCATGATAGCTTATTAAAGGTCTAAATGATTTATGCAAGGCTTACTCCTCATATGCATCAACTAGTTTTGTCATGTTATTTGCAACAACATTTATAGTTTTGACAACTATCTTTGCATTTTTCAGCCTCTTTGAATGACGTCTCATAGGCTTTGAAGATCTATGGTTGCGATTTCCTTAAGCATGTATTTGACTACTATCATTGTCTTGTTGATGTTCAAATCCATTACCTTCTATACCACCCAAGTCATCGACTATTGTATTCTCATTAAGATTGAATATCAGTGTGTACTAATCGTCACTATCATTCATTTGTCTTGACGAGTTTGCATTTATATCTTTACCTGAACATGCACATTCTTTGGTTGCTTGATCATTGCCACACACAATAGCTAATTCATCAATCTTCTTACCACGCAATCCTTTTGCTTCTGGATTTTCCTACAAAAATGTATCAAACATAATAGTTAGGCATATTTCGATAAATTGCTTTCATTTTTTTTTTCATTGCAAAATGTAACATTTAGAAGTTAGTATTATTTGAAATGATACTTACAACAACATATATAGTCCATACTTGATCACTATACTTAACCAGTTTTGCCACTGGATTCCAAGAAAATCCACTTTGGCTCAACATATCCTACATAAATCTAAACTTTTTCTTGATGGTTTTTAATCAATTAACACAATTATCTCAACTCAATGAAAGGTTAAAACTAGTATTTATAGCTGACAAAGTTGCAGTATAAACTTGATCTTTAAAGCTCTTATCTACTTTATAACTTTCATTAGCTTGATGTACCAGTTCTAGAATGAGACATCGATCCATCTCCTTAGACCACACTAAATTTTTTCTATTTTTCTTCCCATCTCCTGGAAGGAATTGAGACTCATCATGCTCCATTCCTAAAAATCTCAAAAGTGTATATAATAACAATTGAAATAAGAAACGTAAACATTATAAAAAAACATGCATAAATGAAAGGCAAACCATATCAAAAATAATATAGTATTTATTTTACCACTACCCTAATAAAGAGACATACAATACTATTTTCATGTATCTAAAAACATTAAAGTATGTTATGAGCAAGCATCCTACTACTGTCTATTACAAAAATTATTCCACATCTCGTTTATAATTTGCGTTCGAATCCTTTTTCCTTCCCTTCCATCTTGAGCCCTTGTTAATTGTGTGTCAACGTCATCATGGGTTGTGGTTGGTTGATTTTGCATCTCTCGATCAACATCGGCTAAAAGTGGATCATCTGACATCATTCCTCGAATATGGTTGTGCACAGTGCAACAGGCAATTATTATCTTTGTTTGAGTTGTATAACTAAACATTGGTTCATCCACTAAGATTCAAAATTATTTTTTGATACTCCAAAGGCTCTCTCAATTGTATTTCGTAAGGACGAATGTCTATGGTTAAACAACTATTTTGTTGTGGTTGATACACGCCCTCTTATTGAATTTAAATGGTATCTGGTACTTCGGAATGGGGTAATGTAATACTTTAACAATAGAAATCACATATCTACGTGACAGAATTTGCCTACACAAACAATAATATAAAACTTATTAAAGTTGTTTTAATCCATTTCAAAATAATTTATCCGTATTGCCTACCTAGACTACATGTAATCTCATGCTCCAGACTACTAACACAACCCAATATTCAAGAATCAGATGCTGAGCCTTCCCAACCGGCTAAGACATAGGTAAATCTTAAATCCAGCATACAAGCATCTAATACATTTTGGGAAGGCCAATATTTTCTACCACAACATCATGCAACATATTTGACTGGAACTTTCACAAGAAGATGTGTATTATCAATTGCTCCCACACAATCCTACTTGCATCAATAACAAATGAGAAATTCGTATACACAATACTGTAAATATATTAAAAAGTGTTGTTTTTAGAATATTTTACCTTAAAATATGGCCACATCCTATGATTTTCGCGTATCTCTTTATTGGTCTCTGTTTGAGAAATAGGTTGCTTTAAAAAGTCATATTTCATGCCTATTATAGCATTTAAGACTACGTGGAAGTATCGGGATATGGTTTCACCAGACCTCTTAAAGTGACATTTTGCACTTCGATTCTTGAGTTTGTGTAATATTATATATAGAAACATGACTAATTGTTTTTCAACACTACAGTGCATGGTATCCTTTAGCCTTCTAGTACCTTTAGGTATGTATACAAATCTTTGAAAATCTTCCACATTCACTCTTCATAGATTATGACAATGTTCATCATTTTGTGTCACGTCCCAGACAAATTCGCGTTGTGTCAGATAACAATTGCGTTGTAGCTTCTCATCCTATTGTTCCAAGTAATAAACACCAACAAATTGTGCATAATGAAGAATAATCTCTTCATCATCATCATCATCATTGTTATTCATCTTCAAGATCGAATATTAAGAACATCGTAAATAAAAACATGTCATTAAAAATGTAGATGAAAAATATAGACATAAATGAAAAAGCAAAATTCAATTCAAAACAAAACAAAACAAAACACAACAAAACAAAAAAAAGCACAATAAAATTTACACCATTTTATTTAAATAAGATATCCACATTAGGTGTTACTGTACATATGATCATGAGTGAAGTTTTAATGATCTACCCTTCTTGATTATGATTGAAGTTTACATGTAAAAGATCATTGACTGAAGTTTATAATTTGTGATTCTATTACAATGGATCAAGTTTTGAAACTAAAAAAATTTAATTTTCAGTATGTATCTAGAACCTATACATGGGTGTAACATATACTTGGGATTAAGTACATAACATATAAGTGGGTCCAACTCTAAGTTTTCTTTTGAAATAATATAACTACAAGATAATATCACACAATCTAAAATTATAGTTTGTATTGAAAAAACATTAGAGAAATTACAACACGCTAGGAAGGATTATCAGCTCATTGACACTATACCACCATTAAGACCATCATGTACATGACACATAAGAGTATTCATGTTTTTTTCTACAAAAATCAACATGGAAAGAAATAATAAGTAGACCATTGTTCCACGAAGGAGCACCGATAAAACATTACGCATACAACTGTGTCATACCCACAAGATGCATCCTGTGTGTAGAGTAGTGTGAATAGGACTACCCGTTTTTTCGGAAACGACAGGTTGGTCATATACTATTGTTCAATGGTAAAAGCTCCAACTAACAAACATGAAAACACAGTATCAAAGTTGAAGGGCAGTAGTACACAAACATGCTAGTTGAGGCATTTTATCGAACACCTGGTCTACCTCATCTACATGACCGTTGAAACATAATCAAATAAAAAATTTAACCCAACAATCAACAAAGAAAACAAAGATAAAAAAGGGGAAAAATGGTGTTGCCGCGGAAGAAATGCAGTAAATATACAGGACTAATACAAATTGAAGGTCCAAAAAATTAACACTTCAAAGCGTATAGACTAATACAAATTATTGAATTTTTTTTCTTTGGCTAGTACAAATTTTTGGGTTTCGTTACTTACAATATGTAGCAATTCTAGTACATAGAGCAATTGAAGAAGGAAGAAAAACTTATTTATTAGTTGGTTGAGTGTGATATAAAAAAAAAGTTGGCTAAGAAGATGTGCAGAGATGGAAGAGGCAGTTAGCTGAGAAGATGAATACTAAGAGGTAGACTTCCTTGACGAGTTGGCTGAGGAGATTGAGTACTAAGAGGAGTTATGGTGTGCTAGGGGGCAGAGTGGTAAATCTTTCGTGTAGATTTTGTGGGAAAACAAAAAGCATCAAATACGGGAAAATTTAATCATGTGAAAAAAAAATCCCTGAGAAACCTTCGTTTCCAGCTAAACAAACACCATATTTTTTCTTTTTTTTTTTTCTCTTTCCCCCTTTTTCCACCATTCTCTCACTAACCAAATGAACTCTATAATTTTTCTCTTGCAAACTCCAAAGGAGTTAGTACGTAACTCAACATCTGTTACTCGTAATTTTATATTTTATTGGGGAAAACATGTCCATGAAAGGTAGGAGAGCAAAGGGATAAAATCAAAGGCATCACAACATTCTATATCTCTACACTAGTTACCCTTGAAAAATTATGGAGGTAAGATTATCTTATAATTTATTTTTTTTTCTTTGTTTTCTTGATAATAAATCACATATAATAATTTAAGCGAGACCCCCAATGTATAAGTGAACTTATCACAATACTTGATAACTTATCGATTAGAATGGACTTAGATTAAAACTTATCAATGAATCAAAATAATTTTGGAACAATTTTGTGACATGATATCAATATTATGAAAATTAATTTTGGAACAGTGTTAATTTGGAATTTTTATAGAAAATATGTATTATTTTAGCAAAAAATCTACATATATGTTGATACAACTGACCAATTGATACGAACCCGACACTAACGATTATAAAATTGATATGATTATTAAATATACATAATAAATAGTCTAAAATAATGTTTAATAGTCAAAATATACTAAATAGATTTTTTTTTGTGGTCTTAACACGAATAATACGACATGAGTGTCACACGAACACGACACGATTGACCTCCCTAGACACAAGTAAGGGTGTCAATTGTGTCAGATTAAAAGGTTACGTGTCGAGTTATAAGTGGGTGATGGGTGAAAAATATGTAAACTCATACACTATGCGTTTAATAAATATGTGAAAAACCTCAACACAAACACAAACCGTTTAATAAACGGGTAACACGACACGACTCGCATAACCCATGCAATTTTAAACAAGTCGTGCTGGGTGAAGTCGAGTTAACACGATAAATCACATGTTAGACCCATTTACCTGTTTTTTTTAAATGCCATATAACTTTATAAAACTAAAAATATAACAATTTTAGATGGTTTATATATTTTCTGTGGATGTCACTAAAAAAAATTCTGAATAATTTTAAAAATGATTATTAATTTATTATTATATTTATTTTATTTAAATGAGTGATAAACGGATGACAAGTCTCACCCAAACACCACTCATTTATTAAACGTGTTTCATGGCAAATAAGTATTTGACGTTGGATATGTAAGCAAATGTATGAAGTTCTTGAAATTTTTTTAGATGTGTTTCTTTTCATTGTTCACAATATATTTGATGAATTACCTCAATGAGATATGCACTAGATTTATCTAGAATCATGTGTTAGTTTTTTTTTATTCTTATATAGATTTTGTCGATTTTTCGTTTTTTGCTGAGCATGTTTAGGCTATGTGAAAGGTTGCTGATGTTGTTTTTGAGAATTTGAGGCATGAAATTTTGGTGCGTATAGAGAAAAGGTTAAATAAATGAAGTACAAAAGGAAAAAAATAGAATCTATCAAGTGCTTTTGGAACAGTGTCTAACTCAGTTTTTGTTGACAATAGAACTTCATGTTGTAGTTCTGATATTGAAATATTTGAATGAATGTATACTTTTGTAATGTTTTTATTGTAGTTATTGTACCTTATAATACACTTTTGTTGGATGTTGCAGCCAATGCCTTTAAGAATAAAAACTCCAAAACATGCAAGAGCTAAGCGAGAGTAAAAAAACAAGCCCTGAAGCTTGTAAGTTCTTCACAAGTTTTTTTTTGAAGTTATTAAAACCTGATTCGGTAATCAGATCAAGTGAAAACGAACATTAAATGTGTTTGGAGGTTGAAACTGGGAAGAAAACCTAATAATTCATGGGACAAAATTGATCAATGTGCTGAATGTTGTATTGACTAGAATTTATAGCATTAAGAAGGGTAATTCTATTAGATATGATGAAAGAATGACAACATTAGACCATCTGATTATGGTGGTGAAACTTCTTTAAAGTTTTCTCTTAAAACTAATTGCAATATTTTGTGGTAATGACACAACATAGTTCAGTTTCATTTTTCATGTTGCTTTTCATACCCTTTTTACAATGAATTGAATGTGTTTCTCTACAAATTTGTGAGTATAAGCAGAACTTGTTTTAATGTTCGTAGCATGTAATCTGTAACAGGGTTGGCCTTAGGCCTAGGCCAATTAGTTGTAGGGCCCCCATTTTTTGCAAAATTTTGGGGGCCCTTGTTTAAGAGAGGGCCCAAATTTTATTTATAGGCCCATTAAGACTTCAACAACTTACCTAGAAAATTGATCGACTTGCCAATTGTAGTAGATTGTTAGACTTCTACAACAAAGAAAGATAATGTCTCTCTCTCTCTCGTCTGTGAAGGAATTAAGCAAATCACAGATTTAACGCTAAATTTTTTTTTTGTTAGGATTTAACACCAGATTTAACGCCACTCCCTCATGCCTCTCTCTCTCTCTCTGTGAAGTTTGAATTTGAACAAAGAAAGAACATCAAAGCTCTCTATTCTATAATCTATTGTTGTTCAACAAACCATCGATTGTGATTAAGATTCAAGGGTTTTCCCGACTTCGTTTGCAGTGCAATCAAGGAGATATACTAATTTTTCGGTATCAGGAGTTTTGCCTGTGATACCCCAAACTCCGGGTGTCTGTAATTATCCGGTTGATCACTCATCAACTCGCGGAATATCCGTGGATATCATGTAATTCGATACTACGTCATTGTACCCCATTTACCGAGATCTATAACTTAATATAACTTGGGCAGAGTCTCCTTTGTACGGGAGCTCCACCCAAAACGCAACTTGTGCAATCATACAACATTGACTACATCGAGTCCATTTATTCCTACTTAATTGCATAGAATTAGATACTACCATAATTATCATCACTATGTACATTCATTCATAAAAGAATAAATGTCTTAAAAGAATCTCATATACATGTCTTTTTAATATAAAAGAAGTTTTTGTTTACAAAAATTATATAAGGTCAAAAGTAACTATATACAAGGGACTAAAAAGTCAAAATAAGAGTCATAGACCGGTTCTGCCGTCAAAGTGGGCTCATGGCCTCGCCTTCTGTGGATGCCTGACCGATACCTGAAAAATATTCCCATAAAGGGTGAGTCAACGCTTAATAAGGTAACTCCTGTAGAGAATTCCTCTCAACCTAAATGCATATGAAGTGTCACATGCAACAATCATTTCATGCAGTCATTCAAAACTGTCTATTATGAACAAATGTCATAAATCATGTCATGCCATGAAATGAGACTCACGCAAGTAATATCAACACTGAGCCCCATCCCGAGCTCTAACAACGTATGCAATGTCATGCGTATGTATCTGGGCATTCCAAGCCCTTTGTCATTGGTGTTATGTATACTCAATGACTAATTAATTCATTTTCTTATGTTTTTTTGAGGAGATGATTTATGATATTACACCAATGAGACATCACACCATCAACGGATCTTCAGGACATCCCACCTGCAGCTCCGTTTATGTCGTTACACTTTTCTAGAATTGCACCGCCAGAAAGTGTATAAACCAAGTAAGCGCACCTGAGGGAGAATCTAGTCATTTTTGCTATTCCCGACACATTTATCCATTTAATTTTTCGTGTAACTTAGTCGTACCTTAGTGAGTCTTTTCACAAGCCCACGATCAACCACCTTTGTGGTGATTGATTTCATACCATGCATACACTCCCACCAATATCAATGCCCATGAATGTAGTGCAACCCATGTATAATTCAATACAATGTGCAATTGTCTTTGATACCATTTACAATGTCCATTATTTAATGAATGCAATATAATGACATTTTCAACACAATCATGAGTATGTTATGTAAGTTAATCAACTCAACTAACATATTTGTATTTACCTAGGCATTTAAACAAACATCTATAGAGCACAATCAATTTATACCAATAACATGTTTATTACTTCCAACATGCAACATGTTTATTGATTCTATAAACATAAGCACAAGTTCACCACAATAATCATATGTTAAATAATCATTTAACATACATATTATTTCAGAATCACATAACAAGCTAATAATTTTATTAGACTTGATATGTGATTAAAATGTCAAGTCATGCTAATGTACAATTAACATGCTTAAACCACTAACATTAACTTACACCAAGTTAATCATAATAGGATTTTACTAATTATAAGGTTAATTATAAATCTTATATTTGACCCACTAGTTACACTAGTCAAGACCTAACATGTGATATACACTCTTAGCTTACCTGTAGAGATCTGAAAAAAATGATGATAATTTTTTTTTTGTTTTGCCGGTAGAGCACTATTCATGCACTATTTGTCGGTAGGACACCATATATGCATCATTCAAGCATAAGTCATATTTAGGAACATAATTTAAGTATGTCATAGAAGAAAAACATGCTTAGAATATTAAAATACACATACTGTGCGAATTTGAGTCTAAACGAAAATAGTTTCAAAAATTGGACGAAAAGGGCATTTCGGTTGGCCTACATGGGACCGGCCAAACCCGGTCACTAGCGAAAATATAAATTTTTGAAAATTTTTATTTAAAATAATTTTAAGAACTTTGGTTAAAATAGAATGTCGAATTGAGGCGTTTCGAGACGAGTTATAGTGTAACGGGGTCCCCGGATTCATCAAGGGCAAAAGGGTAATTTTGCACCTTTGCCCTCCACTATAAATATAGACCTTTTTGTGTAAAAACATCAGTTTTTCAGCTGAAATAGATCAGTACACGTTTTTGGAGGAAAAGGGAAGAAAAACCCTAGGTTCTTGAAACTTAAAGCCACCAAAACTTATTCTTAGGCCAAGATTTTTGCAAGACTTCCTTCTAAGAAGATGTTTCTCTCAACAAGAGCTATATTCTCACCGATCGGTTCGTCTATAAAGCGAACACAACTTCCTTGATTTGAGAAAAACTATTCTAGGTATGATATTTTACTAAGTTGGGAATAGATTTAAGTTTTCTTGCCTTCTTATGTGTTGATTGAATGATTTAGGTGTTTACTTGATGTTAGAAAATTATTTAGTTGATAGTTTATTTGAAAACTTAGAATTAGTGGTTTAAGCACTTTTGTGTTCTTTGAGTTTTTTTGATAATTTGTTGTTATGGTAAAGGTATATATTATTTATGTGTTGGATTATTATATTATACCTTATGTTCATGTAGAAAAACTTTTATGGTTTGAGAGTTATGATGAATTGGTTGTTTGTGTATTTTTAGTTGCTTTGAGAAATTGTGAAAGTAATTAATGTGAAGCTTAATTGTATATTCAATCCATTGAATGGTGTTTTATATTCATGTAGACAAGGTGTTTGATGAAATTTTTCATACAATTCACATTGAAAAAAAATCAAGACATCTTGGAATACATGAAACCTTGGAACATAGTGTGTGTTGAGCACTTGGTGCTATGCATTATGAGGGTGTAGATCCTGTGGTGAAAAACCTAAAATCTGGCCAATGACAGTACTCG
>CM042196.1:9685495-9720775 GCA_023539305.1 Ilex asprella
TATATATATATATATATATATGTGTGTGTGTGTGTGTGTGTGTGTGTGTACAAAAATAAAAAATACACATTACAAAAAAAGTGTATATATATATATATGTGTGTGTGTATATATGTATATCACTTCCCAGGACATTGACAACGTTACTGTAACTGTCCACACGATAGTAACAGTTCCTCTGTTACTGTCGTGGACCTTGACAGTTATTTAAACGTCCATCCCACAAGACGAACAAACACAAAAAAGTGAAAAAGAATATGAGATAAAATTTTCATAATACAACCTAAGACAGTAACATATGCGTTACTGTCCTATAATAGTAAAAATACTCCATTCTTATTGTCTCCTGGGATAGTGACAATGCTACTATTACTATCCACGACAGTAACAGTTACTCAAAAGTCAATTCCACAAGAAGAATGAAAACAAAAAAATGAAAAAAAAAATAAGATAAAATTTTCATAATACAGTGTAGGACAGTAACAGATGTGTTACGGTCTTGGGATATTAAAATACTTCACTGTTACTCTCCCTCGGGATAGTGACAATGCCACTATTACTGTCCACGTACAACAGTAAGAGTTACCCAAACGTCTATCCCATAAAAGAACGAACACAAAAAATTTAAAATAAAAAGAAATTTTTTTCATAATGGACGGTATCAATGTGGTTGTCGATTTTGTGAGAGTTGCTATTGATTTTGGAATACTTGAGATGGTTTCGAGAGCTGTTATTACGAACAAATAGCCATGGTGGGTGACTAAAAACCCTATGTTTTAAATGTTGCAATTTTTGGAGATTATAAGAATCATTGAACTGACTTGTCATGAAGAAAAGATTCACAGCTTGAAAATTACGTTTTGGAATGACAGCTCAGGTGATTGAATGGTATTGATTTGCTTGGAGGGTTTTGGGAACTATGGTGCTTCGTATTTCTTTAGACGGATAAATTAAATGAGGAGAGAGCAGAGATGAAAGAGAAATTAAAGGAGAAAGAAATTAAAGCAAAAGAGAAAAGCCTGAAAAGATATGTATGATCCACTAAATGCCAAATTAGGGCAAAAAAAATAATACAGGGACCATTGAACCTACTTACAAAAAAAATATTTAACGTGTGTCCTTGATAATTCAAAGAGATTGCGTCTGTTCTTATTGACAAAAGAGTTTCTCATATTATACTAGGTTTCAATTTTCACTTTGATAAATTACATGAATAAACAAGGCATATATATATTTTTTGTTATTTTTAGCATTATATTATTCATAACACTAATTTCATTTATTATGTAAGAGGAAAAAAGTGAATTTACCTCTCTCAAGAGATGTTTGGTCTAGCACTTGTATTCTTTCTCCTCCTCCTTGCAAAATGAACAAACCGTGCTTCGATTGAAGGAACTTCGATGCTTAAGTCAGTAATTGAACAAAGGATTGGAATGCAGAGAGGATTCAACATACCCTTTACTGCGCCTGCTTGATCCTCTTTATAGTGCCTCCTTTCGTTAGGGTTTCCATGATCGATGATGCAAGGTGGCACATTTCTCATCAATCTAGGGTATTTGTTAGGGATTTTTTGAAATCTTTCCAGACGTTCTCCCAGTTGACTTGTTACTGAGCCATGGATTATGCTTATTTGTTACACCAATACCTCAATTATAGGCATTCACTCAAAATGATACTGTTTACATGTAGAGCTCGGTTCTGTTAAGACCGAGCTCTTGCTCTCTTTACCGAGTCCTTGATAGTTCGACCTTACTTTGGTTAACTTATCCATTTGCTACTTCCTCACATGCTTTACCCTATTATCCTCATGTGGGCACATTAAATGTTCCTTACACATGTCATAATTTTTTATGCCCTTCACTTGCCCCTAGAAACGTGTGTCAAACATTTTTGTCTAGCAGTCGTTTCATACTCCTAGGCTATCATTGCATTTACCCTCGAGACTTGAACCTTTTTTTGACGGCGTACTTTGCATTAATTTCTTGTCCTTTGGTCTTCAATCATTCTTTTTAAGCATAAATTCTCTTCATCTCTCCACTTGCTCTTCTTATAATTTTCTTCTATGTTTCTTCGAATCCTTCTTTTTCCATCATGGCTCCTCTTACTTCCTCTGAAATTCCAGCTTTCATAATCAAATACCAAATTCAAGATGACGTCGATATTCGAGTGGCAAGGACGGATGAACCTCTTATTGGCACCAAATAGCATTCCTATTTATACCCTCACTATTACTAAAGGCGGGGTTCACTTTCCTCTAAATCCCTTTCTCATTTGGGTGTTTTCTGCACTAAAGCTATGCCCCATCCAGTGCTACCCAAATCTCTTTAGGATTGTGATGGGCATGGCTGCTCTCAACAAGTTGTTGAACTCGAGCTTGGGTCTCTGGGAGATTCTATTTTGTTATATCATCAAGCCTACTGGAGACAATTATTACCTCGCAGTGAGGAAAAAAGATTGTTATCTGGTAACTCACCTTCTAGACTCAAACAAGGGCCATGAAAATGACATTGTTTTTGTTTCTGGCAATTGGGAGTATGTTGCTGGCGACACTCATTCTTGTCGATGCCCTTATGAAGAAGGCGCACAAGTGATCAATAGTAATATTTCCTTGTCAAAAATCTCTCTTTTGTTCTTAATTTTTCTTTTTATACAGGCGAAACTGTGAAGGGGAGAATCCTAGAACGGTCAGTAAAGATAGAGTAGCTGAAGGAGGTGTGGAACCTCAATGACTCACTCTTTTGCCGAGGTGCCCATACTCTGCTTGGGTACACTCCGACCTACATTTCATTCTTTGTCGTTCCTCTCCAACCTAATGCCACACTTGCGCATAATCGTCAGGCTATTCAGTCTGCTTGGGACCAAACCCCACTTCTCGCAAGAAGGCCCCTCCGGGAGGAATAGACCAGTAAGAAATTTTATTGTGTTTCTTTCTTCTACCGAGACACCTACGGTAGCGCAAATCCTCGTCGAACCTGTTAAAATATGCTTCAGCTGATCCTTTCGAGGCTGATAATGCAACCTGTTTGGAGGAGCCTTTGGTTGGTCCAACTCTGGTCTTAATGGATACTATTCCAGAATCCCCTGTCCAATCTGAACCACCGCATGCCCCTTTCAAGCTTTTCATTGCTCCTATTGATCTTCCAGAACCTATCCTTGTACTACCAGATGACACTATCTCGAAGAAACGTAAGACTTCAGAGCCTAAAGCTATTCATTCTGAGCCTATTATTCCCCATTTTAAACCTATCCTGAAGGCTAAGAGGAGAGAAATTACTATAAGAAATTCTACTGCCAAAGATTTCAACTTGGTAGTGGGGATAGCTAGAGGTGTGATCTTTCCTCGAGACTTAGCCGCAAATGAGGCTCTGTCAGATGACGAGATCACTTGGCAGGCAATTCAACAAATGGTTATGGTATTTCCCACTCCCTTTTCTTTTTACCAAGTCTTAATTTTTTTTTAAAAAAAACTCTGTTTTACCTTTCCTTGTGTTTTGTAGGGACTTCAGAAGGTTCATGAAATTGGAGTGAAGATCGCAAGGAAAGAAAGAGTTTGCTGATGAAGAGTATGCCAAGCTTTGCAAGGAGATGCTTAGCCTGATTGATGAGAACCAGAAACTTGCTACAGAGGTAGAAGATTTAAAGGCATCCGAAAATGCGGCCAACTTCGAGCTTAACCAAACCCAGCTTGACCATTCCAACCTTTTGGAGGAGTTTGAGGGATTCAAGGCTTAAGCTAAAGATCTAGATAATGAATTGGCTTCGTAAATTTCTACCTTGGAAAAGGTATACTTTGCCAAATCAGCTGTAGATGTTCCTCAATCTTTAGAGCTTTATACTCATTATCCTTCTGCGAGTTCACCCAAGCCTTAGCCTGTTCTACAAAACATTATGTAGTCAACACATGTTTTTTTTTTGAATACATAATGAAGACCCTTTTTAATTAGTTATGTCGTAGTTTGGCCATTAGGTAAGGACCTCTATTTAAAAAGCTCGGTATCAAAGCAGGGACCCTTTGGCTTTTGTAATGCATTTTGTTCTCAAGTTTTGGCCCGTACTCGGTCTTTCTTCAAAGAGTTCGGCCCCAACGTAGGGATCTTACGATATAATTAAGATTTGCTGTTATGGTCTTTGCTTGGCCTTTCTTCGAAGAACTCACCCAAAGTAGGGACCTTCCAATACGTAGGATAAATTTTGCTAAGAAGTTATGATCCTTACTCGACCTTTTCTTCAAAGAGGTCGGTCCCAACGTAGGGACTTTACGATACTTAGAATAAATTTTGCTCTTAAGAAGTTATGGCCCTTACTCGGCCTTTTCTTCAAATTGTTTGGTCCCAACGTAGGGACCTTACGATACTTAGAATAAATCCTGCTCTTAAAAGGTTATGACCCTTACTCGACCTTTTCTTCAAAGAGTTCGGTCCCAACGTAGGGACCTTACGGTACTTAGAATAAATTTTGCTCATAAGAAGTTATGGCCGTTACTTGGCCTTTTCTTCAAAGAGTTCAATCCCAACGTAAGGACCTTCGAACTTAGAATAAATTTTGCTCTTAAGAAGTTATTGCCCTTACTCGGCCTTTTCTTCAAAGAGTTCAGTTTGTTACTGCTTAGAAACTTGACTCAGTCCTCTTGGGTCCTTGTTTGTTTCTACATACGTACTGACCTGCTGATCTAATCAAACTCAGATCACTACCCAATCAGTTTACATCGTCATGCCTAACCGTGAGTCTAGATCTGATCAGGTGGCTACACTAGATTTAAACTCTTACGTCTATCAGGATTTTTAACTCTTTGCCTTGGCAGTAGGATGTGCTTAACATAGACTATTTGTTTAGAAGTACATGAAAACCTTTATTCAAACATTCAGAATTTTTTCTAAGTACACTGGAAAATACTTCTCGGCAAGGTATTTGCTTTCGAGAGAAATGACCCATAGGAGGTACCCCTATTTTTCGAAGGCACTTTGGACTTCGTATTTGTGAAGGTACTTCAGAAATAAAACTTTTGCAGGTATGATGAATTCCACGATTACGACACTGTTTTATGGTCCAAAGTTTCATGCTCGTAATATCCGTTTCCTCCTACTCGGACCACCTTATATGGTCCTTCCTTATTAGCACCTAGCTTTCTGTGTGTTGGATTTCTGTTCGATTCTAAAACTCATCTGAGAACTAGTTTTCCAATGATAAAAGTGCAAGGGCTAACCTTCCTGTTATATAGGATGCAATTTGTATTGTGGTCGACTCTATCCTTTCTTCAAGAAAGTCTAATTCTCAAGCAATTGCAGTATCATTGCCCCCATTGGAGACTAGGTTGGTTTGAAGAGTCGATAACCTGACCTCCAATGGTATTACAACCTTCATTCCATAGGCGAGGAAAAATGGTGTTTTGCCAGTTGCATGTCGCAGCGTGGTTCGATACGTCCACATAACACTTGGTAACTCCTCTGCCCATCTACCTTTCGTGCTTTCCCATATTTTCTTGATCCCATCTAGGATGGTTTTGTTTGAAATTTCAGCTTGGCAGTTGCTTTAAGGGTAAGTCACAGTCGAGTAACGGTTCCGAATTCTATATTGTTGGCAAAAGGCTCGAAGGGACTGCTTTCAAATCGAGTCCCATTGTCTAACACAAGGGCGGTGGGTATGCCAAACCTTGTGATAATGTTTTTCCATACCAACCTCCTCGTGTCAGTGTCCCGTAAGTTTGATAGAGGCTCGGCCTCTACCCACTTTGTGATATAATCACTCTCCATGAGCAGGAATCACTTATTTCCAAGGGCCCATGGCAATGGTCCTACTATATCCAATCCCCATTGTGTGAACAACCACAGACTAAAAAGTTTAATCAAATCCTAGGCAGAATTTCTAGGTATTGGAGAAAACTCCTAGCATTTTTCACAACGCCTAACGAATTGTTGAGCGTCTTTGTACATATATGGCCACCAAAACCCCTGGGAAAGGGTTCGGTGGGCTAGTGACCTTCCGCCGGTATGTGCACCACAGCCGCCTTTATGAATCTTGGATAAAAAATCTTGGACCAACCCTGGATGAACGCATCTCTGGTATGGTCCACCAAATTGGCATTGATAACACTTTCTTTTCGGGGATAGCCAGAACATAACCGCCTTCAGTCATAACTTATGAGCCTGCTTCCTATCTATAGGTCAGTCCCCACCTTTTAGATAAGCGATAATTGCATCCATCCAACTCTGCTGTAAATCATTGGAGAAAACCTCTTCGGATAATGACGTTGTAATGCTCGGCTTGGCTTTGAACTCAATTTTAACAGTTCTCTCGTTCCTCCTATTAATGGCCGAGGATAAGGAGGCCAATGCATCGGCGTAGGAGTTCTGGGCCTGGCCTACCTGCTGAATGGAGTACTCTGGGATACGATTTAGCTCATTCTCTACCATAGTGTGGTAAGCCACCATTCTCTCGTCTTTTGCCATATAATCCCCCAATATTTGATTCACCACTAGTTGCGAGTCAGAAAATATTTGAAGCCTTATTATGCCTGTTGTCTGAATTTTGTATTGACAATTTACGTGCAAGTATACACGATTAAGAAGTAATAAAGTGATAAGTAGAGTATCGTTCCCACGGAGAATTATTACTAATAAATTTCAAGTACTAATTTTGTATCAATTCAATTTTATTTAAACAATTGGAATTGAATTGTGAAGTGACTAATTTAAAACTAAGCTAGATTTAATAATCAAGGGTTGAATTTACCGGATAAAAGAAGTTAAGGTTACAACTTCTTCTAATGTTTCGTATAAATCTTTCCATTCTCTTTTCAATTAATTGTTCAAAATAAGTTATTAACTGAGACTTCAAAATTATTTATCAAACCTCTTCTGATAGTAAGATAAACATATCTCTCCCAATTAAATTACTATATTCCTATGTAAAATAATTTGGAATAGATTCATTAAGTTCAAACTCTCATAAAAGTTACACACGACATATAGGTATATTACTATTCTATACACAAATCCAGCAATTCAATCCAAAGAAGAATTAACCAGACGCATGTCATCATATTCAGATCTAAACCTAGAATTCATCTCCCAATTTCATCTAGGTTATCAAATTAATTGATGGCCAAACAATTATATATTAAGCACAAAATATGACAAAAAACTCATGTATGATCAATAGAACTAGAATTGAGAGTAGAGCAATTTAACTAAACATTAGGTTCCGTTGCAATCTTAATAAAAATTAGTTCATAATGTAATTGAAAAACATCATTATCAAATTAAACAACATCCCAAAAAAATAAGAAGTAAAAGTAAGAGAAAAGAAAGTGAACTTAGTTGGAATCTTCAATCTCTCTAAACCCTTCAAGCCCGATCTTCGTCGTGTCGGTTCCTTCGATTCTTGTCTTCAATTTTCTTCCAATTCCTTGGCTTTTTCAAATGTTTTCAGCCCCCAAAAGTCAGAATCTTCTCATCCCCCTCAAACCCTAGCATATATAAGACATTAGAGTCCAATTTTGGGTAAAAAACAAGTCCTAATTCGCGTCCAAAACCAACACAAGCGCGGGAGCGCTAAAAAGGTGCTACATGGGCAGTATGTGGGCGCAGGGGCACTGGAACAATGCCAGGGCGAGTACCGGTACTGTTTTTGGTCCGGACTAATTTTCGTAGAATTATCATAACTTTTGATCTAACAGTCCGATTAAGCTGAAATTTTGACACAATATAAAAGATATCCAAATCAACAACTTTCATGTTTTTCACTTTTTCAAATTCAAAGTGGATCATGGTAAAAAATTGGGAAAAACAGCGGTATTGCATCAAAACTTTGGGAAACCAGTGGGCTAACCCTTCTAAATTGCATTTTTCTTGGTTTCTTCACCTTTAAGCCTCCAAATCGACCTTGTTTCCTTCCAAATGATGATTCCTACCAAGTATCATCGAAACACACAAAACAAATAAAAATGAACATAAAATAATCAAAAACTTGCAATTTCATCAAGCCAAAAGTACACAATTTGTAGGTATAAAACCTACTCATCAATGCCCAAGTCGACCTCCGGCCAATAAGGTCTCGTATTGTGCTTCGTTGTACGAGGCTTGGAAGCCAAGTCTTACAGATTTTTCCAATATATCTCCCTCTAGGATTTTCAATATGATTCATATACCTGCCCCTTTCTGGCTCGACGATCCATCCACGAATGGGCTCCAATCGCTCATAGGGCTTGATTGACATCTTCTTTTGACTTTTCCCTTGGGGTTTGACTTTCATTGTAGTGTTTAGGGGAGAACTCGGTGATGAAATTGGCAACAATCTGTCCTTTGATTCCGGTTCTAGGTTCAAACTCGATATCATACTCGCCGAGCTTAACTGCCCATTTTGAAATACGCTCCGACATGTCGGCCTTTCGAAAAAATTCTTTTAATTGATAATATGTCAGCACAATGATCTGGTGCACTTGGAAGTAATGGCGCAACTTCCTAGCTGAGCTTACCGGAGCCAATGACAATTTCTCTAGCGGTAAGTATCTTGTCTTGGAATCCAGAAGCATCTTGCTAGCATAATATGCGTGGCTAAGACCTGAATGATTACTCCTTATTAGCGCTCCACTAACCGAGTGCTCTAACACGACTAAGTAAAGCAGCAGACGTTGTTGGGGCAATAGGATTGTTAGAATGGGCGGGGACGCTTGGTAGGTCTTTAATTTAACAAATGCCTCTTCCCATTATTAATTCTAGACCATGCCTCCTTTTCCCTTGATGGATTGGAAGAATGACTTGCACTTGTCCAAAGCTCGGGATATGAATTTGCCCAACGCAACTGCCATTACAGTTAGCATCTGAATTTCCTTGACAATTTTGGTGATTGCAATTATGTTAACGCCTTTACCTGATCTGGATTCACCTCAACTCCTCTGTGTGTCACCAGAAAGCCGAGGAATTTTCCATAGCCAACGCCGAATGCACATTTTGATGCATTGAGTTTCATTTGGTATTTTCAAAGAACATCAAATGTTTTCCTAAATCGAAGAGATAGTCGCCAGAATTTTGACTCTTCACCACCATATCATCAGTATAGACTTCCATAGTGTCACCTATCATGTGCGAGAACATTTTATTCACTAGTCTCTGATAGGTTACACTTGCATTTCTTAGTCCAAAAGGCATTACCTTATAACAGTATGTCCCCTCGGGTGTTATGAACGAAGTCTTTTCTTGATCCGAATCAGCAAGTGGGATTTGGTGTTAACCTCTATATGCTTCTAAAAAGCTCATCCTCTCATGCTCGACGTTTGAATCAACTAGTTGATCTATCTTTGGCATGGGAAAACTGTCTTTTTGGGCATGCCCTGTTGAGGTTGGTAAAGTCAACAAACACCCTCCACTTTCCAGTTTTCTTCTTGACAACTACTATATTGGAGAGCCAGGTCAGGTACTGAACCTCTCTAATGATCTTTGACTCCAACAGTCTTGCCACCTCCTCCTTTATAGACTCCTGATGCTGCGGTGTCGATCTTCTTTGTTTTTGCTTTACCGGCTTGATATTTGGATCAACATTTAATTAGTGACATGCGATTTCCAAGGAAATGCCAGACATCTCATTCGTGGTCCACACGAACACATCGACATACTCATTTAGGAGCGAGACAAGCCCCTTGCATTCCTCAGCTTCTAATGATGCACCGAGGAGAAATTATATTTCTTTATTCCCGTCTAAAGGAACTTTAAACAAATCTTCGACAACTTGGTTCATCGGGCTGGTGACATGGTCCTCGACAATCGTTCCGTAGGACATTGGTTGCTATTTCATTGCCCTTTCCATGGAGCATTTGGCTCGTGACTCGCTGCTTTCTTTTCCTTTTATTGATGCTAATAAACAAGTTTGTGAACTCACCTTGTCCCTCTGAACGTTCACTATCCCCTCGGCCAAAGGGAACCTGAGCACTTGGTGATATGTTGATGAGACTGCTTTCACCTCATGTAGCCAAAGTGCACCCCATGATGACATTGTATGCCGATATAGTGTCCACTACCAGGAATTTGGTCATAACTCCAACTGGTCCTACCCAAACGGAAAGAGTGACTTTACCCTTTGGAATAATTGTCTTTCTGTTGAACCCAACTAGCGGAGTGTTTGTTGGTTTGAGATCTTCCTGTTTGAGATAGAGCTTCTGAAATAGATCCCTATACATGATTTCAGAAGAACTCCCTTGATCGATTAGTACTCGTCTCACATCGAAATTCGTGATCTAACGTGTGACCACAAGAGCATTAATATGTGACTGGTGAATTCCAATTGGATCTTGCTTGGAGAAGCTGACGATTCTTGCCGACTCATCTAATTTAAACTTCATATTTTTGATTTTGGGTGTCAGCCTCAATTGATAGGCCTCTCTTTCTTTGTACACTCTCTGGATATAGGCTCTTGTTGAGTTATTGGTTGCCATTTGGGGATTTGTTACCGCATGCATCACTTCAATGACACCAGCTGTTGTAGTTTGGTCCCCTTGGAGTTCGACTCCTCATTCGGCACTTCTATTTCTGCCGCTTTCCATAAATTGGGAGAGGTGCCCTGCTTGAACCAACTCTTCTAGGTGCTGCTTTAATGACCAGTAATTTTTTGTCATGTGTCTCGCGTCCCGATGGGACAAACTTTTGAAATTTGGATTTCTTTTTGACAGGTCACCCGTCAATTTATTGGGCCATTTGAAGTATGGCTTCCCCTTAATATAAGGCAGTATCCTATAAATGAGTTTCTTGAATACCGTGTTTATTTCGACGAAGGGAGACTTGGAAGGGAATCCTTCCTTTTTCAAGACTTGTCGATGTCTCTGTTTTGTTCGGCTATCTTTTCTTTGTCGTACTGCTTTCCGCCGAACTGCTCTCTCCCTATGTCTGTCCCTATGTCTCTCCCAAGATCGTCATCCACTTTAGCATATTTCTCGACTTGGGCCATTAGCTCTTCCATATCCAAGATTGGCCTCTTTGTAAGGGACTGGTACAACGGGTTATCTTTTGGTAATCCAATTTTGAATGATGCCACAACAATCTCTAGGTTACAAGCCTCTATCTCATTCATCGTTTCCCAATAACGATGAGCGTATTCTTGTAAGGTCTCTTCATTCTTCTTTTTCAACATTAGTAATGCTCTAATGTAATTGGGCTGGCGAGCAGTGAATTATTTGGCAAGCTGCCCCCAACCATCTACCGAGTTTTTGGGTAGGCTGTCGAACCATTTCATGGCAGGCTCCCTAAGGTGGCTGGAAAAAATGTTGCAAAGTAACGGTTCATTTTTTCGGTAGATCGTCATCAGTTGTCTGTAATGACGAATATGCGAGGTCGGATTTGTCTTGCCATCGTATAACCTAAATTTTGAGACTATGAATTTGCTTGGGATTCTGCCTCGCTCGCTCCATCTCGTAAAAGGTGAGGCATCCGTGCCTTCCCCGTATTCTCCTGTAGCTCTTCTGGCCAGGTCCATAACCGATATTTGCTCAATCCTTCTCAATCAGCTGTCAAGCTCCTCGGTTATAAATTACTTCCATGCGTCCTCATCTCTGGTTAGATGTTGCTTTCACCTATATTCATCTTCTGAGGTAGCCTCCTTTCTGCTTCGCTTATACTTTTCGATTCTCGGCTGTCGTTCTTCTTGGCTGCTTCTTCCTTCCTCGTGTTCATGCTTTTTGCTAGCTTTTCTCAATTTAGAATTCAGCTCCTCATTTTCTCATCTCAGATCCTTTTCTCTAGCGTAAGCTTTTGTGAACATTTTTTTGTGTGCATCGAGTTGATCTTATAATGATTGAACTAACTTTGCAATGGCAAGGTTGCCCCCCTCGGTATAGAGGGATTCGCCCTGATTTGAGTCATGCTGATCCTTGTGCTCGTAAGGTTTGAAACTTACCAAAGAAAGCTTGTCGTCATAGTATGGCTTGTCTAGGCTATTATCCATATCCATTTTGATATCGCTACTTAGAGGGAAATGATACTCGATAATTGGGATCCAAGCCCTACTACACGTCATCTCCTATAGGTGATCTGACGATGCTCTTAAGTCTTGATATTAGCATTTTGTTCAAGCTTCCCACAGACGGCGCCAAAATTTGTAAGAGGCAAAAAGTGAATTTACCTCTCTCAAGAGATGTTTGGTCTAGCACTTGTATTCATTCTCCTCCTCCCTGCAAAATGAACACACTGCCCAAGACCGAAGTGCTCCGATCAAAGAAATTCTGATGCTTAAGTCAGTAATTGAACAAAGCATTGAAATGCAGAGAGGATTCAACGTACCTTTTATTGTGTCTACTTGATCCTCTTTATAATGTCTACTTTCATTAGGTTTTCCATGATTGATGATGCAAGGTGGCACACCTCCCATCAATCTGGGGTATTTGTTAGGGATTTGCTGAAATCTCTCCGGATGTTCTCCCAGTTAACTTGTTATTATCGAGTCATAGATTATGCTTATCTGTTACAGTAGTACCTCAATTATATGCATTCACTCAAAATGATACAATTTACATGTAAAGCTAGGTTCTGTTGAGACCGTGTAAGACCCTGTACTAGAATTAAATAAGAATAATATCATAATAATATTTCTTTTAGGATGAATAAAAGGATTGTAGAAACCTCGAATTGTTGTTAAAATATTGATCATGAAGTTTGAGTTTTGGACAATTGACTTTTCGGTCAAACTTAGTCTCAAAGGTGTTTAAATTTGAGAAAGGTGATTAGGTAAGTGTCTAAATATTTTTAGGTCAAAATAAGATTTCCATTGAATCCAGAAGGTCAAAAAACATTGAAAGATGTCTTATGAGTTGTATTAGAAATTTAAAAGTATTCTAGAGTTAAAACCTATTTTGGGGAGGATTTGGGGAAAAAGGAATTTGACATAACCTTAGTATTTTGGTTATACATTTTTATCTTAATGTTAGATTTTCCTAAAAATTTTACTATAGAAACTAGATTTCAAGGAATAAAAAAGTGTATGACATGAAAATTTCATGAAACGACCTCTAACTAAGCCAAAAATTCCTTGGAAGTTCAGATAAAAATTTGTGTTCGTTCGAACGTGAATGGACCCGTTTGAACGATAGTTAGTCCAAATACTTTTGTGTTTGACAGAAAATATGATGGAAAATCAAAGTACTGGGAGCAAACAACGTCCGAATGCCCAATGTGACTTTCGAACGTCATGTAGATAGTTCGAACATCAAGCATGTAGTTCGAACGTGTTGTCGCGAGTTTGAGTATCAGGTCTACGCCGATTAGACTATTTTCTCATCTTATAAATACCTAAGGACCCTCCCCTAACCCTATTTCATCAATTCTTAACTCTAGAGAATCTTAAAGAGCAAGAAAGAAGAGGGAAAACACAAAATTGAAGTGGGATCCTCATGTTGTAACAGATCAAACATGGTAGGTTTACACACAAACTACGGAATCAAGGTAGGAGATTCTTCTTGAATTCTTTCATTGAGACTTAGGGTATTATATATGTATGTTTTCAATCTTCTTGATAGATATATAATAAATACGTATGAATTCTTAGTTTCTTTATCATTGAAACGTAGTTTTGAACGAAATACATGTTTGGGTTAAAGAAATACTTGTTCTTGAATTTTTAAAACCATAGGCCATGTTTGGTTATCATCTGCAAAATAGTTTTTTGTTCTCAAAATTTTAAAAACACCGAAAACCTGTTTATTAAGCATTTTTGTTCTCAAAATTTTTGAAAAAAATGAGATTTGGAACACAAAAACAAAAAACAAGTCAGACTTGTTTTCTGAGAAGTTTTTAAGAAATTTAGAAAACACGGAGTTAAGATCACTGTTCATTAATGGTCTAAGTATAAATTGTGCTTTTTTTTTTCACCCTCTCCCATCATTTGCCCTGTTCAACCCTCTTCTTTAGTAAAGCTCTGGCAAAACACAGGCGGCACATCCAGCGTAACTCCGGTGAAACTCCGATGAATCATAGGCTTGGCTTCTCCGGCGACAGGTAGCCATAGATATGTTTTTTTTTTGTTTTTTTTTCATTTTTTTGCCTTGATTTTTTAATAGGGTATGTGTTTGTTAGATTTGTTTTCATTTTTCCTTTTTACCTTCAGATGTATAACAGATCTCTTGTCTAACAACTCCGACGAACCGATCATGATGTTTTGGTGACTCAGATCTCCTAGATCTGACTTTATTATTATTTTTGCCTTGAAATTATTTTCGGTGACTCTGCTATGGTGCTTGGTAGGGTTTTTTTGCCTTGAAATTATTTTCGATGACTACTATTTTTTGTGATTGCTATGGTGCTTGGTCTGGTCTTTTTAATGGGCATTCTATTTTTAGTGACTGCTTGGTCTAGCTTGGGCATTATGTTTTTTTTTTTGTTTTTCATGGGCATTTTGTTTTCGGTGACTACTTGGTCTGCTATTTTTTGTGACTGCTATTTTCGGTGACTCATTTATCTTCTTTTATTGGAAATAAGTGTTGAATTTTTTCTTGATTTGGGTCTCAGTTTTATGCACAAATTAATATTACACCTTATTGAAAACTGAAAGGCTTCCTTTGCTTTAGGGTTTAGTTTTACTGCTATGCGTACAATCCATAACATATGATATTTGTTGGCTAATTTACATCTCAGAACTAGTTAACAGTCCAACAATAGGAAAATCTTGAGATAATCTATGTTGCTCTTAAGATGTGTCCTACTGTTAATGAATTGTTTTTGATAGATTAAGCCTAGGAGAATGACCAATTCTTGATAATAACTTTTCCAGTGTTTCTTTTTCAATCGAACTTCGAGAAACCAACACTAACAATAATTGGTACACGTGAATCCTTCTTTTGCTACACTTTTGGAAAAATATGCTAAACATTACATGTTATAGAAGTTGTGCTACTTTTACTTCAAGGAAGACCATTGATTTTGGAGTAATTCTGCTTTGGCTATTACTACTTCGATCCTTTCTAATTTATTCAATATTTCATTTTGTTTAAGTATCTCATCCTCAACTCTTTTCTATCATTTTGAATTGGTCATAGTCTGTTGTGAAGCTTATCTTTTCTGATATTACTTCAAATAGTATCAATGAAATTAACACTACATCATTAGAATTTATTTCATAAGCGAGAAGTATAGCATATATTGGTACTGGACCATTGATAACACTATTCTTTTAAATTTAGAAAGTCATTGAACTTCCTTGACATTGGTGCTCATCCAATTCACTCATCTTTGGTTCTCTTTAGAAAAAGGAAATCAGTAGGGTAGACATATATATGCAGTATACATAGGTGTGATCTTTCGGAGTTCTACTGTGAAAATGACATACACATATGTTTGTCAGTTTTCGGTGTTGACAATAATAGTTGATCTTTATTTTATATCATGCTTATTTAATTTTTTCTCTTTGTATTTATTAATTACATCAGATCAGTTAGAGGAATCTTCAACCCTTATCAAATCCTCAATTGGCGAAAACGACATCATTGATTTGTCAGACATATCATCTGTTCAGGTATTTCGTGTTCCTTAAAAATGAGAGCAATGTGGAATGTAACAAGATGTAATTTGAGTAATTCCTTTTATACATGATTAATTATTGTATGATATATATTATCTTAGCTGTCATCCCAAGGTAAAGACATTGACGATATGGCCACTTGGCCATCAAGGCTTGAGGAGTTATTTATTAAATTCTTGGTCTTTGAGGTAGAGAAGGACAACTTGAATGATACAACCATTAGAGCAAAGAATTGGATTAAATTGGCGAGTTTGAGGACCCAAAAAATGGGTCGTACTTACACTGTTGCTAATATTAAGGGAAAGTACAATAGGTTGAGGAATAAATATCGAACTTTCAAAAAATTCTTGACCACTACCGGATTTGGTTGGGACCTAGAAACCAACACTGTGACGGCTGAGGAACATGTCTGGGCGCGATATATTGCAGTATGCATAGTTTGACATAGTTGTATATACTTTTTAGCTTGGTTATTTATTACTAGCCTTAATGATATATATTTTTTTTATTTAGGCGAACCCGCAAGTGAAAACTTTTCACAAGAAAGGTTGTGAGCAGTTCAACTTATTGGGACTTATCTTTGGAAAATCAACACGGATCAAAAAATATCATCTGCTAGTCTTGACGATGATCTTAAAGGTCTATTTCCCTTTCCACCTAAAAAAATTGGAAATAGTTCAGCACAAAAGAAGGGGAGTAAGAGTTCAAAGATGGACAATGCTACGGATGCATGGGCTGCATTCTCACTGGCTAGGACGGAGAAATACAAGCGTGCTTGTGAAGTGAACACTATGAATGACGCTTACAACATTGACACCTGCATGGATGTGTTAGAGGATATGGAGGGTGTTGGATCCCAGCAATATTTTCGTGCTTGTGCAAAGTTCAAGGACCCTGAGTGGTGTGAAATGTTTGTTAAGATGTCGGCACAACATAGGAAGGAATGGCTTGACACACTAGATTAAGTTTACTGACGTTTGTTTAGTTATGTATGAAACAATTTGGGCATGGATGTCCAAAGTTGACTTAACTTTTTGTGTGTCTCTACGGAGACAATCTTGGCATGTAACTGTTTGTGTGTTTCTACTTTATCAGACTTATTATTATAAAACAATATTATCAGTACTGTCATATGATGTGGTGCATGGGCTGCATGTTTAATTTTGTATGTTTTGAATATGTTATTGTTGAGAAATGTCTATTATTCAAGTGGTATGATGTTGGAAACGTTATTAGTGGTATGATGTTGCACGATGATGTGGATCATTATCCTATTATTGTTGTCGTAATTATGCATTGTAATTGTGAGTTTGTATTATGTTTGTAGTTACAATGGAAAATACAACTGCCCAATCAAGTGATGACTCACTAAGCTCATCAAGAAGTTTCGATGATGAATTGGAGGATGTTTTTTGTCAATATAATGTGCCCATATGCTAACAACCTTTTGTTCAAAACACCATGCATGACATCTGAATTATCTGGCCATGAATGGATTATGGAATTGTTGAATTGCAATTCGTCACACATATATAGTTGTCTACGGATGGATGCCGATACTTTCCTTGCATTGTGTAAAACACTGCACAATGACGGTCACATACAAGAGGACTACCACAACCGTTTGACAACTGAGGAGTCCGTGACTATTTTTTTACTCACAGTTTCACACAGTGTTAGACAAAAACTTGTTGTTGAGATGTTTCAACACCCAACGAAAACTATAAATCGCCAATTCAAGAAGGTTATGCGTGCATTAGCTAGTCTAGGGGTGTCAATAATTCGGCCACAACTTCCATACGAAACTCCACCTGAGATATTATATGATGAACGATATTATCCATGGTTTAAGGTAACAATACTATCCATAGTTTAAGATAACGATACTATCCATGTTACATATATTTTATTGTACTACTGAAAACACACTTTATAAATATAGGATTGTATTGGTGCAATTGATGGTACTCATGTAGTTGCATGGGCCCCTGCTTGTAAGCATGAGGCATATCGTGGTCGAAAAACAACAATTATCCAAAATGTAATAGCAGCTTGTTCTTTTGACATGAAGTTTGTATTTGTCATGCATGGTTGGGAAGGTAGTGCACATGATTTATGTGTTTTTATGGATGTTATAACAAAGGGTGAAGTCAACTTTCCTATACCGCCAGAAGGTTGGTGGGTACATTGATTTAATTCCTATAATTAAAGCTATGATGTTAAGTATCTAATGTTGATAATGTGTTTTCAGATTAGGGATGTACTACGTGGTAGATGCTGGCTACACAAACATGCTTGGATTCCTCTCACCATATCGTGGCGAGACATATCACATTCCTGAAAGTAGTGGTAACAGACATGCACCGCGTGGACCCAGAGAGCTATTCAACTATCGACATTCTTCCTTGAGAAATGTTATTGAGAGATATTTTGGTGTGTTGAAAGTAAGATTTCCTATTTTAAATACAATGCCAAAATACAAACCTGCACGCCAACCAACCATTGTAACATGTTGTGCAGTTCATAATTTTGTTCATATGCATTCAGCAGGTGACATTTACTTTTAGCGGTTTCTAAATGAAGACGTCCCTTTAGATAATGAACAGAGTTCCAACCATCATCGATTGATTGAATTGGACATGTCATCATCACAACTCAATGTTATGTCGCACTTGAGGGATACAATGGCTGCGAGTATATGGGCTGATGTTTCTAATGGTAGTTGAACTTTTATGTTGTTTAAGTTTTATTACTAGTACACTCCCATTATGTAATATTAAAAATATTAAGTGTTATTACTAGTACAATGATGCTATGTAATATTATTTGTATTATGTTGGATATCGTATTTATGTGTGATGACATAAATTATATGAGTTGTGTTTTATTTATGTAATTTGTTGATTGGAATACTTGTTAATGGTATTTGAATTTTTTTTTTCTTAATTGAAGAGCACATGGATAATGCTACAGGTCTTTTATGCGCATGTGGTACTAGCCACATGAGGGTTTTCAGAGCTCGTACAGGAAGAATGATAGTCGTTATTTGTATTGGTATCCATTTGGTAGAAACCATAGGAATGCATTTATTTGAGTTGATGAATACTAACACCGCCTGCAGCCAGTTGTCTATCGTATGGGCTAGCTCATTTGTTTGTGTTGTGGGTATAATGTCATTTTGTATTTTTGTCGTGTTGTTTTTATTGTTTTTAATTGTGATCAGTATGGTGGAGAAATGATTAGCTCTCTCATTGTAATATAATGTGGACCTTCTATATACGAACAATGGTCTGTATTATGTTATAATTTGTAATATAATGTTTTGGCAGTGAAACATTCAATCCAAACATCATATCTGTTTTCATTATTTTCTGTCTTACTTTCCAAATATGTTTTTTATTTTTGTTCTTCAAAACAGTTTTTAGAATTATATAACCAAACAAGTTATGCGACACAAAAAATACTAAAAACAATTTTAGAAAATCTGCCTTCGAAAACTATTTTCAAATACTATTTTTTGAGGTGCAAACCAAGCACGCCCTCAATTTTCTAGATGCATGTTTGATCGTGAAAAATGCATAAATTCTTGATTTCTAAATTCCTATTCTTGATTAAATCATGTTTTCATCTAATACTTGTTCTTGTTCCAAGGAATTGTGATTTTTGGCAAAATCTTAGAATTTTGAATATCGAAATTGAAAAGGTTTTCTTGATATGATCTCTTGCATATTTTAATTCTTTTATTATTGTAGTATATTGAGAATTGTACAATTGTAATACTTAAATTGTTAATGAGAATTATGATTGGTTAAGATTGTAGTTGTTGAGAAAATTATGATTTCATCTCTTGTATGATTTGAGTGTGAGAGACTTGAATTGCCTTCGAGAGCTGCCGTAAAGTGTTAAAGGTTAGTCTATCGCAGCGGGGGTGTGATGGTTGTCTAACACTTGTAGTAGATTGTTGTTTGTGAGAGCAGTCACTATTGTTCACGTAGGTTCGAGGCTAAGGGATGGTATACCTTTCCCGCGAAGGATTTGTTAATGCCCTTCCTAAAGTAATTTGTTGTTTGGCCATGCGGGGAATGATTGAGATTATGTAGTTGTGATGAGTAAACGAGATAAAATTGTTGTGTAGATTCCTGAGAAGCAACAAACATACATGAGAATATGAGATGAACCAACATACATGAGAATTGAGAAGAACCAACATCCACGAGAATATGTGATGTTGCTACTAAGTTATTGATTGTTTGCTTTAATTATAACGTGTTTATTCCTTTAATTGATTTATTGTATTTTCGTACACTTGAGATCATTATAACAACTATTGTTTTACTTTCAAAATGATATATATGCTATTTTCTAAAAGTGACTTACCTTCTTTTTATGGTTTTAAACCTTGTTTGGATTTGAGAGGGATTTTCTATGGGCTTTTGTTCGCCACCCCTTATACAACACTTACAGATTTTGACATAGAAGAGGATGTTAATGTGAATGAATAGGTTGATTATGAGCAATCGAAGGATCAAGCTGTGGGCCCTGTCTTAGAAGAATAGAGTTATTTTATTTTTGGTTTACTATTTGAGAAATTTTAATGAAACAATATTTTAGTTAATTTAATTATTCTGCTGCTAGATACTATAGGGTTTTGAATTATAAGTTGGAGAAGTTACCATGTTTTATTGAGTTTAGTATTTATTCTTTATGAGATGGATGAATGATTTATTATTTAATGTTTATTATAGTTATTCTCATGTTTGAATGATTTTTAGATAGTAATATCTTTTAGGGTAAATTTTAGAGTGTTACGGACCAAGCTCTTGCCATCTTTACCGAGTCCTGGATAGTTCGGTCCTACTTTGGTTAGTTTATCTATTTGCTGCTCCCTTACGTGGGCACATTAATGCTTTGATGCCCCTTCACATTTATTATTCATATGGATAAGTTGACCCCTAGACTATGCTTATGCCCAGTACTATCTGTCAAAAGTAGCAGGCAAGCCTCGGTATAATCTGCCAGGAATGCTTAGAACTAATAGAAGCTTGGACAATAAGTTTAGTTTGTAGAAAACAGCTGCATTGATCTCATTATTGGTGAGCTGATAATTAAACAATGGTAACATTACTATATTACATTATAGAGGTATTCACCGCCAGCCCAAGAATACTTGATGTCCTTGGTAAATATTTTAGATCGCACTCTAAATTATTTTAAGATGAATAATTTATTTATTTTAGGTGGAAAACAACTTGTAAAATAAACATATTACATAAATAATTATATTAAGATCAAAATTAACACAAGAATTATAGTTTTAAGAAAATAAAATTAAATAAATAGATCAAAGTTATTATGAATTCTTATAAAATAAAATAGTAGTCTTTGTACAAGAATATGTTGTAATTTTTTTTTCTTTGTGAATGTACATCTATTTATGATTTAAAAAATATATCTTTTTAAAAAATTTTAATCTTGACATAACAACCTAAGTTTTTTATATTGTTTTAAAATTTAATTATATAATTTTGTGAGACACATGAATGGGGCCCTAGACTACTGCCTTAGGGGTGGACCCGGCCATTGAGGAGTCAACCACATTGGAAGTTGAACTGTCAATAATCTGAAAAATGACCCTTACAGTTGACTTGATTCCTAAACTAACTGTGCTTAACTTAAGTATTTAGTAGGCGTATTGTATATTTTAGACATTAATATGGACACAATAAGAATCAAATTCAATAAGAATTTGAAAATAATATAATTCATGAACTCGAATAATAAAAGAATCATCTTAGTATTGGACAAAAATCATTTATTTATTTAGTATTATGAGAAAAAAATGAGCATTTTTTTTTTCATGTATTGTTATTAATTTTACTATGTTAGATAGTTTTAATTGCCGTATGTCAACTTGAAAAGACTACAAGTTTAAATAACATGATTCAAATATAACACTGCTCAAAATAACACAGCATAAGACAAAGATAACACATCATAACTTGAAATAACAGTGTTCAAAATAACACGACAAGACACGAAGATAACACAACATGACTCAGAATAGGTTCCCATCTAATGTATTTTCTCTCCACTTTTTTTTTTTTTTTGATACATCATCTACCATGAATTTATGTGGGATTTGTTGTATGTAAACGATTCTTTTACTCATTATTGGTGAATCATTTGTCAAGAAGAGAACTAAAAGAAAAAACATTATAGGGGATCTAGATGATTCGATTGACATTTTTACTAAACTACCCGAATTATTAATGGGAATATGTTTTGAAAAATCATGGAATCATATTGCATTCTTATTTTTTTAGTATCAATATGTTCATTGTTGTATAGAATATGGACTGTTGGAACTATAGTATGGACAAACATATTGTCCGATGAATCTTGCAGCTCGGGTGTTAATCGAAATGAATTACTTGAGTTTGACTTGGGTTTAGCTTAGCTAAAACTCGATTTTGGCTACACTCATGTTCTAAACGAGTTAAATTTGAGCAATTTTTTGAGTGCCTAAAAATTCAGCTCATTTACATGTAAAATAGTCGAACTACTCGAGCTCGGGTCGAGTTCTAAACAAGTCGAACTTGAATAATTTTTTAGACTCGTTTAGAAGAAAAAAAATGTTAGGCTCGGACTCAATTTCGCGAAACTCGACTCGATTAACACCAATATGCTCAGCAAACTCTTGGTTAATATTGATAAATCATGTACAATTCACAATGTGCATTATTCTACTACGCATGTTAGTTTTAGCTGGTTAAGTCTTCATCGGTTAGTTCCGACATCAACTTGTTGATTATTTAGAGAGAGACAGAGGGGAACCTTCATATAGCAATAAAAAATAAAGTGGTTTCTCTTGATAATCTTCTTCATCTCAGCAACTCCATTGAATAATAGGATGGATCCAAAATTTGTGGGAATTCTGTCTAGAGAAATGCAAGATCCTTGTATAACATTTCACATGGCATATTATATTCTTTTATAGTCGTCAAGGCTGGCCTCTGAAATCAAAGCCATTTTTAGCATTCTTGATTAGCTACTATGTATAAATCTGTTCATATGCATATCAAGAAAAGCAATCTGAGAATCTGAAGGAATGGAGTGGGCTTGGAGCCTTCTTGTTTGGTTCTTTGTGATTTTGTCACCTGTTTGTTTTCTCCTCCGCCACCGACCACAGTCTGGCTCCACTCGTCTACCACCCGAACCACCAGGATGGCCAGTGTTTGGTCACATGTTCAATCTTGGAACCATGCCACATAGAACCCTAGCCGGGCTGAAACAACAGTATGGCCCTATTATTTGGTTGAGGCTAGGTTCCACAAACACAATGGCGGTTCTCACAGCCAAGGCTGCAGCCGAGTTGTTCAAGAACCATGATCTCTCCTTTGCCGACCGCACCATTACAGAGGCCAGTCGGTCACACGACTACCGCCTTGGGTCGTTGGTCTTCGCGCCGTATGGCTCATATTGGCGTTTCCTACGACGGATCTGCACGGTGGAAATGCTTGTAAACAAAAGAATCAGTGAAACAGTGCCTATCAGGCAAAAATGCGTCAAAGATATGTTGTTGTGGATCGAAAAGGATGCCCAACTAGTGAAGGATGAGCGAGGCATTCAGGTTGGTAACACTCTCGATAAAATATAAAAAATTATCTCCTAGTGCTCTACAGATGTGTTAGCTAAGCCTTCGATCTTCTTTACTTCTCCTTCCCTGTTTAGGTCAATAAGTCATCCATTTTCCTATTTTATCTTTTCTGCTAGGTTAGTTCTCTAAACAAATCTTCAAGGGTCCTTAGTATTAAATCACATACCGGAGCGCGGTACATCCCGTGCAAGTTCATATCAGGTGATGGTCAACAACTCAGAACCCATGTGGGTGTCCGTCCACTTGATTCTTTTCTTGTTTTAGCGTAATACGAAAGAAAGAACTTATGTATTTAAACTCAAATTTTAAGCTCTGATATAATGTTAGAGACCATATACTCTTAAGAGCATAAACTATTAGAGCATTTACAACCCTTACTCAAATTTAGACTCAAATTTAAATTTGAGTAAAAAAGTTTAAAAAGCGTGCTCCAACCCTTAACTCAAACTTATACCAAATTAAGAGAAATTCATTTTTTTACTCAAATCAAAGGAGACTTAAATTTTTACTCAAATATTTAATGGTGAGATTTTACCATCTTTTAAAGATCTAATGGTCATCCTTACTCCCTTTTAAATTTTAGTTTGCCCTTATTTAAATTTGGGTCTTTCCTTCTTTAAATTTGAGTTTGTCCATTGGAGTCCTTTATATCAAATGAAACTTTTTACCCAAATATTAATTTAAATTTGAGTAAAAATTTAAGTCATGGTTAGAGATGCTCTTAAAGATACTTATGACTAATGTATTTATATAGTACAGGTTGCTTGGTTCGTGTTCCTTGCATCATTCAACATGATAGGAAATCTCGTTGTATCTCGGGACCTGGCGGATCCAGAATCAAAAGTGGGCTCAGAGTTCTTCACAGCAATGAGGGGAGCGATAGAGTTTGCTGGCCAACCCAATATTTCCGACTTATTTCCATGCCTTAGATGGTTTGACCTGCAGGGTATAAGAAGAAAAATGGATCGCAAATTGGGGAAAGCGATGAAAATTGCTTCTGGTTTTGTGAAGGAGAGGATGAAAGAGCTGGAGGAAAATGATGAAAGGAGGAAGGACTTCATGGATGTCTTGCTTGAGTTTGAGGGCACCGGAAAGGATGAACCTGCTAAATTACTAGAGCGGGACGTCAGCATATTTATACTGGTAATTCTTATAGTATGTAATTTATGCTTCGTGTTTGATGCTATAGTCAATAAATTATTTTCTTTTAAAAATAAATGTAAATTGTCGGGCTTGCCTCCCACAACAGAAAATTGATAGGGGCTAGTTCATGAACTGATTAATGGTGTACCAATGCAATGTAGAGAGAGGCCTTTTTGTGTTGATCTAAACCCATGTAGGTACATCATGTTGTTGCCTATACATATGTTAATCTATGACGCTTTTTACTGCTTCCTTTCTATCGAAAGTGTTACCAAGCTTACAAGTATTTTTTGGTACTGTATCTCCACTTTTTCATCAATAGTAATGTGTTTAAATATACATTTTTTTTATTGTATATATGACTTTCAAATCAAAATCAATGATTCAAATTATTTTTTAGCGCAGTACTTCCCGGTACCATAGCCTTAAGAGTCATTAAATGCCCATATTACACTTTAAGGGTCATTCAGTGCCATTCAACAGTACTTCTTAATTTTCTGGGAAAATTCTACAGAATGAGAAATAATCACATCTATTGTGTTTCTTCAAATAACAAAAACCATAACGTTAGGGGTTAATTTCTACTACTACTAATTGACACCAAATATGTAAAACTAATGCAGGAAATATTTCTGGCTGGTTCAGAAACAACTAGCAGTTCGGTTGAATGGGCACTGACTGAGCTCCTATGCAACCCGAATACGATGATCAAGGTTAAAGCTGAGCTTGATGAGGTCATAGGACCATACAGAAATTTTGAAGAGAGTGACATTGATGATTTGAAGTATTTGCAAGCCGTGGTGAAAGAAACGCTACGATTACATCCCCCAGTTCCCTTCCTTGTTCCTCGAAAGGCAGTGCAGGATACAAAATTCATGGGGTATCACATACCTAAAAATACCCAAGTTTTGGTAAATGCTTGGGCAATTCAAAGAGATCCAGAATGTTGGGATGACCCTTCGTCTTTCAAGCCTGAGAGGTTCTTAGACACAAAAATTGATTTCAAAGGACAACATTTTGAGTTTATCCCATTCGGTGCTGGCAGAAGAATGTGTGTGGGTGTTCAATTGGGTCATCGCATGTTGCACCTTGTTTTGGGCTCATTGCTTCACGTATTTGATTGGGAACTTGGCAATCATGTCACTCCTGAGACAATGAACATGGATGAAAAACTCGGAGCGACGGCACGAAAACTAGAACCACTACTAGCACAACCAAAAAAGCGCAAGGCATTGGACTAAAAACTTTGAGTGACATCTCCTCTCGTATACTTTGTCTTCATATTTCATAGAGAATAAATGATCTCACAATGAAGAAAAAAGTATATTGAATTGGATCTAGATCCAGAAAACTTGTTTTAAACATCCACTAATGTTGTTTGAATTGTACTCCTTTTCTTTTCCTCAATGTTCTTTTCCTATTTTCTGTTTTTCACTTGGAACTCTATTCTACAATATCTGTAACGAAATATGTGCCTTTCTCAAACCATAGTTATGCTTTTCATTATGGTAACATACCTGTATCAATATCTTTTCTTGCATAGTCTTTGTCCAGCTTCCTACCTTAACTAGCTATTTTTTTGGTAGTTGAACATTGTGTTAATTGGACAACTGTCCAAATGCAGATTAATTCCGCATGGGTAATAATACCTAGCTGATGGTCCAGGTGAAGCCCATTTATTTTAGCCTGAAGTTCTACCATAATGCTTATGTTCAAGGAAAATTTGGGTCCCAATCTAATTTTTTTGATTTATTTGGCAAAATATTCACTCAGAAACGTTGTTTGGGTTTAAGTCTATTTCGATCTATATTATCCAAAATATCCTCAACATTTATATCTAATTAAAACAAATTTAAAAACTAAAAACCTTTAGATTTGAAAACTAAAAACTCCGAAATTTTAGAGTTTTTCTCACATTAAAACTCTCTCTCTCTCTCTCTCTCTCACACACACACACACAAACACACACACACATACACACAAATATCTATCTATATACACATATACAAATGTAACCAAATTTAAACTAATTCAAATTCAAAATCCCTTAATTTTATATCTTTGCTAGGTTAAAACAAAAAATTATAACTTTCAAAATAAAAAATTCTAATATTGAATATTAACATTTTAAAAAATTAATTAAAAAAAGGTAACATTTGAAATAAAAAAAATACTAACATTGAATATTAACATAAGTTAATAACATATATTGAACAATAATATAAAACAATAACATGAACATAATAGTGACGAAAAATAGTAACACTTCAAATCAAAGACAGTAATATTGAATAAGGGTGGCAATTTTTAACACAACACGAAAGTACGGCTCAAAATCAAAGTGAAATTAACGGGTTAGAGTTAGTCATTTCTCGACATTAACCCGTATATGACACGACACAACCCGTTAATACGAATAATACATGAGTTGTATTAGTGTCAAACACAAATAACAGGAAATTAACCCGATTAACACGTTTAAATAGTATTATAAGAATAAAATGCTAATTTTTTTAATTATAGTTTATCAAATAGTGACCTAATTCTTTTATAAAAAAATTGTTTTTACTCATTTTTATTATTATATTTATTAAGTTAATTTTAGTTTATAGAAAAAATATGAGCATATGTTTGATTAAGTGATAATAAAATTTTAGACACAAAATTGACCATTAATTTTTTTATTTACGGGTTATATGGGTCAATATGAACAAGACATGAAAATAAATAGGTAATACGACACGATTAGTTAAACATATTAAGTTAAAATTGATTAGTACTCGATATGAATTCGAAAAGATATGACACAAACACAACCTGACACGACACAATTATCACCCCTAACATTGAACATTAACAAGAAACATTAAATCAGATATGTTTCTGAAGCATTTGAACCAGAAGACCAAGACATCATGCAGCCAAATTCTCTTGTTGTCCTTTTAGCAAAAGTATGATGCTTGTTCCTGTAATCGGTAGCATCTATAACCCTCCATTCTTAGTACAACCCTGATAAAAACAGAGGAAGATTATTCCCAAAGAGCCCTTGATTTAGAGAGAGAGAGAGAGAGAGAGAGAGAGAGAGAGAGATTTTACATGAGAATTGCAGCCATTGGGAAAGTTCTTGACCATGTTGCAAGAATTGGGTTTTAATCCACATGGCTCGGTAACTTTCTTTTCTTTCCTAAAAACTAAAAAATAAAAGGAAGAGGAATTGAAGGAAATCAGTTCGAAAATTTTTAAAAATAAATTTGAGATTTGAGATTGGGAAGATAAAGAAAATGTCATCAGTTATGGAATTGTGATTTTCAAATCAATTTGAAAACTCATTTTAAGGTTAAAGCAATATATTAAAGAGTGTTTTAGGAATACAATGAAAAAGAAAAAACTTAGAATGAACTTAACTACCAGATAAAATTACTAATTTAGAATTTAATGACACATATGTTTAAGTCTTTTTTTTCGGAAGGTAAAATATATTAAAATAAAATAGATATTCAAGGATAATCACCCACAAATTATACAAAGGAGTCATGTAGGACTCAAAGACAAACATAAAAAAACCAAAAAGCCAAGACTTAAGACACAAGTCTGTAGGAGATGCCCTGAGTAAGAACATCTCCTACAAAATTGTAAACAAAAGAATACATTGGAACAAAAAACAGAGCATACCAATCCATCCCCATAGCTCCACTGATAAGCAATAGCAACGCACTGCACCAACAACACAGCCAGTACATGCATAATTCTCCCGACAGCTCCAGACAACAGTGCTGGCTGTTCATGATTAAAATTCGCAGAAGACAATTTTACCTTTCACTAAATATGGGTCCAATGAGATTTCAGTGCAATTCCTGGACAAGTACCCGTTAAAACCTCCAGAAATATAAGGGGCATTTCCACCATAGAACATAGGAAAGACAGAGTTAATGAGGCCAAATGTATAAATAGAAACCCCCTGAAAAACCATCATGTTTCCAAGTCAGACGTTAGTTAAGAATATCTTGTGGGGATAACAAAAGACTTGTAGGGAGAATCCCATGAAGTCCCAAGGCAAATCCATTAGTAAGGAAGCCCATTATCTGCCACTTTTTGCTTCTCCACCTTTGTACGCTTCAAGGCAAACGAAGGAGACCCCCTTATAAGAAAAACGTACCTTGATGCCTTGCTCGTGCCAAAGGAAAGGAAGAATTCCCTAGATGATGGAGACATGAATAAGCCCATTTCCCTGCCACAAAAACTATGCATTTAGACATTGAGTTGGTAACTGCCATTGCATTGCAACCTGCTGGTTATGTTGACAATTTTCAAATCTCAGTGAAGCCATTCTACCCCTAATGACCTGCAAAATATTGTATAGTATTGAATCTTGGTCCATGAATTGATTCCTGAAGAGCCTGTTGTTCCTCTCCCTCCATAGGTAGTAGACAGTAGATTGGAGGCATAATTTCTTTAACACAGTCAATAAGGACTTGCCTTTCCAAAGTAGAGCAGCCCAGTGAAAAAAGTCTGTCCAGGATCTATGCTACCAATCTTGAGAGCTCATAGTCATAAGCTTGTTCCAAATAACCTGTGAATAAGAAAAGTCAAAAACAAGTGAGCATGGGTCTCAATAGCTCCTCTGCAAAGAATGTAGTCAACTCCCATATTAGGATTGAATAATTGAATCTTATCATTTGTGCTCAATCTCCCTTTAACAGCCATCCACATGAAAAAACTCATTCTAAGGATTGCCTCCTTAAACCAAACAAGCTTGACCCAAGACACTTTCGGATTGGAGCTCTTGACTGTCCCCCAAGCAGAGCCAGCAGTGAACTTCCCACTTGTACTAGGATTCCACTTAACCCTGTCCTCTCTTTCTCTATTAGGAACATATGCTGGCATTGAGTTGGCTATTTCCCTGATTTCAATAGTAGTGGTCCTAGGCCAATGCCATTGGTTGTTGTTTATGATGCAACTCACTTTTGCTTCCCAGGGCAGTCTAGAATCTGTGATTATCCTGGGATCCCAATTCATTGTGAGGGGCCCACTGGGATGCCAATTATCATACCAATGACTAGTAGTCTCTCCATTCCCAATCAAATGGGTAAGGTGTGGTCTGAACAAGCTCCTTGCTTTCAGTAGGTTTTGCCAGTTCCATGAGCTAGTGCTAGAGCTTTTTACTATCCAAAGGCTTATGCCCTTCAGGTGATAAGCAGGGATCCACTTGGTCCATAATTCTCTCTATCATTGAACAAAACCCACAAATACCTCATCATGAGATAAGAATTCCATTCCTTAAGCCATTTAAAACCTAGGCCTCCCTCCTGTTTTGGTCTACATATCTCTTTCCAAGCAACTTTTGCCCCGGAAGTAGTCAGCTCAACCCCTTTCCACAGAAAAACTATCATTATCTGCTCAAACTTCTCCAAAACTTGCATTGGTAAGCTAAGATGGGATGACCAAAAAATATGGATACTAAAAAGCACAGATGTTATTAGCTGCATCCTCCCAGCATATGAAAAAAACCTGTTTTCTAGCTCTTGACTCTGCTTTTAATCCTCTCGATAAGTGGGAGATAGTGATTAATCCTCAGTCTAGTGGAAATCAGTGGAATCCCCAAGTACCTAATGGGAAGGTTGCCATTAGGGAAGCCAAATAAATCAATAATCTGCTCTGTCTTGAGGGTCAACAACTGCCATGAATAGAGAACTCTTCTTGGGATTGGCTTGTAATCCTGATTGCCATTGAAATTGGTTCAAAGCCTCCTTTAATGTCATAGAAGATTGAAAATCCTCATGACAAAACATCAGTAAATCATCAGCAAATGTGAGATGACATAAATTCAACCTTTTGCACCTCCAATGAAACTTAAATTGAGTGTTGGAGCTGATTCTTTGATTTGTTGACAATGAGAGGACCTCCATAGCTAAAACAAATAGGTAGGGGGACAAAGGATACCCCTGCCTTAGCCCTCTTGCACTGGGGAAAAAACCTTCAAGTTCTCCATTAATGTTCACTGAAAACTTAGGAAATCCAATACAAGACCATATCCACCTCCTCATTCTAACAGGAAAATTGAAAGGTTCTAATGTGTCAATTATGAATTTCCAGTCAATGGTATCATAAGCTTTCATGATATCAACCTTTACGGTACATCTAGGTGAACCCCTCTCCTTGTGATAATCCCTCATAATCTCTTGTGCCAAGAGAATGTTATCATTATCCTCCTCCCTGGTATAAATGCTGACTGGTTAGGATTGATAATGCCATTCAAATACTTCTTTATTCTATTAATAATTATCTTGGAGATTGCTTTGTAGATCACATTACAACATGAGATAGGCCTGAACTCCCCCATATTTGTGGGGTTTTGTACTTTTGGTACCAAGGTGATGATGGTATTGTTGAATTCTCTCAACATTTTCCTAGTGGTAAAAAACTCTCTAATTGTAGCTATAACATCCCCTCCTATCACTGGCTAAGCCTTCCTATAGAAGCAAGCATTGAAGTCATCAGGCCCTGGTGCTTTTTGGTCATTGAAGGATAAAAACACCTCCCTTATCTCATCAGCTGAAACCTCTCTTATCATGTCTTTAGACTGTTGTTCATTAAGCTTTTTGATGCACCATGGAGAAAAGAATTATTTTCCTTGCTTGTTCACTAGCAGTAAGGCTTTTACTTCCAAGCAGCTGCTGATAGAACTCCACAATTTTCCTCTTCACTGCATTGTCTCCTTCAATTTTGATCACATCTTCTGTTTCGAGAGACAAGATTTTCTTTCTGTTCTTCCTCTTAGTCAAGGTCTTGAAAAAGTAGGCGGTATTTTTGTCTTCCTCCTTCAACCATAATACTCTTGATTTCTGTTTGAAAAATGATTCTTCATTTCTAGCTGCATTGGAGTAGCTAGCTAAAAGTTGTCTTTCTTGAACTCTAAGGCTATAATCCATTGGATTAGGAGCTAATCTATTTTGGCAACTTTCCAAAGCCTCTTTGGCTTCCTTTGCAATTGTAGAAACTTCTCCCACCTCTTTACTTCTAGTTTTGAAGATGGCCTTAAGTTTCTTGAGTTTGCAGCAAACCTAGAACTGTTGTGTTCCCTTCGAATTCCTTCCACAGTAGTTAAAAAATCCTCTCTTTTTGCCATAAAGTCAAAGAACTTAAAGGGGCTCCTTCTTTTCCCCTTTTCTTGTCCAATTTTGAGAATGGTAGGGCAATGGTCTGAGACACCAGCAGGTAAAAACACTGCTTCTGATTGTTGAAAATTAATGTTCCACGCTTTATTAACCAGTACCCTATCTAGCTTCCTGACTATACACCCTTCCACAATTCTGCTATTACACCATGTAAATAAGCGGCCAAAAAATCTTATATCCTCTAACACTTCTTGATGTAGAAAATCATCAAAGTCTTCATTTGATTAGCTCCACCTGCCTGAACAATCCATTGATTCTTGGGTGTTCCTAATGGCATTGAAATCCCAGAGATTAGTCCACGGGTTGGAAGCGAACATCCTAGAATGATAGATAATGTTCCTCCATAATAGCCTTCTCTCTTGCTCATCATTTGACCCATATACAAAAGAAACATAGAATTCCTCCCTTGTCTCTTGAATATGAACGAACAATGAATGATATGCTCTGTCTCAGCAATCTTATTCAGCCTAAGGATGCTTGGATTCCACCCAATCCATATCCTACCTCTCGTATGACTATTGTAGTTATCCATGACCTCCCAGTGTCTAAACACACCTTTCATAGCAAATTCTTTATTAACTCCCCTAATTTTGGTCTCCACGAGACCAATCATATCCAACTGTTGTTCATTAATCAGTTTCCTGACTTCCTCCTATCTCCAGGTTTTATTCAACCCTCTTACATTCCAGCAAGCCAACTTTAACATGAGAAGAGAAGTTTTTTGGAGTGTAGGTGCTCCATTACCTTTGCTTTCCCTTGCTTAGAGGTTTTCTTTTTAACTTTTTTTTCTTCACCATTCCTAGATGTACTTCAACTTCTGGTTCAAGTCCATTGGCTTTGATGTCTTTACCACCAATATCAGGTTTTCTAGCAGGTGATAAATCAACTATGATATCTCCCTCTTCTAAATTTAGAGTTTTAAATCTGTTTGGGGATTGAACAAGTTGTTCTGGCTGTTTAACCCTTTTACTAACATTATTGTTATTGTCATCTATAGTAGTGATGATATAATCACTTACATGATCTTCTGCTTCTGCTTCTGCCCATTTCATGGATTGGGAAGAGTGCAAGTGTTGGCCATCTCCTTACTCTGTTGACTTGTTGGGTTGTCCACATCTTCCCCAATATGCATTACATCTTCCTCAACTGCCCCATTCGGCATTGTAGGTTCAACCACTGTCACGGGGTATAATATTGTCTTCTCTTTGTCCTTGTTACTTGCTGGTTTTCCCATTGTCTTAGATGCTTCCTTGACTGGATGGTTGGGACTCTTTTCCTTTTTTGTGCACATTGTTCCATTATGTCCAAACACCTTACACTGGTGGCATACCTTAGGCCTCCATTGGTATTCCACCATTATTTCTACAATCTCAGTCCTTCCATTTACTTCCAATTTCAAATCAAAAGCCTCCTCCAGTTCCTTTGATGCATCCACTTCAATGCATATTCTAGCAAAACTGAGTCTTTTCCTGCTAGCAGTTAATGTATCAGCATACAAAGGGGTCCCCATTGCACTCACAATGTGGCTAAATCCAACCTCATTCCAAAATTGTAATAGAATATTGAACAACTTGACCCAGAGTGGCAAAGTTGAAGGTCCTCCTTCATGATTAACAGGTCTAGTGCCCATTTCTTCAAACTCAGGGATCTTCTTGAGAATAGCCATGGTCCAGCTTCAAATACCCCTGTTCTAGGCTTGTCATCCATGAACTTGAAATAGTAAAAAGCATTTTCATTGACAAACACCTCCAACAGACCCATTCTATCCCACACCTTGTGTCCAATGTAGTTGACAGTAGAAAAGGGTAACTTCTTCTCTATGAAGTATCCTACAAGGCAATTCTACCATTCAATGCTACCTTGGATGCTTATCTCCTTTGGTGGCTTCACAACAATTCAATCATCTTGCATACTAGGTTTGTAAAACTTCAGCTTCATCAACTATTGTTGGTTGTATACGGTTTGGTTTCCATCCAGCTGGTTTCCTCTATTGTCGGATTGTAAAATTTAGCTCCAAGAACCCTAAGGTAAAACCTTACCCTGTTGGTGATTTCCCCCTGATTTCAGGGATTATTGATTTGGACTCACCTCCATGGCAGGAATGATGCCCACTATCTGCCTCCTCTGTTCTCCCTGGGTCACCACCCCTATTTTCTCACCGATTTGCAATTGCCCAGGTCCATAGCATTGGCTTGTAGGCTTGCTTACTTCTAACATTGGGCATATTTCCTTCCCATTAACCTTAGTGCCATTTATGACATTTGAAGTAGCTCCTCTTGTACTGAGAGGCTCAATTAATGAAGAAGCTGGGTTATATATGGATTAACTTTTAGATGGTGGTTAAAATGTGTAAACATGAGGTGAGGTGAAGTGTGTTAAAAGTTGGCTGAAAACCATTGACATAGATGAGAAAAAGACAGAGGAGAAATTGTGGAAGAGATGAGGTAAGTTAGAAAGTGGTTAAAAAACTTATGGTTAAGAAGTAAAAAGACAACAGTAACATGGTCAGAGATTGAAATAGATAAGGTAAATGGGATGGTATCAAATTTGTAAGTGGACACAACTGAGATTCTACTGGGAGGGTTTCACGGTGGGTGAGTCCGAATGGCTCCCATCAACCCAAATAGATGGACCATGGTTACTACCCTTGTGCGTCGATCGTTAGCGACTAGATTCGTCGGTCGCCGCTATTGGTAGAGATGGAGCTGTAAATGGTGGTGGTTGGGTTGATCTGGTGATTGCTGGTGGGTTGGGTTAGATGGATCGGTGGTGGTTGGGTTGACTTGGTGGTGGCTGGTGGGTTGGGTTTGATGGATCGGTGATGAGTGATGGGTTGGGTTAGATAGATCGGTGGTGGGTGATGGGTTGTGTGGATTTGGTGGTGGAAGTGGAGCCGCAGATGGTGGCTGGAAGGTGGTGGTTGGGTGGTCAAAGTTATGTTTAAGTCTCATGCTTTAAATCTTACAAGTCTCTTAAATAGACTGACCCACTTTAGATTAAAGAGTGTTTTAGTAATAAAAAGAAAAAGAAATAACTTAAAATGAATTTAACTATCAAATAAAATTACTAATTTAAAATTTAATGACACATACGTTTAAGTCTCGAACTTTAAACCTTGCAAGTCTTGAAATTTAAACCTTAAATAGACTGACCCACTTTATCCAATGGCCAAAATAATCTCGAAATTGGCCTACCCCCCAATCCTTATGTTCCCATTATATGATCCACTTGTGTTTTACTTTTTGGGATGTACACCTAGGGGTAGAAAGCTTACATTTAAGAGTAATGTTATTAGCACATAAAAAATATCAAAATTAATTTAATTTGGTGACTTAATGATGTGGTAGTGACATGATCCCATAGTATTGATGGGCCAAACCCAAATGACCCAAACTAGCTGTAAAGCCCAAAGGTTATAGAAGATCCAGTAGACCTTATGAGGTCCAAGATAGTCAAGCCCGTCAGAGAGTTACAGGAGCATCTAGGAGCCTTACCCTTGCCCGTTGAGGAGAGAAGAGGAGAGATTACCTAGGAGAGGAAAGGTCGTCATACTATTAAGTTGTGTCCAACTCGTTACGACCGTCAGACTAGTTATTCAATTGCTATGCAAGTGACTATAAATTGTAAACTTTCCCAACACTTGGGGGTATCTCACAAACCAAGCTCATCTGTTCTCTCTTGTAATTCTTTGCTCTCTCAAGACACCGGAGTTAATAAAATTCTTAGCGAACTTAGCCATTGAAAGTAGACGTAGGTCTTGTTGACAGAACCACTATAAACCTTGTTTCCTCTCTCCCTTTACTTATTTTACTG
>CM042196.1:9720785-9737253 GCA_023539305.1 Ilex asprella
CTTATTTTACTGCATTTTATACTGTTTACTTGACTAGTGGTGAGCAAGTCAATTTGTGCATCATTATTTTGGCGCCGCCTGTGGAAAGGACAAAATTCTCCCATAAACACTTTCTTTGCTAAGTCAATCCCACCAGGATCCATGAATTCGATTGAAGACAATCCACCACGAGAGGAGAAGATTGCTCCTCCACCTGCCAATCTCATTTCAAATGCACAACAGATGCTGAACACAATGCAAAAACTTATAGCCCAGAACCAACAGATTCTGCAATTGATGCTCAGGCAAGGAGGAGCACAACCTGGACCTCAAGCTAAGGGAGCTCCACTCCCTGGTCATCAAAGAGCTCCCCACCTAGGCACCCTCCCTTGGGCGACCTACATAGGGAAGCCCCCCATGAGGGTCCTCCTCCAATCCCTGCTCCTGCTACCCATGGTGGAGACCCTTATTTCCAAAAGGATGAGGGTGAAAACCAAAGCATAGAGCATGGGAGCCATTTCTGTGGCAGAGGACCTCCTCCCAAGCAGTAGGACGAAAAAATTAAGGAGGTGCAAAATTAATTGGGTGACATCTTCAACGCCATGAAAGCAGAGGGACCCGACACATTTGACTATCTTGTAAGTCAAACCGACACACCCTTCAAACCTGATGTGGCGAATTACCCACTCCCTAAAAAATTCAAGATGTCATCCGTTGAGACCTTTGACGGTACGAAGGATCCACTGGACCACCTTGAAACTTTTAAGACTTAGATGTAGCTGCACAACGTCCCTGACGAAATCATGTGTAGAGCATTCCCAACCACCTTGAAGGGATTCGCTCGGCAATGGTTCTCCAAGATCACACCTGCCTCCATTGGCTCCTTTGTTGAGCTGAACAGGTCCTTCGTGTCGCACTTTATTAGTGGACACCGCCACCAGAAACCTGTCACCCACCTGCTCAGTATAAAGCAAAATAAAGATGAGAGTCTGAAAAGTTACCTCACTCATTTTAACAAGGAGGTCCTTCAAGTTGAAGAGTCCGATGAAAAGGTAAGCCTGATCGCCTTCTTAAGAGGCCTCCGGTCACCAAACTTCCTTTTCTCAGTGATGGAATGCTCACCTAAGAGCATGCCAAAGCTGCTAGGCAAGACCTAAAAATACATGAATGTTGAGGCGTCACAAGGGTCAGATGAGATGAGTCCTCGAAAACGGGGAAAAAAAGAAAAGACAAAGAAAGGGATAGCAAGAAGGAAAGTAGCAACAAGCACAACAGGACAGAGAGGATACCTGCCAAATACCGGCTCGATCCTACTCCCTAAAAAGATCGACAAGCCTTCACTATCCTCAACTCCTCTGTCGGACACATCCTGTTGCAGATCCAGGATGACCCTGCAGTAATGTGGCCAGGAAAGATGAAGTTTCCCCCAAACAGTAGGAACCCAAACAAGTATTGTTGCTTTCATCTCGACTATGGCCATGACACCGACAACTGCTATGACCTCAGAAGACAAATTGAGGAACTCATTCAGTGGGGGCACTTACACCAATATGTTGCCGGTAGAGGACAGGCGCTGACACCACCTCGTAATCAGGAGGACCAACAACTCATCGGGGAGATTCACACAATCTCTGGATGGCTAGTAGGGGGAGGAGAATCCTTTTCTACCATGAAAGTCAGTGCCAGAAAAGCAAGGCACCTAGATGATTCATGCCCATCCAAGGCGTCCAAGAGTGAAAATAGCGAGGTCATATCCTTCTCAGACAAGGACTTGGAAGGAATCCAGCACCCCCATGACGACCCACTGGTTCTCACCATGACCGTCACTAACTTCCAAGTGCGAAGAATTATCGTAGACAGTGGAAGCTCTACGGATATATTGTTCATAAAAGCTTATGATAAACTCAACTTGGGAAGAGAAAGATTGTAGCCTATCAGGTCGCCCCTCATTGGATTCTCAGGGGAGAAGGTGTATCCCTTATGGTCCATCACCTTGTTAGTCACTGCCGGTGCAGCACCCCAAAGCTCCACTTTCATGGTCAATTTCCTGGTGATAGAATACCCGTTAGCATATAACATCACTCTTGGGCGACCTGCTCTCAAAACTCTAAGAGTGGTACCCTCTACCTGCCATCTCATTCTCCGCTTCCCAACCCCAAATGAAGTTGGAGAAGTCCGAGGAGACCAAGTAGCTACAAGAGAGTGCTATGTCTTTTCCATGAAGATAGGAAAACCACAAGAGGCACTACAAGTTAAGGTCCTCGACCCAAGGGATGACGCCACCTTGGAAAAAGGGAACCAGTCGAGGAGCTCAACCCAGTTATCTTAGATGAGGAACATCCAGACAGAAGAGTGTACATTAGTTCTTCCCTTTCTAAGGACTTGGTCCACCGAGTAATAAAATTCCTGAGGCTCAATATGGATATTTTTGCATGGTCATATACAGACCTCGAGGGCATTAACCCTGAGGTCGCCACCCACCACCTCAATGTTAACCCTCGCCACAAGCCTTTTCGCCAAATGTTAAGGGGTGCCTTCATTAAAAGGGCCCAAGCAATAGAAAATGAGGTAGAAAATTTGATAGAGAACAGGGTGGCCAGAGAAGTAGCCTATCTTGAGTGGCTCTCAAATGTGGTGATGGTGACTAAAGCTAATGGAAAGTGGCACATCTACGTGGACTTTACTAAGTTTAACAAGGTGTGTCTGTAAGATAGCTACCCACTATCACAAATCGACATCCTCATTGACGCCACCACAGGACATGAATTGCTCACTTTCCTGGATGCATATTTTGGGTATAACAAGATCAGTATGCATCCTCCAAATCAGTAGAAGACATCATTCATCACTCCAAAGGGGACTTATTGCTACAAGGTCATGCCCTTTGGGTTGAAGAACACATGAGCAACCTACCAGCGACTGGTGAATAAGATGTTCCAATCACAAATCAGAAAAACAATGGAGGTGTACGTGGACGACATGTTGGTAAAAAGTTTTACAGCAACAAACAACATTGATCACCTCCAAGAAACCTTCAACATTCTCGGGTCATACCGCATGTAGTTGAATCCTGAGAAGTGTGCCTTTGGTGTAGGCTCAGGAAAGTTCCTTAGTTTTATGGTCAACCCGAGGGGAATTAAGGCAAACCCCGAGAAAATCAAGACCTTCCTCAACTAAGGAGCTCCAATGCCTCAATGGGAGAGTTGCAGCTCTCAACAAGTTTGTCTTCAAGTCTGCAGACAAATGTTTACCTTTCTTCAAGATTCTCCGAAAGGTGTTCGAGGGGAGACCTTAGGTAGATGAGGCCTTTCAAAATCTTAATACCTACTTGGCTATATCTTCTTTCCCTTCACATGCCATCCCAGGGGAGAAATTATAACTATACCATTTTGCCTCCCCCTCAGCGGTAGGCTCCGTCCTCATAAGGAACTATGATGGAGTGCAAAAATCCATCTATTATGTGAAAAGAACGTATCGAGGAGCAGAAATTAGATATTTAGGACTGTAAAAGTTAGCACTTGCCCTCATCTCAACAACTAGGCACCTGTAACATTACTTTCAGAGTCATACCATTATTGTGATCATATACCAGCCACTGAGGAAAGTCTTGAGAAAACTAGATGTATCAAGGAGACTCTTGAAATGAGCATTGGAACTAAGTGAGTTCGATATCTAGTATCAGCCAAGGGTTGCCATTAAAGCACAAGCCTTGGCAGATTTTATTGTTGAGCTAACACCCACAGAGGAGACCAAGGAGCATTCCACACTTCATACATCAAGCCCAGACACTCAAAGCGATCAAACGCCCGGCTAAGACACCCTGACGCTTGGGGAGTACACCCTGGTATCCAAACCAAACGCCTAGGGCAGCACAAGTGGGCAAGCACCCAGGCACCCCCTGGCGCCTAGACCTCTTCTAGCTCTCAAACTGGCACCTAGGCACCCAAGCCTGACGCCCAAACCCCTCCTGGCGCCTAGACCGGTGCCCTGATAGGCACCCCGACTCTTGCAACGCTCTCCGAGGCCCCATCTCTGTCCTTTTGGAACCTTTATATGGATGGCTTCTCGACCAGTGAAGGAGGTGGAGCAGGCTTAATCCTAATTAGCCCCAAAAGCACTCTTATCAAGTATGCTGCGAAGCTCCACTTCATCATCTCCAACAATAAGGCGGAATATGAAACCCTCTTCTCTGGCCTAAGGGGAGTTGAAATGGAAACCAAGCACCTCATCGTTCATAGCCATTCCCAACTGATAGTCAACCAAGAGAATGGGGAGTTCGAAGCAAAAGGAATACCTTGCTATGGCAAGAGCCTTGATCACAAAGTTCTAATACTTCCAAATCATCCACATCCCCAAATAGGACATGGATTCCGATGCACTAGCCAGACTAGCCTCATCCTCAAAAGCCACACTGAGACCAACATTCATGGGTCACCAGTTCGAGCTAAGCAAATTAGACGTGGAAGCCACAAGCGTCAATTGTGCAGTTTCGAGTCAAAATGGATAACCCCAATAAGAGCTTACCTCCAAGATGACGTGTTTTCAGATGACCCCTCAAGGCTAGGAAGCTCAGGGTGAGAGCCTCCAAGTTCACCATTTTACATGACACTCTATACAAGAGAGACTACTCCTTACCATTATTGAGGTGTCTCTTACCTAAAGAAGTAGACTATGCCTTGCGGGAGATCCATGAAGTGAGTTGTGGGAATCATTCTAGAGGGAGTTCCCTCGCTCAAAAGGCTCTCGGACAAGGCTACTTCTGGCATAGTATGATAAGGGATGCCTAAGAATTTGCCAAGAAGTGCAACAAATGTCAGCGCTTTGCCACTGTGCCTAGGTAGCCACCCGAAGAACTCACAGCCATCACAAGTCAGTGACCCTTCTCCAAAATAGGGCATTGACATCCTAGGCCCCCTACCTCTAAGTAGGAGACAATGCAAATTCGTGGTGGTAGCAGTTGATTATTTCAATAAATGGGCGGAGGCCGAACCCTTAGCAAAAATAACAAACATAAAGGTGAAGGATTTTATCTTAAAGAACTTGGTCTGTCGCTTTAGGATACCCCACTCCATTGTTAATGACAACGCCAAAAAATTCGACAACAAGCTCCTGAATTCATTCTACACCGACCTCCAGATAAAGTAGCCATATTCCAGCCTAGCGCACCCGCAAGCAAACGGGCAAGCAGAGGTCATGGTGAAAATATTGCTAAGAAACCTAAAGACAAGGCTCGAAAAGGTGAAGGGTCTTTGGGTTGATGAGCTCCTAGACCACACCAAAAAATCCAAGTGGAAAAACTGATGAGCACATAATATTGCACATTTTATGGCCTCATTACATTCATTATAACTCAACTTTTACATTTAATTACTTAGTGTTAGCCTATTTTATGAATAATATTGAATTCTCGATGTTGCATGTTTTGATAGCTTAAATGTTAGATTTTAGGACCTTGCAACTATGTTGGATGTGTGGTAATGGCATGGACATAATACATGAAGAATTGGAGGCTTAAAAGTGAAGAAATCAAGGAGGTATTGGTATTTTAGAACAAAGGCACCAGCTGCCACATCACTGGACAGCATTGCCTCGGTTGTCCTCCACTTTGACCATGATCTACTCTGAATCTGGAAAAGTTCAAAACATGAAAGTTGTAGATTTGGATGTCTTCTGTATTGTGTCAAAAGGTCAGCTCAATCTAAGGGTTAGATCAAGAGTTATGCCATTTCTACCAAAGGTGGTCTAGTGTAGAAAAACAGTACCGGTACTCGGTACCGGTACCACGAACCTTCTGGCCGAAAAATAGCCTGTAACTCAACTTTGAGGCTTGGGGGTCCCACCTACACTTCCCCCACTTGCCCCCAATATTTTCTGATACAATAGCAGGCATCCCTTACACATTTGGAAGACTTGGAAGGATTGACATTAATGAAGCATGGGAGAGGAATGGGCTGCACATGGGGTTGCAGGCTAGCTCTTCCTTAGCATGTCAAGGGCCATCATCTCACCTCCCATTGATGGGAAGCCTGCACACACCTTGGGGGGACCACCTTGCATGAAAATGAAAGGCTCACACACCAATATATCTCAGCATTATTCAGCAAGTTCAGGGGTGGCTACCTAAGCTTAGGAGTAGACATAGAAGGCTCCATGGAAGAAGACAATAAATAGTAATTTCGTTTTTTGCTTTTCCTTTCCATTTTCAAATGTTGTAAGCTCTAAACTTCTTATAATTCTTAATCCTTGCACTTTAATCTCATCTATTTCATGTTCATTTCAAGTTTAGCCTTGTACTTTACATTTCACCATTGTTATGCTTTCAAGTTCTTCATTTTCATGCTTTAAATTGGGTATTGTTGATTTGTCTTCCTAGTTTAAGTTTCTTGCATTAGTTTAAGTTTCTTGCTCCATTTCCTTTCCATGTCCATTTCCTTTATGCTTGTCTTTGCTTTTAATATGAATAGCTAGTTTTAAGTTGGTTGCTCCAAGGTAGATTTCTCTTGGGGATTTCATTTCAACTCTTTTTCATTCCTCCCTTTAGGGTCAAATGGTTCGATTTGACGGGGTTGAGAGTGGATGAGTTGGTGAGCCTTTGATATTCCATAGGCATACTCACGGTTTATGCTTAGCTACTCACCAATCTCGTCCCTAGCTTCCCCCAAATCAGTCATTCATTCATGCTCGATCAGAGGAGGGCTTTGAGTTAATTTGGTATTCCCATTGGAATGAACCCGTTGGATTAGCCAACACTTGTTTTCTTGCATTTTCATTTACAAACCAAACACAAAACTCAAATACAAGATTTTACACTTTCTTTTCACTTTTGCAAAATCACTTTCACAAAACTCTCTTTCCTTCCCTAAGGAGACAACCTTGGAATACTCTTCCAAGTAAAACACCGACCACGAAAGACTCCTTGCGATTGGGGAGCACTTTTGTGCACTCACATTCCACATTTTATTTCACATCCCATTTTACATCATTCTATTTTCCTTGCCTCATTGCCCTTTCTTTTGACACTATCCCTAGGGGAAGAAATCTTTCTCCCCCGCCATACATTGCATCATTTGAGGGAGAGTAATTAGGGGTTAGTTGAGGTTAGGTATTTCAATCAATCAGAAACCCTCTTCTCCCACACCTTTGAAACTGAGACAGTTATCCCTGTAGAGATCGGGATATATTCTCTAAGGGTCCAGCACCATGACCCCGCCACCAACGAGCATGGAATCCACATCAATGTTGACTTGGTAGAGGAGGTAAGGGAGATGGTTGTGGTCCATAACACAGAGTACGACTAGAAGGTGAAGCCTCGTTCCTTCCAACCATGAGACTGGGTCCTTAAAAAGTGATCCTGATCACAAAGGATGCACGAGAAGGAAAGCTGGGACAAAATTGGGAGGGACCCTACCACATAACAGAAGTGGTAAGGCTAGGAACCTATACGATATAGAGTTCTGAGGGGAAGGTTTTGCCCTATCCATGGAATGCTAAGCACTTGAAGAGGTACTACCAATAAAATCTTGAGAGAGTTAAAATAGAAAAGTTGGGGACATGGTTTTATTTTTTGTTACTTTTTTCTGCTATCTCCCGATATTGCTTTACATAAGCAGTGAAATGAATAAAATTTTTAGATTTACCTCAAAATACATTTTTGTATTCAACTTCTCAAATGAGGATCAGTGGCAAAAACCACTTTTACAAAAAGTAGAGTTACAAATGCAACAAAATGCTTTCCTAAAAAAAAAAAAAATCAAAAAGTCTCTAGTACTCTAACTACTCTCATGGTCGTCATCCTCCTCCTCATTATCACCCTCGGGATCATCAAAACCTTTATCGCTCTCCTCAGGCACCTCAGTTGGTAAGAAGCCTGAGACATTAATATTGGGAAAAGCAGCAGAAATATTTCCCCGAAGCTCCTTATAACCATCAATGAAAGCATCTACAATGCCATTCTCCATGTGCGCCTCAGCCCGAGAAACTCTTTCTTGAGCAGCCTTCACCTCTGCCTTTGCGACAGCCTCTCTAAGTGTGACCCTCTCAAGGGTCTCTGCAAGCTCAGCCTCAAGCTTGGCCACCCTCCCATGGGTCGTCGAAAGCTTAGCCTTGCTGAGCGTGGCCCTTTCACGGGCCTCTATAAGCTCAGCCTCGAGCGTGACCAACCTCCCATGGGTCGCTGAAATGTCAGCCTTAAGGCCAGACACCCTCTTACGGGTTACCACATGATCATCATCAGAAGTCCTCCCAATAGCTTCAAGCTCGATAATCCTCCTCTGAGCAGCAAGAAGCTCATTTTGTATCACTTCATGATCGTGTTTTAGCTTGTGGTAAAGGAGGGTCCTTGAAAACATACGCATAGCTGTAGTTGAGGCTTGAGAAAAAACAAAAGACAAAAGGATGTCACAAGTTTGTGGAAAGAAGGGAGAAAGTGGAGATAACAAACCCTTACTTGAGCCCAGCTTTCTAGGTAAGAGTTCAAGATTCTCTCGGTGCCCAAGGAACTAATCTCATTCACACTATTTGAGAACAAAAACTTCCCGAGCCGATCCATGATGACCCGCACATTACCCAACATGGAGTTAATTTGAGAAGGCGCCCCAGTGGAAGTCCCTATAGGAAAAGTGTGGCTAACAAGCGGGACTCCAAGTGGGACTCCAGAGTATGGTTTACAGTTGAGGAAATCTCCAAATAAGGAGACATCTCTGGAGGGTTCAATTGATGGGAGGGCGTCCGCGACATCATTGAAAAAGTCTGTTGAGAGACGTCGCCGGTCGCCACCTTGGAAATCTTCATCACCTTGGAAGGAGGAGGACTCCTACCGGAGATGTGAGTCCCGATTTTCTCTTTATTTATTGCTTCAAGGAGAATAAAGTGTTACCTAGATGAAAACACTAAGTAAGTGATAAAGGTACAAAGGAACTAACTCACTTCCTTTCTTCTTCAAAGAAGAGCCACCAAACTTCCGGGTAGCACCACCATCTTTGGACATAAGGACTTCAAAGTCTTTTTCGGGATAAACTCTCATCGCCTCCAGCTTCCACTCTTGGTCCTGTGAGAGCACATGAGAATCTACAAGAGGAATGATGAGTAAAATATACACCAGCTTCCACTCTTGGTCCTGGGAGAGCACAAAAGAATCTTCAAGAGGAATGATGAGTAAAATATACATTATATAAAAGGGAAAAGGAGAGAAGGCAAAAGTGGGGCATACCAAGTTTCTTAGGGACACCCCCATCATCTCGGAACCAAAGCCCTATCGGCCTCTGCAGCCCATTCTCCATTGACAAATATAAAACGAGATTTCCAATTGTGGCAGTTGGACCACAGTTCGGTGATCAACTTCTTTTTCGTGGTGAAATAATACAAACTCTAATTGGGAGTAGGAGTCTCGCACAAGGTATAAGCTCCATGAAACTTCTGGAGAAACATCCTCATGATGCACTTTCTTCCATAATACAAGAAAACACAACAAAAACCTTCAACCATTGGGTGACAATCGCCCAGGGGTGAGGGAAACATATTCGAGAATACAACAAATAAAGGGGGATATGGAAATTTGAGCCCATTATCAAGCATCTCTTCATAGATGGATATATCCCTAGAAGAGTCATCAGAGGTGGGCTCACCCTTTTCAACTCGATGACATAGTATAGTTGGGGGAATGTGATAAGTAGAAAAAATTCTCAGAATATCATCATCCATGTTGAGTAAACTAGAAAGGGTACTCGCCATGGACCCATCATTAGCCATTTTGCTCTTGTGTTTTTCTTATGAGTACACGAAGAATTGCCCAAGTCACCACTTGGGAGACCTTTAGGAAGACGAATTTGAGGAGTTCCATTCGAAGCAACCAGCCCATCGTTGATGCCCCGAGCTTCTTGTCCCTGTACCTCACATGCTCCAGCCACACGCCTAGGCTACTTGCGCCCAGACTACTCGCACAAGTAGTCTGCTAGCCCAGGCAGCTTCTTGCTCGCCCAAGGCTCCACCCTCAACGTCGTTCTGCACATCTGGTGTGCTGCCCCGCGCACCTACATCACCATGGATGCCAATTCCAACCTCTTCCTCGCCAAAGCAAACCTGCCCACCTAATTTGGGTGCCGCCTGCTCACCCAAGCAAGGCTGCTCACCTAGCTTGAAGGCTACCTGGTCGCCCAACTGGACTCCACGCACAACAGAGACACCCAAACCAGTCTGCTCGTCCCCTTGATGCCACCAGGCTCCTTGTAGCCTGCTCGCCTAAACCATGGGCAATGGATAGCTCGCCTAAACTAGCCTGCTTGCCCCCTGGCTGGGTCGCTCGCTCCTCTACGCTATTGCGAGTGTAAAACGCCTAATCTGCCTAAAATCAGAGCCCTGGGCGCCCACTTTGCTTCCATCATGGCCACCAGTTAATGGGGCATGAACGACATCACCAATCAGCATCATGGGTGCACGAGCAACGGTGGAGGCGGACGCCCCAAGCTCCTCCTTCTCCTCTTTGGCGATATATTTGATCCCTTGGAGTTCAACGCCAAGGTTCGCTTGAACATCTCTTCCACCAGTAGCCATTGATTAAAATACTCAACTCAAGAAAGCCTCACCAATGTGTTCTTGGAAGAAATTAGAAGAGCTCCACCTTTCTCACTCAAAGAATAGCTCTGAGAAGAATGGGCAAGAATGAAGAAGAAGGCTACTATTTATAACATAAGGTTTTTTTAAAAGAAGCAAAAAGACCCAATTCAAAACCAAGGACTCTACAAGAATGAAAAAGGGGGAGTGGAAGAAAGAGTTTATATAGTCAATGGGGTACTACAAGCAAAAGGAGCCTACTAGAAGGGATGAGATGGCCAATCAAGAGAAGTTTCCAAACGGGGCTCTGTAACTCCAAACGAGACATATTATTTATCAGAATCGAAGCTCTCGACAAGTTGAGCAAAACTCATTCTCGTTGGCAATGAGCTTTTTTAAAAAAATCCAAAAAAGGCCTAGAAACAAATGTCTTGGCCTCCTGAAGTTTTTTTTTTTAAATCCAAGTGTGTGCTTGCCTTAGAGGTTGTGTGCTCGCCAAGGAGATGATCTACTCGCTCAAGACACTGTGTGCTCGCCTGAGAGGTGACCTACTCGCCCATGACACCTTGTGCTCACCCAAGAGGTTGCCTGCTTGCCCAAAACCATGCATCCAGCATTATTTTGACCGTAACTTCTGCTCCGTTCCTCCAAATAAGACCTACAAGATTCTCAACATTTGGCTATGATTGATACAAAAAAAAATTTGGCTTCCCGAAGTTTTTTCAATTATGCCGGTTAGCCGAAAACTCAAGTTCAACCTAAATGCCTTTCTTTCCAAGTTCCATTAGACGTAGAGCATTAGGGGGCAATGATGAGCTAAACCCAAATGGCTCAATCCAGTTGTGAAGCCCAAGGTTATAGAAGACACAATAGGCCTTATGAGATCCAAGATAATCAAGCCCGTCAGGGAGCTACAGGAGCATCCAAGAGCCTTACCCTTGCCTGTTGAGGAGAGGAGAGGTCACTTGGGAGATGAGAGATCACCTGAGAAATGAGAGGTCGTCAAGGAGAGGAGAGGTCGGCAAGCTATTAAGATGCCTCCAATCCGTTACGACCGTCAGACTAGTTATTCAATTATTACGCAAGCGACTATAAATTGTAAACTTCCCAACACTTGGGGGGCATCTCACAAATCAAGTTCATCTCTTCTCTCTTGTAATTTTATGTTCTTTCAACACACTGGAGTTTATAAAATTCTTAGTGAACTTAGTCATTGAAAGTAGACGTAGGTCTCGTTGACTGAACCACTATAAACCTTGTTTTCTCTCTCCCTTTACTTATTTTACTGCATTTTATGTCTTTTACTTGACTAGTGGTGTGTAAGTCAATTTGTGCATCATCAAGTATTGTTATGACTATAACTCTTGATATATCATTATATCAATAAATTATATTAATTTTTTAAGTCTCAATAGCATTACTCTACATTTAAAATGTACGATTAATAACTGATTTTGTCATGTTGGATTGACATCGGGTCTAAACCATAGGGTGTTAAATTTTATTCAACACATAACTCATTTATAATCTTATATGTTTAATTGAGTATATATGTTAATGTCAAGTATGTTATGTGCATATGGTGTACTTAACGAGTTATTGTTGTTTTTTTTTATAAGGTTAGTATCTACCTATATATTTGATGTGTTAAACTGATTTACATATTTATTACATGAAACCCACTAAGACTTATAAAATGAATAACCACAAGGTATGCCAGGGAAGGCCACCATGGTGTGTTGATGGTGTGGTTACTACAGTGGCGTTTTAGCCTAAGGAAGACATGATTTACCCCGTTACCAAAGAAAAGCAAGCTCAAAAATGTTAATAGTTGGAGTTGGTGGATAGAACACCACTCTAATGTGCACTCGAATCGAGTCGAATATCAGACAATTCAGGTCTGGCTCTGGCTCAATCTAGGAAAGAGATGACATACATGGGACACCTTCCCCCACCTAAATGTTTCTTTTTTCGTTAGAACTTTATTTATTTAATGATTTTTATCCAATTATATTCTGTTACATGTCTCATACAACAATACAATTAATTAACTATCACTTATTTAAAGGTTTCTGAAAAAAAATTATTTGTTGACTCACTCTACAATTTATTATAACTCTTATATCACAAGTAATGGAGTGGAAAAATGTTAGAGAATTGGGGATGATTATTGATGGTGCAATTTTAGGCGGATGAGCAAAGTCAACGAACGTGATATTAAGGTGAGAGCAGAGCTACATGACTCATGAAATCGTTTATGATGGTGTGGGCTGGATTTTATATAGAGGTAGTGACACCGTAAAAATATAGTGGTTCACCAACTGTAGAGCTTGGCTAGTCCACTTTCTGATGGAGGCTCTTGCTCCCTTTTCTTTATTGATAACTTGAATTACAGAATAGTGTTCTCTCTTGGCCTCTCAGGGTCTTCCTCCTTTTAAATGGGGGCACTGTTCGACATATATAGACTGATCCCTAGTTCTAAGGGATTTACACCGAGATCTTTGCCTTGCATCCGTGGGATTTTCCTTAATTTTTAAGAGAAGATCTTGGTTGGTTGAGAGTTTTATGTCTTGACTCCAGCTTTCCGTTCTCATTCTCTTTATTTTGGGGATGCTTGTTGTCTATCCAGCTATTCCTATGTCATTTCAGTCGGTTTATTGTTGGAATGAGGCTGAGCTATGGTCTTTCAAGCTCTTTATCTTCCCTGTCTGACCTCCCGACCTGTTCCATAGATCTGAGCTCACCCTCAGAATTATTATTTTATTTTATTTTATTTATTTGATATCATCAGTTGGCCCCCAGCCCTTGGCTCAGGCGAGCATGGGCAATGGCTGAGCTGTTTTAGATTGAGCTAGACCCGCACGTGGCAGATCTTGGCTTGCACGTGCATGACACCTTTTGACGGTTCCTGGTTATCATGAGTCCCTTGATTCTCGGGCATGTTTCAGTTCATGTCCCTCAAAATTTAAATGCTCAAACGGCTAACAAAACTGCCTTCCTATTGGTCATCTTCTTCTTTCGTTCTTTGATTTCTCCTCCTCTTTGCGATTTCAGATCCTCTTGTGACTGTGTAATCTATGATTCCCCTTGTGAAGCTAAACCTTATGTGCTTGGTTCAGGAGTTTGCAGTGCTTTCTTCCTCTCATTTGGCTCTGGGTTCTTGTTCGTTGCTTTCTCCTAGCTAGGTATTCTTGCTCTTTTTCGTCTTTTCTCCTTCTGGATCCCTCAGATTCAAGGTGGTTGCTGCATTTTTGGGCTTATTGGTTCTTTTAATTATGGAACTTTGACCTCTGTTTATCCCCTCTTCCCCATTTCGTAGACTAGGGTTCTATCGTGAGAGTCCTTGGCGTTGGTAGTTACTGTGCCTGCCCCACAGTTATTAGGGAGTGCCTGACCAGGGTCCCCCTTCCTTATTGCCTTTACAATCTCCTTTCTTATGTCCAATTATGTATGTCCCTTCTGGTGCCACCCTTCCATCTACTTCTCCCCTTGGTGATAGGTCTATCGAGGACGATGTTGATTTGGGAGAGGTAAGAGATGAAATTGATAACTTTCCAGGTGTCGACTCTGTTAACCTTGAGGTAAATGACAATGAACCCCTCTCCACTTCCTCTCCTCTACCCTCACAGCCTAGCAAGGGCAAAACTAAGGTCAGTGGAGTAGGGGTCTCTGGCAGCGCTATGGGGGCAGGAGCTGCCTTTAGGACCGTTGAGCGTGTGGGTTCTAGTGACCTTACAGCTGTCGAGCTGAAGGACATCGGAGCCCGTTTTGGTTTCCCCTCTGGGGTTAAGTTCTGGGATCCGAATGAATACACCTCGTATGTGTCTAAGGTGCATGGGAAGGTTTGCTTCTCTCTTGCTGCCTTCGAGAATAGACTGAGCTTTCCTATTCACCCTTTTATCAAAGTCGTCCTTCAGCACCTCAACGTCTGTCCGACCTAGCTCCCCCTAACTTTTGGGGTGTTTTGGTTGGTCTACTAGTGTTCTTTAGGAAGAACAAGCTCAGAGTCCTTACTGTTTCTCTGTTTCTGGAGCTTTTCAACATTAAACTTAACACTTCAGAGGGTTTCCTGTATATCTCCAAGCAGCCTGCGGCCCCATCAGTCATAACTGACCTCCCTAGCTCTCATAAGAAGTAGAAAAAACATTTCTACTACATGGGTGGCCAAAGATGGGAGTACAACCCATCGGATAAAGACCGATACTCTCCCCATTCCTAGGGGCTAGTCTGTTCCTTATAATTTGAGTGAGTTATTGTTTTGAGCCTACTAGAATCAGACGTGATGAAATATTTTTCTAACTTTGGTTTTCTCATGCTATGTTTTAGGTTGCCGACCTGAGCTTAGCACAGAGGACGAGCTGGTTCTACTGGAACTCAAGAAGTGTAAGCCAAGGAGGTATTCAGAGCTCATTCAGCAGAGCATTATTCTTAGAGAGGGGTTCAACCTTCCAGAGCTACCATCAGAATCGTCCACACCTCTTTCCGTTAAGGCTCCCATTCATCTGCCTGTTGAGATCCCTTTTCCCCTTTCTGTCTTCATCCCAAACGAGGTGGCAGTAGTAATCTTTATCTGTTGACCTATTTTCTTCTTTTTACTGACCTGTTTCAAACTGATTCTTTAGGCTCTTCAAAGATGAAGCTTAATCTTGAGGAACTTCAGGCTAAGATCAGCCAACTAAAGAAGAGCGGGAAGAGCAGAAAACGGGCAGCCGAGGTTGGCTCTGGGAGCGATCTTGCTACCCGAGCTAAGAATCCAAGGTTGGGGGTGCCTTCTTTATCCCCTCAGGTTGTGACGACTTCTTTTCCTTTGAGGACTCAGCTTACCCCTACACAGGCCTATGCAGGAGGCCAGGTCTCTCCTCCCTCATCTGAGGTCGAGAGGGCGTTGGGTGATACCTCATCTCTTACCTGGCGCTGTTATGTACAGCCTTCCGGCAAGACTTTCGTGCCAGTTCCAATGAGGCCTGGGATTGGGGAAGGAAGTCGTCCCAAGGTGGAAGGAGGGGAGGATTCCCTCTTCGAGAATAAGGAGATCGTCGCAGGGGCTGTTTCTTCCATTCTTCCTGATTCTGACATTAGGAGGGCTACTTTCATGGATATTGACGATTCCATTGCATTAGCTCTTCATGGGGCAGCTACTGTAAGTCCTGGCATTCTTGTATTTTATTCAATTTTATGTCATACATTTTCTGTTGCTCATTCTCTCTCCCCTTTGTGCCCTCAGATGGCCCTCTATGTGAAAGGTCTATTGAGCAGGGTCTAATCCTCTGAGAGTTCTATTAAGGCTTTGAAGGCGTATGAGGTCAAGGTTGCTGAGCTAGCTTTCGACAATGACGGCCTCAGGGCTCAAGTGCAAGAGCTTCAAGAACAGGCGAAGAAACAGGATGCCTTGCTGCAAGGCTCTCTTGCAGCCAAAGAGAGAGCCGAGGATGGAGAGAAGAGGGCCAAGGACGAGCTTCGAATGGCTGTGGAGGAGTTACAACTTAAGTCTGACGCCTGGGCTAGGGCCAGCAAGGAGGCTTTTGATGCTCAGAGTGCCCATCGGATCCTGACACAGGATTATAACGCTCTGGTTGAGTCAAGTGGCGTCCTTGGAGATGAGCTGGAGAAGCTTAAGGTTGAGGCCGCTGAGCAAGATAGGGCCAATGCAGAGCTGCAAGATGAAGTGGTCACCAAGTGGGCCAAGGGGTGGATCGTTTTTATGGGAAAGGCTATAAAGGCCTATCCTGACCTGGATTTCAACGTTAAGGTCCCAGCTGAAGAGGAGGAATCTGACTCTGAAGGCGAGGAGGACACCTCGGTTCTTTTTACTAAAGAAATAATGCAAGATGAGCCTGCTCTGTTAGTTATTCCCCGAGCTGTTTCATTTTCAATTGACCTAGTGAAGGAGGCCCTGGCCCGTGATTCCCAAATAGACAGAGTGGAGGTTCCTAGGGTCAAC
>CM042196.1:9737353-9748479 GCA_023539305.1 Ilex asprella
CAGAATGAGAAGTTCCTCAGATGGCCACCTTGGATAAAGGCATATCCGGCGAAGAGAGATCCCACCAAGTACTGTGATTACCATAGAGATCATGGCCATCACCTGGATGATTGCATCCAGCTTAAAAAGGAAATTGAGTTTCTAATCCATCGAGGGCAATTACGTCGCTTTGTGGCCCAAGACTATCCAAACCGAGCTCTTTTACCTCCACCACCTCAGCTACATGCTTCTGCGCAACACTAACAACCTATGGGAGAGATCAGAGTGATATCAGGAGGATTTACAGGAGGAGGAGAATCCAGTGTAGCCAAGAAGGCTCATCTGTGCAAAATCCGAGGTGATGAGATGCTAGAGGTATACACTACGACCAAAGTGCCACGGCTAGACACAACCATAACCTTTTCAGACTCAGATTTGGAGGGCTGCCACCACCTCCACGATGATCTGTTGGTAGTAAGAGCTGTCGTGGCCAACAGGACAATGCATCGGGTCCGGGTAGACAACGGGAGCTCGACAGACATCATCTTTGTGTCTGCTTTCGACAAAATGGGCATTGGAAGAGAAAAGCTAGAGCCAGTGAATACCCACCTATTGGGATTTCAGGAGAAAGGGTGTTGCCCTTGGGATCAACTCAGCTCATACTCACCATAGGAGACCCTCCTTGCCAGGCCATCATAACTGTAAAATTCCTAGTGGTTGACGCACCCTCGGCGTACAATATGCTGTTAGAGAGGCCTTCCTTGAATGGAGTGAAAGCCATCCCTTCGGCATACCACCTTGTCGTGAAGTTCCCGACAAAAAAAAGGAATTGGAATGGTCAGGAGAGACCAACGTGTAGCTAGAGAATGTTATATAGCCTCTATGAAGTAAAAAAAGGTGGAGAGCATTCAAATGGACGAGCTCGACATGAGGGATGACTGAAAATCAGACCAACGCCTTCGGAAGAGCTAGAGCCTGTTCAGCTTGATGAGGAACCAAAACACCTTGTCTACGTTGGGTCCAAGCTAAGCAAGGAGATTAAAGACCTTCTTATCCAATTCCTGAAAGAAAACGTTGAAGTATTCGCTTGGAAGCAAGAAGACATGGAGGGCATTGATCCCTAGGTTTTCACTTACAAGTTAAGCATAAACCCTGTCTACAAGCCCGTCAAGCAAAAAAGAAGGAGCTTTGCCCCGGAACGCCAGAAAGCCATCAATCAGGAGGTCGGCAAACTTCTCCAAGCCAAGGCCATCGGGAAGTAGACTACCCTATCTGGCTGACCAATGTGGTTCTTGTTAAGAAAACCAATGGCAAATGGCAATTATGTATAGACTTTACTGATCTAAATCGAGCCTGTCCCAAGGATAGCTTTCCTTTACCTCGGATTGACTTGATAGTAGACACTACCGCTAGGCATGAGCTCCTCAGCTTCATAGACGCATTCTCAGGATATAACCAGATCAGAACGAACCCCAGTGACCAAGAGAAGACCTCATGCATGACAGAATAAGGGACTTATTACTACCAGGTCATGCCTTTTGGCTTCAAGAATGCAGGAGCTACCTTTCTGTGTTTGGTGAACAGAATGTTCCAAAGGCAAATAGGAACAACTATGGAAGTCTATATCGACGATATTCTTATAAAATCAATAAAGGCCGAGCTCCATATCCAACACCTGGCGGAAGCTTTTCGGGTCCTAGAAGAGTACAAGAAGAAGCTTAACCCTGCAAAGTGTGCTTTCGGGGTTTCAGAAAAATTTCTAGGCTTCATGGTGAATAGTAGGGGGATTGAAGCCAATCCTGACAAAGTAAAGGCAGTACTAGACATGCAACCACCCTCAAACACGAGAGAAATTCAGCGACTGACAGGAAGAATAGCTGTCCTGAGCCGTTTCGTATCTCGATCAAGTGACAAATGCCAGCCTTTCTTTCAAGTACTGAAGAAAGCTTTCGAATGGGATGCCCAATGTGAGGAGGCATTTAAGAACTTGAAGGTTTATCTCAGCTCCTCCCCCATTCTGGTCAGTCCCGTGGAAGGAGAAGTGGTCACTCTATATTTGGCTGTCTCCGACTTCTGCACCAGTGCGGCGCTTGTAAGGGAAAGAGATAGAGCTCAGTAACCAGTATATTACTGTAGCAGAGCTCTAAGGGGCGCAAAGGAAAGATACTCGAAGATAGAGAAGCTTATTTTAGCCTTGGTCGCCACGGCCAGAAGGCTCAGACCATACTTCCAGGCCTATACCATAGAAGTCCCAACAGAGCAGCCAATGAAACAGGTGTTACATAAGCCTGAATCCTCTGGGAGATTAGTAAAGTGGGCCATTGAGCTCATCGAATTTGACATTAGGTATAAACCAAGAACTGCCGTCAAAGGTCAGATCCTAGCAGATTTTATCGCAGAATTTACAACAGGAACACCTATGGAGACCACACAGCTAGTACCTGATCTCCCAATATGGAAACTCTCGGTAGATGGTGCAGTCAACGCCCAAGGAAGCGGAGCGGGCCTAATTTTGACCTCACCAGACGAAGTGGACGTCAAATACGCCCTTAGATTTGGGTTTAAAGCCTCAAACAACGAGGCTGTTATTGCAGGGCTCAATCTGACTCACTCAATGGAGGTAGAACAACTATAGATATGCAATGATTCACAACTTGTGGTAAGGCAAATAGAGGAGTCTTATGGAGCTAGAGGAGAGAAGATGTCATTTACCTCAGAAAGGTACAAGAATTGATCAAAAAATTTGTACAAGTTAAAATCAAACACGTTCCCAGATCCGAGAACTTAAGAGCAGATAGCTTGGCAAAGCTTGCAACTGCCTCGCAGGAAAGTTTGGGGAGGTTAATTCTAGTAGAGCATCTAGCAAAACCCTCCGTGGACTTTGAAAATGAAAAAATATTCCCTATGCAAGCCTCATTAAGCTGGATGGACCCTATTTTGGGATACCTTCAGAATAGAATCTCGCCAGAGGATCCCAAAGAAGCAGCAAAGCTAAGAATCAGGTTAGCCAGATTTTCTATTTTATAGGGAAGCCTTTACAAGCGAGGTTTTTCAACACCCCTCCTTAAATGTGTGGGGGATGAGGATGCCAATTACATTCTCAGAGAGATTCATGAGGGAGTTTGTGAAAACCACATTAAAGCGCTGGCCTTGGCAGGAAAAGCATTAAGGCAGGGGTACTATTGGCCCAAAATACTCAAGGATGCCACAGAATTAGTCAAGAAATGCACACTCTGCCAAATGAACACCAATCTTTCCCATTGCCCACCAGAGCTCCTGACCTCGGTAGTTAGTCCTTGGCCCTTTCAGCAGTGGGGTTTGGACATACTCGGGCCCCTTCCAATCGGAGTGGGACAGTGTAAATTCGCCATTGTTGGAGTAGACTATTTCACTAAATGAGCGGAAGTGGAACCTTTGGCTACCATCACGGAGCAAAAAGTCCAGAACTTCACATGGAAGTCGATAATTTGTAGATTTGGGATTCCCAGAGCAATAATCTCAGACAATGGAAAACTGTTCGACAACCCAAAGTTCAGAAGGTTTTGCGCCGAGCTAGGAGTAAAGAACTACTTTTCAGCACCAGCTCATCCACAATCCAATGGGCAAGCAGAGGTAACCATCAGGACCATCAAAGCTACGCTGAAAACCAAGCTCGAGGCCTTAAAAGGGAAATGGGTGGAGCACATTCCAGAGGTGTTATGGGCTTATAGAACAACTGCGAGGTCAGCGACCCAAGAAACACCGTTCGCTTTGGCCTATGGAACAGAAACAGTGTCCCCAGTAGAAATTGGGATCCCGTCCCAAGGACAGAGCTCGCTGATCCAGAGCACAACGATAAGTCATTCCTACTGAACCTCGATCTCTTGGACGAAAGGAGAGACAGGGCTCTGCATCGCATCCAGGATTACCAGAGGAAGACCGCAAGATATTACAACAAAAGAGTCAAACACAGAAGCTTTATAGTGGGAGATCTAGTGCTTAGGAAACTCCTACTTACTAGAAAGGACCCCTCCCATGGGAAGCTAGGTTTAAATTGGGAGGGTCTCTTCATAGTATCCAGGGAGATAAGATCCAGAAACTATGAGTTGCAGACTGAAGGAGGAAAAATCCTACCTCATTCCTGGAACGCAGAGCATCTCAAAATTTTTTTTCAGTAAGTACCCCTTGTAATAGAATCATTCTAATAAATGGCAAGTTCTTGATTCAGATAAGTATGAGACAAGTATGATTCCCTGAAGTAGCTAAAGAACTAAAAGATGAGCTACACAGCTCACGATGAGCTCTTAAGCTTATTAGTTCACAAGAAGAGCTAAACAGCTCAGGCAGAACACACAAGTTCTTAAAAAGAGCCACGAAGCTCGGCAAGAGCTCCATAGCTCAGAAAGAGCCCAAAAGCTCACGATAAACTCTTCAGTTTATAAATCAAAGAAAGAGCCCAGTAGCTCATGATAAACTATCGTTTATAAATGTTTTTTAAAAAAGAGCTTTACAGCTCAGATTGAGCCCAGAAGCTCACGATAAACTCTTTAGTTTATAAATCTCAGAAAGAGCCCAGTAGCTCATGATAAACTATCGTTTATAAATTAAAAAAAAAATTTTACAGCTCAAACGGAGCCCAGAAGCTCACGATAAACTCTTCAGTTTATAAATCAAAGAAAGAGCCCAGTAGCTCATGATAAACTATCGTTTATAAATTAAAAAAAAAGGGGGAGCTTTACAGCTCACAAGGAGCCAAGAAGCTCACGATAAACTCTTCAGTTTATAAATCAAATAAAGAACTCAACAACTCAGAAGGAACGAAGGTATTCACGAAGGAACGAAGGGCTCTACGAACTATTCACGATGAAATACAGAGGAAAACTCGGCAGCTAACCATGACCTGGGCAGTTCGAAGAAAAAGCTTAGCCACTCAAAAAGGACCATAGGAAAAAAGGTAGATTATGCCATGTAATATCCAACAGTCCAGCAACAAAGAAGGAAAAGTTGTTCAGGTTACATCAAAGGGTTAAAATAACTAGCAAAAACAAAGTTGCTCAAAGAAGGCATCTGAACCTCCCAAACAGAACTGCTAGTTCTCCCCCAAGCGCTTCTTAAATTCAACCACTTCCTCCTTCAGACCGGCATTCTCTACCCTCAATTCCTCCCTCTCCTTCTCTGCCTTTGAAAGTGCATTGAGAAGCTTAACCCGACAGAAAAAATAAAAATCGCGTTAAGAGAGGAATCAGGGGATGAAGGGGACTCGCACAGCTTGCACCTTTTGGAAGACGGTCCTTCCTCCTCATCCTCCTCGGGCTCTGAGGGAGAAAGGTCTGGCGAGCTGCACTTGAAGTAGAAATCAATAGATGCTGCCACTGCGTCGAACAAGAAATGATTACCAGACGTCATCAATTCTGAGAAGGACATAGGGGACATTGCTTCACTCGCTCAATCCTAATGGCCTCCGGCATATCTGGGTCAGGAGTAACTACACAATAAAGCAAAAGTCAGAACAGAACGCTAGAAAAGGAGAATGATCAAGAAAGCTGTTAAGCCCCTCACCTATGTTATCAAATTCCCTCCAAGAACGCGGAGCTCTGTTCGCTCGTCGGCGGTCCTCAACAGACCTCCAAGAATCCCCAGAAGCAAAGAAAAAATGGCTGAGCCACCCTCGGGATGGGGAAGGAATATCAAGCACCAGCCGATGATCAACGAAGTACCTCTATCTGAAATAACTAAAGCAAGGAACGTCGTCTTCTACAAGACTATGGAAGTACAGGAACTCGGCAATTTTGGAAAATTGGTCATTACCCTAGAGGCGCCAGAACAAAAAGAAGCTGATAAGCACAGTCCACACTTGAGGAGATAAACGGGAGGGAGGCAGACCATAATACGCCAAGATACACCCAACAGAGAGATGGATGGGAAGACGAAGGCCCATCTTGAGGCATCCTCAAAGAAACAGACCTCACCCTGAGAAAGATAGTTAGGAGATTCGTTTGGAGTGGAAACTCGGAGAGGCAATTCCAGTTCTTGAAAGAACCGTTTCTTGACCTCCTCCAGATTCGAGGAGGACAGAGAAGAAGGAACCAAGAAACAATACTGGAATTTCCAGTCTATTCCAAAAGAAAAGCGGTCCTCAAAGAGAGACGGAGCAGGATCAGCCATTAGAAGCCCCGGGCAAAGAACCAAAGAAAGGAGAAAGACTCAAGAAAACCTTCGGGAATTATAGGCAAGAAAGAGAAGGTACGAAATTTAAAGCCTTGCCCAAATTTAGAAGGACCAAGAACCATGCCTAATTTAAAGCCTTGGCTATTTTTTAGACTTCCCAAATTTATAAGGACAAGTATGATCTAGGAAAGTAGGGGAGTGATGGGGAATCTCCCGATAGTCAAAGTTCCCAAAGACTATGGAAGCGGTCTAAAACAAAAGGAAGGGCAAACAACAGTGCTCACTCATCACCATCTTCCTCAGCCTCATTCTCAGGATTACCAAGGAGGTCCAGAACACCTCGACCTTGAGTCATACCCCCGAGAGGATTCCTAAGCAAAGTACCAAGCCCATAGGTTATATTCGCCCAAAAGGTACGTGAATCAGCGACATGCTTGTGATGAACCTCAGCATCTTCCCACCAATGAGAAGTGTTAATCAATCACCCAATGCTCCCTCGAGGACACCAAAAACACAGCTAACAGCGCTAAAAGGTCCAAGATAAACCTCTTGCCTTCGGAAGGGACCAAAAACCAGATTTTTATCCACCTCGACCATGCTTAACACTCACACAAGTCCAGTACAATAAGTTGCAGCTCCAAATTTGTGGGGTAGACTAAAAGCCCGTGGCTATAGGCACAACAACATGTACCCCTCCATGGATGACCTCCAGACCCCTAATACACAGCTCAGGTCATGTTTCAGGGGGAACAGGTCAGACCTCTCTGAGGCGAGGTCAGCTCAGACCTTCCATGACACGTCCCCCACTAGAAACACCTAAGTTGAAACTCAAGAAGACTGCTCCCAAGAAACTTAAAGGCTCCCTCCAAGAAGAGGGAAAAGAGAGCTAAGCATATAGAACTCAAAGAAATAAGCACAGCAAAAGACCTGTCGAAGTCAGAGGTGAAAATTACATAGAGACCATGCATTGGAGTCACAGGAGCAAACGAGGAGGGGAATTCACACTAAGGGTCAGACAAAAAATACGCCAAGGTCACGATAAATATCCTCAACACATACTACTCTCACAACACAATAATTTTTGCTTCAAGGGGAGCTCAACACCCCTCAAAGCAAGGGGCAAGAAGTGTAAGGGGATTATATCAAGCAGACCAAAGGGGAAAAGGTACAAGGCAGTCAAGGGGAACACGTAAAGATATAAAACAGCTAAAAGGAGTGTATCAAGCGGAACAAGAAATCACAAAAAGTATTCAAAGAAAGTACATGTATTGGAATCAGCTACATGGCTTCAACAATTAGCTCGAAAGTACGAAGGTAAATTTCAAGAACAGAAATCACGAAAAGTATATTTCAAAAGCAAAAATTACAAACTGAAAACCCTAAGCCTCTAGGGGGAGGGGGGACAGAAAATCCTGCACATCAGCAGATGCAGCCTCAGCAGTAGGGGTAGAGCCCAACGGATCAGAGAACAAGGTCCCAGAAGCAGGAAGAGCTGGACCTTCAAAGATGTTGACCCTAGGAACCTCCACTCTGTCTATTTGGGAATCACGGGCCAAGGCCTCCTTCACTAGGTCAATTGAAAATGAAATAGCTCGGGGAATAACTAACAGAGCAGGCTCATCTTGCATTATTTCTTTAGTAAAAAGAACCGAGGTGTCCTCCTCGCCTTCAGAGTCAGATTCCTCCTTTTCAGTTGGGACCTCAACGTTGAAATCCAGGTCAGGATAGGCCTTTATAGCCTTTCCCAGAAAAATGATCCACCCCTTGGCCCACTTGGTGACCACTTCATCTTGCAGCTCTGCATTGGCCCTATCTTGCTCAGCGGCCTCAACCTTAAGCTTCTCCAGCTCATCTCCAAGGATGCCACTCGACTCAACCAGAGCGTTATAATCCTGTGTCAGGATCCGATGGGCGCTCTGAGCATCAAAAGCCTCCTTGCTGGCCCTAACCCAGGTGTCAGACTTAAGTTGCAACTCCTCCACAGCCATTCGAAGCTCGTCCTTGGCCCTCTTCTCTCCATCCTCGGCTCTCTCTTTGGCTGCAAGAGAGCCTTGCAGCAAGGCATCCTGTTTCTTCGCCTGTTCTTGAAGCTCTTGCACTTGAGCCCTGAGGCCGTCATTGTCGAAAGCTAGCTCAACAACCTTGACCTCATACGCCTTCAAAGCCTTAATAGAACTCTCAGAGGATTGGACCCTGCTCAATAGACCTTTCACATGGAGGGCCATCTGAGGGCACAAAGGGGAGAGAATGAGCAGCAGAAAATGTATGACATAAAATTGAATAAAATACAAGAATGCCAGGACTTACAGTAGATGCCCCATGAAGAGCTGATGCGATGGAATCGTCAATATCCATGGAAGTAGCCCTCCTAATGTTAGAATCAGGAAGAATGGAAGAAACAGCCCCTGCGACGATCTCCTTATTCTCGAAGAGGGAATCCTCCCCTCCTTCCACCTTGGGACGACTTCCTTCCCCAATCCCAGGCCTCATCGGAACTGGCACGAAAGTCTTGCCGGAAGGGCTGTACATAACAATGCCAGGTAAGAGATGAGGTATCACCCCCAACGCTCTCTCGACCTCAGATGAGGGAGGAGAGACCTGGCCTCCTGCACAGGCCTGTGTAGGGGTAAGCTGAGTCCTCAAAGGAGAAGAATTCGTCACAACCTGAGGGGATAAAGAAGGCACCCCCAACCTTGGATTCTTAGCTCGGGTAGCAAGATCGCTCCCAGAGCCAACCTCGGCTGCCCGTTTTCTGCTCTTCCCGCTCTTCTTTAGTTGGCTGATCTTAGCCTGAAGTTCCTCAGGATTAAGCTTCATCTTTGAAGAGCCTAAAGAATCAGTTTGAAACAGGTCAGTAAAAAGAATAAAATAGGTCAACAGATAAAGCTTACTACCTGCCACCTCGTTTGGGATGAAGACAGAAAGGGGAAAGGGATCTCAACAGGCAGATGAATGGGAGCCTTAACGGAAAGAGGTGTGGACGATTCTGATGGCAGCTCTGGAAGGTTGAACCCCTCTCTAAGAATAATACTATGCTGAATGAGCTCTGAATACCTCCTTGGCTTACACTTCTTGAGTTCCAGTAGCACCAGCTCGTCCTCTGTGCTAAGCTCAGGTCGGCAACCTAAAACACAGCATGAGAAAACCAAAGTCAGAAAAATATTTCATCACGTCTGATTCTAGTAGGCTCAAAACAATAACTCACTCAAATTATAAGGAACAGACCAGCCCCTGGGAATGGGGAGAGTATCGGTCTTTATCCGATGGGTTGTACTCCCATCCTTGGCCACCCATGTAGAAGAAATGTTTTTTCTAGTTCTTATGAGAGCTAGGGAGGTCAGTTATGACTGATGGGGCCGCAGGCCGCTTGGAGATATACAGGAAACCCTCTGAAGTGTTAAGTTTAATGTTGAAAAGCTCCAGAAACAGAGAAACAGTAAGGACTCTGAGCTTGTTCTTCCTAAAGAACACTAGTAGACCCACCATAACACCCCAAAAGTTAGGGGGAGCTAGGCCGGACAGACGTTGAGGTGCTGAAGGACGACTTTGATAAAAGGGTGAATAGGAAAGCTCAGTCTATTCTCGAAGGCAGCAAGAAAGAAGCAAACCTTCCCATGCACCTTAGACACATACGAGGTGTATTCATGCGGATCCCAGAACTTAACCCCAGAGGGGAAACCAAAACGGGCTCCGATGTCCTTCAGCTCGACAGCTGTAAGGTCACTAGAACCCACACGCTCAACGGTCCTAAAGGCAGCTCCTGCCCCCACAGCGCTGCCAGAGACCCCTACTTCACTGACCTTAGTTTTGCCCTTGCTAGGCTGTGAGGGTAGAGGAGAAGAAGTGGAGAGGGGTTCATTGTCATTTACCTCAAGGTTAACAGAGTCGACACCTGGAAAGTTATCAATTTCATCTCTTACCTCTCCCAAATCAACATCGTCCTCGATAGACCTATCACCAAGGGGAGAAGTAGATGGAAGGGTGGCACCAGAAGGGACATACATAATTGGACATAAGAAAGGAGATTGTAAAGGCAATAAGGAAGGGGGACCCTGGTTAGGCACTCCCTAATAACTGTGGGGCAGGCACAGTAACTACCAACACCAAGGACTCTCACGATAGAACCCTAGTCTACGAAATGGGGAAGAGGGGATAAACAGAGGTCAAAGTTCCATAAGTAAAAGAACCAATAAGCCCAAAAATGCAGCAACCACCTCGAATCCGAGGGATCCAGAAGGAGAAAAGACGAAAAAGAGCAAGAATACCTAGCTAGGAGAAAGCAACGAACAAGAACCCAGAGCCAAATCAGAGGAAAAAAGCACTGCAAACTCCTGAACCAAGCACATAAGGTTTAGCTTCACAAGGGGAATCATAGATTACACAGTCACAAGAGGATCTGAAATCGCAAAGAGGAGGAGAAATCAAAGAACGAAAGAAGAAGATGACCAATAGGAAGGCAGTTTTGTTAGCCGTTTGAGCATTTAAATTTTGAGGGACATGAACTAAAACATGCCCGAGAATCAAGGGACTCATGATAACCAGGAACCGTCAAAAGGTGTCATGCACGTGCAAGCCAAGATGTGCCACGTGCGGGTCTAGCTCAATCTAAAACAGCTCAGCCATTGCCCATGCTCGCCTGAGCCAAGGGCTGGGGGCCAACTGATGATATCAAATAAAAAAAATAAAATAAAATAATAATTTCGAGGGTGAGCTCAGATCTATGGAACAGGTCGGGAGGTCAGATAGGGAAGATAAAGAGCTTGAAAGACCAGAGCTCAGCCTCATTCCAACAATAAACCGACTGAAATGACATAGGGATAGCTGGATAGACAACAAGCATCCCCAAAATAAAGAGAATGAGAACGGAAAGCTGGAGTCAAGACATAAAACTCTTAACCAACCAAGATCTTCTCTTAAAAATTAAGAAAAATCCCACGGATGCAAAGATCTCGGTGTAGATCCCTTAGAACTAGGGATCAGTCTATATATGTCGAACAGTG
>CM042196.1:9748579-9771463 GCA_023539305.1 Ilex asprella
CTTCAGATCCTGCACATAACAAGAAGAAGAAGAAAAGGTGACTAAATTACCAGAATCACATAACTGACCAACAGAAGCAAGATTTAATGTGAGTTTCGGAATATGATAAACATTAGGGAGAGACAAGTGAGGTGTGACAACAGAACCAACACTTGCTAAAGGCATAGGAGTTCCATCAGCAGTCATAACAGGTATAGAAGACGAATGAGACACAGAAATAAAAGATGAAGAATCTGGAGACATATGATGTGAAGTACCAGAATCCAAGACCTATATAGAATGTGACATACTTGAAGAACCTTGAGGCAACTGACCTACGGACGAAGAGGCAAACATAGCTTGTGGTTGTGAGGAGAGAAAATTCTGAAATTGCTGAGCCATAGTACTAAGACCAGTGAAAGGACCTGATGAAACTACTGCTGCAGTATTAGACTGTGGTGGTCTATTGCCCTGAGGTGGTCTATGAGCATTAGACTGTGACTGGTTGCCAGGCTTCCAAGCTTGAGATTGCTGTTGTGATTGATTCTGCTGTCTCAACTTCGGACATTGAGACTTCCAATAACCTTTCTGCTTACAGAAACTGCACTCGTCGAAGGCAACCCTTGTGTAAGGCTTATTCTGATTGTTAGAGAATGGCTTAGAATGCACTGCTAACACAGAAGGATTCGAAGTAGAAAGAGTTCCCTTTTCAGAATAAGATTTAAGATGTATTTCTTCAGCCAATAACTGACTGACAACTGAGTCAACAGAAGGAAGTGGAGAACGATGCAGAATTGAACCTCTAAGTCCTTCAAAATTACTGCGAAGTGCTGTTAAAAATTGTACCAACCGTTGCTGCTCTTTACGATCAATATAGGCACCAAATGCCTTTAATTCTGCAGATTCTGTAAGAGCCAATTGATCCCAAAGATCTGTCATAGCAGAATAAAACTCCTGAATACTCATATTCTTCTGTTGAAGAGCTCGTATGTCATTCTCCAATTGATACTGCTTTGCAAAATTTGATTGAGTGAATAACCTTTGTAGATGATCCCAAACCTCCTTTGTTGTCTCATACTTTGCCAACTGTGTACCTATAGAATGCTCAACAGAATTGTTAATCCAAGTAATAATTTTTGCATTGTTTGCTTCCCAGGAATCTATCAACGTAGCATAATTTTCATCAGTATTCTTAGGTTTCATAGAAGTTTCACTAACATATCCCCACATATGTTTACCCTTAAGAAAATTTCTCATCACATAACTCCAATACGAATAATTCTTTCCATCCAACCTCACACTCACAGACTGAAGCGAATCATCTCTTTCAGTAGCCATAATCAAACAAACAAAGAAAATCAGATTGCAAAAGAAGGAAAAACAAAATACCAGATTGTCAAATCAAAACGAAATACCAGATTGCCAAATCAGAACGAAATACCAGATTGCCGATATTAAGCCTCGCCCCATGAAACTTAGCTCTGATACCATGTTAAACAATCAAGAGAAATACAGGAAATAGGAAAAGAGGAGGCTAGGGTTTCATTGATACTGCATAATTGAATTGAATACAAAGAAAGTGTTTTAACCTAAATACAAAGAGACTATATATATGCTAAACAAATAAATAAAATAAAAGACTATTCTACCCTTAATAATTAAAATAACCTTATATTTCTTAACAGAGGGCACTGGAAAGGATGAACCCGCTAAATTAAAAGAACGAGGTATCTGCCTATTTATAATGGCAATTCTAAATAGTATGAACAGTTCTAAATATTTTTCATTTTTAAATTGATTGTCAATTTTGTGGGTATGCATTTAACAATATAAAATCAAATATGCATAGTCATTGAGTATCAGGCTAGTTCATGGACATGAAAATGATGGACCTATGCTAATGTAAAAGGATGTCTCTTTATGTTGGTCTAAATGTAGGTACCCCATTTTTTGCTTATGCATCTATGAATATAGGATGCTAGATGCAGCAATAATAGAGACACGAAGAAATCACGATTTTTTTTATTTATTTATCGAGCGAACACCTAATCTGAATCCAACATTAAGAGAAAGAGAAACTCTCTAAAGCATTATTGATAGAATTGATATAGACAATTATAGAAAACTCAAAACCCTAAAGCTTTTCAAAATGGACTTGAGTCTCTAATTATACTTAAGTTACTAGAAAGAATAGAAGCACACGTCTTTTGTAGTTTTAAAAAAATTGATATAGTTTAGATAGCTGATTACTTAAGAAGACATGACTCGTCTTGATTTTCTGGTGAGCAATCTCTTCAAGGTGAAAGAAAATCACATCCATAATCTTAATGTTGAGCTAGGTTTAGGGCCAGCCCAACCTCATTGTAAAAAAAGCTTAGGTTTTATGCCCCACAATTTGAAAAGGCCCCATAATTTGAGTTTTATAATTAACCCACATCAAAATTTTAACTTTACAAAAATTTTAAGTCCTATCAAAAGGGCTCAAAAAATTTAACTTCAATCAAAATTTTTAATTTCAATAATTTGGGTTTATGATTCAACCTATAATATAAGAAACTCAAAAAACACAATTTTTTTAAAAAATACTAAACGTTTAAAAAATTTTACTCAAAAGTTAAATTATATTTACCTCACATTTACTCTCTTCTAATAAAAAATAAAAGTAAAAGTTAAAATATTTCTATCGACAACACTGATTCTTCCTCTATTACACACATATAATAAACAAAATATTAATTAATTTTTAATAAAATATAAAAAATAAAAGACATTATTCGATATTATCGTTTTAGGCCTTAAAATGCTTTGGGCCGACCCTGGCTAGGTTTTGAGTTTTACAACAAAGGAAACCAACCTTATGATTTACTTTCTACTTATACTATATGGCCTCAAATGTTGTTACAATTGGTGCAGGAGATATTCTAGCCGGTTCAGAGTCAACTAGCACCACCATTGAATGGGCACTAACTGAGCACCTATGCAACCCGGATACGATGATCAAGGTGAAAGCCGAGCTTGGTGAGATGGTAGGACTACAGAGGAACTTTGAAGAGAGTGACATTGATGATTTGTCGTATTTGCAAGCCGTGGTGAAGCAGACACTACGATTACATCCTCTACTTCCCTTCCTTGTTCCTCGAAAGGCAATTCATGATACTAACTTCATGGGGTATCATATACCTAAAAATACCCAAGTTTTCGTGAATGCTTGGGTAATTCAAAGAGACCCATAATGTTGGGATGTTCCTTCGTCTTTCAAGCCTGAGAGGTTCTTAGGCTCCAATGTTGATTTCAAGGGAGAACATTTTGAGTTCATACTGTTAAGAAATATAAAGTTATTTTAATTATTAAGGGTAGAATAGCCTTTTATTTTATTTCTTTATTTAGCCTGTATATAGTCTCTTTGTATTTAGGTTAAAACACTTCTTTGTATTCAATTAAATTATGCAGTATCAATGAAACCCTAGCCTCTTCTTTTCCTATTTCTTGTATTTCTCTTGATTGTTTAACATGGTATCAGAGCTAAGTTTCATGGGACGAGGCTTAATCTCAAACACAACTTCCGTGGATCCAACTCCGCGGTGATTTGGCAATCTGGTATTTCATTTTCCCTTCTTTTGCAATCTGGTTTTCTTTGTTTGTTTGATTATGGCTACTAAAAGAGACGATTCGCTTCAGTCTGTGAGTGTGAGGTTGAATGGAAAGAATTATTCGTATTGGAGTTATGTGATGAGAAATTTTCTTAAGGGTAAACATATGTGAGGATATGTCAGTAGAACTTCTGTGAAACCTAAGAATACTGATGAGGATTATGCTACATTGATAGATGCCTAGGAAGCAAATAATGGAAAAAATATTACTTGGATTAACAATTCTGTTGAGCATTCTATAGGGACACAGTTGACAAAGTATGAGTCAGTAAAGGAATTTTGGGATCATCTGCAAAGGTTATTCACTCAATCAAATTTTGCAAAGCAGTATCAATTAGAGAATGACATACGAACTCTTCAGCAGAAGAATATGAGTATTCAGGAGTTTTATTCTGCTATGACAGATCTTTGGGATTAATTGGCTCTTACAGAATCGACATAATTAAAGGCATGTGATGCCTATATTGATCGTAGAGAGCAGCAACGGTTAGTACAATTTTTAACAGCACTTCACAGTAATTTTGAAGGACTTAGAGGCTCAATTCTGCATCGTTCTCCACTTTCTTCTGTTGACTCAGTTGTCAGTGAGTTATTGACTGAAGAAATGAGTCTTAAATCTTATTCTGAAAAGAAAACTCTTTCTACTTCTAATCCTTTTGTTTTAGCAGTACCTCCTAAGTCATTCTCTAATAATCAGAATAAGCCTTACACAAGGGTTGCCTTCGACGAGTGTAGTTTCTGTAAGCAAAAAGGTCATTAGAAGGCTCTGTGTCCTAAGTTGAGACAGCTGAATCAATCACAACAGCAATCTCAGGCTTGGATGCCTGGCAACCAGTCACAGTCTAATCCTCATAGACCACCTCAGGGTTACAAACCACCACAGTCTAATACTGCAGCAGTAGTTTTATCAGGTCCTTTCACCGATCTTAGTACTATGGCTGAGCAATTTCAAAAATTTCTCTCCTTACAGCCATAAGCTATGTCTGCTTCTTCTTCTTCCGTAGGTCAGTTGCCTCAGAGTTCTTCAGGTATGTCACATTCTATATGGGTCTTGGATTCTGGTGCTTCACATCAAACGTCTCCAGATTCTTCATCTTTTGTTTCTATGTCTCATTCGTCTTCTATTCCTATTATGACTATTGATGGAACTCCTATGCCTTTAGCAAGTGTTGGTTCTGTTGTCACACCTCACTTGTCTCTCCCTAATGTTTATCATATTCCGAAACTCACATTAAATCTTGCTTCTGTTGGCCAGTTATGTGATTCTAGTAATTTAGTCACTTTTTTCTCTTCTTCTTGTTATGTGCAGGATCTGAAGTCTCATAAGCTGATTGAGACAGGCCGTAGGAAGGGGGGACTATATATTTTGGATGAGTTAAAAGTGTCAGTTGCTGCTGCTATTAGTGTTGATTTATCTTCTTTTCGTTTAAGTTCTTCTTCTTCTAGTTTTTATTTATGACATTCTCGTTTAGGTCAAGTTTCGTCTTCTCGTTTGAGATTTTTGGCATCCACAGGAGCCTTAGGAAATTTACAAACTTGTGATATTTCTGATTGTAGTAGATATAAACTGGCAAAATTTTCAACTTTACCTTTTAATCGAAGTATTTATGTTTCTTTTTCTCCATTTGATTTGATTCATTATGATGTATGGGGGCCTTCTCCTGTTGCCACAAAAGGAGGGTCTCGATATTATGTGTCTTTTATTGATGATCATACTCGTTATTGTTGGATTTATTTAATGAAACATCGTTCTGAATTCTTTGGGATATATACAGCATTTCGAGCTCTTGTTAAAACTCAACATTCTACTGTTATCAAATGTTTTAGGTGTGATTTGGGTGGGGAATACACTTCTAATGAATTTTGTGAGTTGCTTGCCTTAGATGGAACTATTTACCAAACTTCGTATACAGATACTCCTGAACCAAATGGTGTTGCTGAAAGAAAACATAGGAACATTGTTGAAACTGCTCGTTCTCTCTTGTTGTCTGCTTCTGTTCCCAGTATGTTTTGGGGTGAAGCTGTTCTTGCTGCTGTATGTTTGATTAATACAATTCCATCTTCTCATATTTCAGGTGTTTCTCCTTTTAAAAAATTGTATGGGTATGTCCCTGATTATTCTTTTTTTAGAGTTTTTGGTTGTACTTGTTTCGTTCGTCGTCCTCATGTAGAATGTAGCAAGCTGTCCTCTCGATCTGCTATTTGTGTTTTTCTTGGTTATCGTGAAAGTAAAAAGGGGTATCGTTGTGTTGATCCAATAACTCAGAAATTTTATGTGTCTCGTCATATTATTTTTCTAGAGCATATACCTTTCTTTTCAATTCCATCCACTACTCATAGCTTGACTAGATCTGATCTTATTCGTATAGATCCTTTTTCTAAGGATTCTGATAGTTTGTTATCTCAGGTTTCTAGTACTTCAATTCGCACTGATCATTCTGCAGGTACTGACACTTTACTCTCTAACACACCTGAAGCTCCTTCTTCTCCTATGGTCTCTCAAGCTCCGTTTGAGACTGTGGATCCACCTCTACGTCAATCCATACGTATTCGTAAGTCCACAAAGTTACCAGAGTTTGTTTATTCTTGTTATTCTTCATCTTTTACTTCCTTTTTAGCTTCTATTCATTGTCTCTCTGAGCCCTCTTCCTATAAAGAGACAATTCTTGATTCTCGTTGGCAGCAAGCTATGGATGAGGAACTTTCTGCTTTGCATAAGACAGGTACTTGGGATTTGGTTCCTTTGCCTCTTGGTAAGAGTGTTGTTGGTTGTCGTTGAGTGTATAATATCAAGACTAATTCTGATGGATCTGTTGAGCGATACAAAGCTAGGTTGATTGCAAAAGGATACTCTCAATAGTATGGTATGGATTATAAGGAGACATTTGCTCCTGTTGTAAAAATGACTACTATTCGTACTCTTATTGCAGTTGCTTCAGTTCGTCAGTGGCATATCTCTCAGCTTGATGTTAAAAATGTCTTCTTAAATGGAGATCTTCAAGAAGAAGTTTATATGGCGCCCCTTCTTGGTGTTTCACATGATTCTGAGTATATTTGCAAGCTCAAGAAAGCATTAGATGGTCTCAAACAAGCACCTCGTGCTTGGTTTGAGAAATTTTATGCTGTGATCTCTTCCCTTGGTTTTGTTTCTAGTAGTCATGATTCTGCTCTTTTTGTTAAGTGCACTGATGCAGGTCGTATCATTCTGTCTTTATATATTGATAATATCATTATTACTGGTGATGATATTGATGGTATTTCAGTTTTGAATACAAAGTTAGCTAGACAGTTTGAAATAAAGGATTTGGGTTCTCTCCGATATTTCTTGGGCATTGAGGTAGCCCACTCACCCAGAGGTTATCTTCTTTCTCAGTCGAAATATACTGTAGATATTCTTGAGCGGGCTAGACTTACTGAGAATAAGACTGTAGATACTCATATTGAGGTTGACGTAAAGTATTCTTCTTATGATGGTTTACCTTTGTTAGATCCTATTTTATACCGTACTATTGTTGGGAGCTTGGAATATCTCACTATTACTCGTCCAGATGTTGCATATGATGTTCATGTTGTTAGCCAGTTTGTTGCTTCTTCTACCACAGTTCATTGGGCAGCTGTTCTTCGTATTTTACGGTATCTTCAGGATACAGTCTTTCAGAGCCTTTTACTTCCACCCACCTCTTCCTTGGAGCTGCGTGCATACTCTGATGCTGATCATGGCAGTGATCCCACAGATCGCAAGTCTGTTACTGGTTTCTGTATTTTCTTGAGTGATTCTCTTATTTCTTGGAAGAGCAAGAAATAATATATTGTTTCCCAATCTTCAACCGAAGTAGAATATCGTGCTATGACATTTACTACCAAAGAGATTGTTTTGTTACGTTGGTTACTTGCAGATATGGGAGTTTTTCTTTCTCATCCTACTCCTATGTATTGTGACAACCAGAGTTCTATTCAGATTGCTCACAACTCGGTTTTTCATAAACGAACTAAGTACTTTGAGATCGACTGTCACCTTACTTGCATCATCTCAAGCTTGACACCATTACTTTGCCCTTTGTTTCTTCTTCTTTGCAGATTGCAGATTTCTTTACCAAGTCGCATTCTATTTTCCGTTTTCGTTTTCTACTTGGCAAACTCTCGATGCTTGTAGCTGCTGCATCGTGAGTTTGAGGGGAGATGTTAAGAAATATAGGGTTATTTTAATTATTAAGGGTAGAATAGTCTTTTATTTTATTTCTTTGTTTAGCCTATATATAGTCTCTTTGTATTTAGGTTAAAACACTTCTTTGTATTCAATTCAATTATGCAGTATCAATGAAACTCTAGCCTCCTCTTTTTCTGTTTCTTGTATTTCTCTTGATTGTTTAACACATACCATTTGGTGCTTGCCGAAGGATGTGTGCGGGTCTTCCATTAGGTCATCGTATGTTGCACCTTGTTTTCGGCTCATTGCTACACGAATTTGATTGGGAACTTGACAATCGTGCCACTCCTGAGACAATGAATATGGATGACAAAATTGGAGTAACGGCGCGAAAATTAGAACCATTGCTAGCATTACCAAAAAAATGTAGGGCATGAACCAAGAAGACTGGGAGTGAGATTTTCTTATGTATACTTTCTTCAGTACCACCAGAGCTTGTAGTCTAATAGTAAGGCAAACCCGTCTTAGGTTGCATCCTGACTCTCACGTGGTTAGCAAGAAGGGTTCGATCTATGAAAGCCTTTTGTCTTGCCATTAGTGTTTCGGTGGTGGTATGGTGACAGACTGTTTCAAATGGAGCAGTAGTTATGACTCAAACCGGACATTCCACATCGGGGAAGACCCTCATAGTCATACCCAAAAGGGTCACTGCCTGATGGTCGCCCCCTCACTATTTATAAGTGTAACTTGTGTCCATATAAGACAAAGCATCCACCATCGGAGAAAAGCATACCGAATGAAATCTAGATCCAAAAAACTTGTTCAAAACATCCAACAATATATGTTGCTTGAAGTCTATTTTTTTTCCCTAATTTTTCTTTTCTTTTTTTCCAGTTCTCACATGGATTCTATTTGTAACGAAATATGTTCCTTTCTCAACACATAATTATGTCTTACATTATAGTAGGTAAGGTATCAACTATTAGTTGAAGATTGGGTAAGGCGATAACAGCCTAAGCCTAAGCCTAAGCATCAAGGTCGACCCAATGGCTAGGAAGTCGATAGCAGTCCAAGATTCAACTTCAATTAAGTCTAAATTAGTTTTCAAATCATTGGACTTAAAATGTCATATCTTACTATTATAATAATTATTAGATCTTGAGAGGATTTTATTAGTTTAAATCATATGTTAAAAAAATTGAATACAAAAATTTAAATTATAAAATAGCATCTCAAAGAAAAAAATTTAAATGAATTTATTTTCATATTTTAAATAACCGGATAAATATTTTAGATATATTATAGTAATAATTGGATGGGCCTCGTCTAATTAGAATTTTGCCATGGGCCTAGTTAGCCTAGGGCCTCGTCTAAAAGTTACTTTTCCCTCGTAGCCTAGCCTACGAGGGAAAAGTAACGGTACTAAACGAGGAATCGTACTAAAATTTATAATTATTTAAAATTAAATTATAATTTTTTTAATGTGTAAGTTACAATCTTTAAAGATTATAATCGATCATGATAGATTGAGAGTGATATCAAAATTATAACTTTTAAATGTCAAGTTACAACTCCTAAGAGAGAATTTATAACTCATAAGGGAAAAGTCCATGATCGATCATGTGCATCTATGATCAATAATTGTCCCCTTAAACAACTGAAACTTCTTTCTTACGAGTTGTAACTTTACTATAAAAATAATAAGTGACAGTACAATACCTCCTTCGGTACAATAGAGTTTCCCCTATAAGAAATTTTAATGATCCATATATGAAATTTAGAACACCTAAATTATAAGATTTTGATCATATACAAGATTTAGAACATACCTGTATAAGTTATGCTACTCGATCTCCGAATTTCTTTCGTGAAAAGGCAAGATCTTCCTCTCATTCTTCAAAGCAATAGACGGCTCTCAATAGGACAATCCAAATTAGGATTATGAAATGGAGAGGTGACCTAACCTACTATTTATAATGAAATATAATGGGCTCTCCCATTACGGGCTATAATTAGATTAACGTATACATTTAACTGCCTCAACCACATCAATTAAAAAGATGCAAATAAGTCCATCAAAATAAATTATTTAATAATACGGGGCTCATCTCATTGAACCATAAATTCAGCTCGTTTTACATAAACTAAAAATTAACTATCAATTAATAGAAGTCTAATATAGAAAAAAATTTCAACATTCTCCCATTAGGATAACATTAATTGTAGTCATTTAAAAAATAAATAAAATTATATAAATATATTTGAAAAATGACTCTCAAGCTAATTAAACAAAACTCAATGTGACCACAATAAAAAATAATATAGTCCTAAGACAACATCTTAAACACGACCCACTCCAATAAAACTATTATTTTCGAACCATGACGGCCTTTACATCCTTTATTGACATATGACCAATACATGATTACAAAAAATAATAATCTTATTGACATGGATCAAAATGTGATAGTGTAGTAAAAAAATAACATCTCAATGTGTGATCTGATAAATATATTATTTCATTGTCAGTTCTCCAAATGATTTCTCTTTAACAACATGCTTCAATAATAAGTTAGATAAATTCATTAGCTTTAACAATAAGCTAGTATGTCTCCAAATTTAAAATCTCGAGATTTTCTCAAATTGTGTAATCAGAAACGTACTCTATTGACAAAACAGTCATACTTAAGACATACACTAAGCCTTAAGATTTCGTATAAATTGACATGTTATGAAAGTGCACACATACAACAAAGCTAGAATATCGTGCTAACAATAAGGATAATCATCCAAATGTTTATTATTCATCAAATAAATGTTTGTCAACCATAATAAGTATCAAATATCACATATGGAATTAAATCAATACTAAAGTTCTTAACATATAAATACAATCCCACTAACAAGGTACATTAAAAGACCCCAAAATACTCATGTTGTCAACATGTTTCTTAAAAGTTACAGGTCTCAGTCCATTGATTAAAGGATCAACAAGCATTGATTATGTATTAATATGTTTGATCACAATGTCACATTTCTTCACAAGATCCCTAACATAAAGATATTTAATTTTCATATGTTTAGACTCACTAGAATGTCTGTTGTTCTTTGAGAAGAACACAGTTGCACTATTATCACAATAAATTGTTAGTGGTATAAAGATGGAATCAACAATCATAAGTCCTGAAATAAAATTCCTTAATCATATAGTTTGTGTTGCAACTTCATAACAAGCAACAAATTCATCTTGCACAATGGAAGAAGTTGTGAGAGTTTGTTTAACACGTTTCCATGCTATTGCTCCTCTAGCTAACATGAAAATATATCCTGAAGTGGATTTTAAATCATCCTGACACCTAGCAAAATCTGAATCTGAGTAACCAATCACCTCAAAACTATCAACTCTCTTATAAACAAACATGTAATTTTTTGTTCTTTGCAAGTATCTTATAACTTTTTTAGCTGACACCCAATGATCTAATCCAGGTTTAGAAAGATATATGTCAAGAACATTAACTGCAAAAGCAATGTCAGGTCTGGTACAAACGTGTGCATACATTAAACTGCCAACAACACTCGGATAAGGTATATTATTCATAGGCTCCTCCTCAAGATCATTCTTGGGGCATTGAGTTAAACTGAATTTGTCACCTTTCACAACAGGTGCATCCCTAAACTTATAATTATGCATATTAAATCTTTCAAGTGCATGATCTATATATGTCCTTTGAGAGAGTCCCAACAACCTACGATTGCTATCCCGATAAATCGGAATGTCTAACATAAAAGATACTTTCCCAAGATATTTCATGTCAAATATTTTGCACAACAATTGTTTAATCTCATAAAGTAAGCCCAAATCATTACTTGCAAGCAAAATATCATCAATATAAAGAACAAGAAAAATAAATTTGATCTCACTAACCTTAAGATATGTGCATTGATCCATCTTGTTCTCAACAAAACCAAGAGAATTTACTATCTCATCAAATTTCATGTGCCACTAATGAGAAGCTTGTTTGATACCATAGATAGACTTTTTCAACTTGCACATTAATTGTTCTTTTCCATTCTCCTTAAAACCCTCAGACTGCATCATGTAGACTTCTTTACTAAGCTCACCATTCAGGAATGCTGTCTTCATATCCACTTGGTGAAGTTCTAAATCAAAATGAGCCACTAATTCGATAATGATCCTGAAAGAATCTTTAGTAGAAACAGGTGAGAAAGTTTCATTAAAATTTGTACCTTCCCTTTAACTATACCCTTTTGCTACTAATCTAGCCTTAAATCTTTCAATCGTACATTTGGAGTCCATCTTAGCTTTAAAAACCACTTTGCAGCCAATGGGTTTACATTCCTCAAGAAGTTTTACAAGCTCCCACACTTCATTGTGTGTCATATAATGCATCTCATCTTTCATGGAACCTGCCCACATATCAGACTGAGGACACGTAATAGCATCATGATATGCTACAGGATCAACAATATCCCCAATATCATAATCATTTTTTCCAATGTATACATAATATTCATCAGAAATAACATGTCTCCTTGGTCTTGTAGACCTTCTCAAGAAAATTTCAGTAGGAGGCTTTAAAGGCTGAGGAGCCTCAATAGGAATAGCAGGGTCAATTGAAGGAATAAGAGTATGAACAACTGCAGCAGAAAAATTAACAAGAGGAGCAGGTATAATATTCTTTTGCACAATAGGTAAAAGAATATAAACGAATTTATTTTGATCATGCTTACTAATAGGCTGCGAGCAACTAACATTAGCAACATCAAGCTCCAGAAATTTTGTTGTTAAGGACTCAACAATTTTAATACCACGTGTAGGACAATAAAATCGGTATCCTTTCGAATGTTCTGGATAACCTATGAAGAAACAATGAGTAGTTCTATGATCAGTCTTTTTTCAAAATGGTTATAGATTTTAACCTCAGTAGAACAACTTCATACTCGAAAATAGTTAAAGCTTTGTTTCCTATTGGTCCATAATTCAAATGTGTTTTTGGAACAAACTTGCTAGGAATTCTATTGAGAATATATGAATTCGTTTTAATGGTTTCTCTCCAAAGATAATTAGGTATGTTACACTTACTCATCATGCTCATCATCATGTCTTTAAAGGTGAGATTATGTCTTTCAACCACACCATTCTGCTCGGGACTACCAGACATGGTATATTGGACAACAATCCCATAATCTTGCAAGTACTTGACAAACGGTCTCAAATGCTGTCCAGCACGTAATGTTTGTCATAATACTCATCACTATGATTAGACCTAACAATTTTGATGACTTTCCCTAATTTTTTCTCTATCTCAATCTTGAAAATTTTAAACTTTTAAAGAGCAATAGATTTTTCATTAATTAAATAAATATATCCATAACGAGAGAAATCATCAATAAATATAATAAAGTATTTATTACCACACAATATACGTGAGTAAGGTCTACTGATATTAGTGTGAATGATTTCTAAAAGATCTAAACTATGAGTTGCACTTTTCTTCTTAGTCTTTGTCAATTTACCCCTAATGCAGTCAATACAAGTATCAAGGTCTAGTTTATGCTACAACTGTGAAGTTTTTTATTTAATGAGAGGTATCTTAGATACAACATTCACAATATTTGAAAGACCATATTTATTATTGACAGTAAAGCATATACTATATAGACCATCTGATAAAAAATGATGACCAACAATTTTGGAATTTAAAGACAACTGAGTTTTACTATTTCTAAAAGTAAAATAATATCCAATTTTATCAACCAAAGAAACTGAAATTAAATTCCGCCTAAATGACAGTGCATACAAAGTATTTTCTAAAACAAGTTGCAAACTAGTGTCTAAATTCAGCCTAACAGTTCCTATGAACTCAACATGGACTTCATTATTATCTCCTACTTTAAGCTCGGTGTCCGTTTGCTTGTGAATCCCTACAAAGTCATGGCAACATAAACAAAAGCCCCACTATTAATCCACTAAGAATTTAATGGGACATTAACTAAATTGGATTCAAAGCAAATAAAGGCTAGTAAGTTACCTTCTTCTTTATTCTTCTTTTCTAACCAAGACTTGAATCGAATGCACTCACTTTTCTTATGACATCTTTTCTTGCAAAAGTAACACTTGACATCTTTAATGGAAGCCTTAGGACCTCCCACTTTCTGACCAGTATCATGTCTTTTAAAATCATGACCATTCTTTAGAGCATTATGATTAAATTTTTTATTATTTCTCTAATACCCACCTTTGAAACTAGATTTAGGTTGGAAAACAAACAAAAAAATTTCACTATTTTCTTTTTTAAGTTTTTCTTCCTTAGAATCACACTTGGAGATAAGGTCATTAATTGTCTAGAACTCATTTTGGGTATTCTAGGCAATTTTAATTTGGCTAAACTTAGGAGGCAAAGAGTTAAGGTGGTGTTTGGATGACTACGAGAGGATTGGATTGGATTGGTTTTGAATCCGAATCTAATTCAATCCAATGCAAAGTGGTCCGGATTGGAGGATTATAAGGTTGGGATTTAAATCTTATCCCATCTTTGGATAGGTTTCATTTGGTTTATGAGTCCCATTCACATGTGAAGATAAAATATACTAAAATGACTATTCTACCCTTGTGTAAAAAAATGTTATTCAATCCTATACCTTGTTTGAAATGAAATGAAAAAATGTTATCCAATCCATTAGTATTGTCTTATTTAAGAAAAAAAAATTATTCAATAAATTATTCATTTTTACAAAATATTGCAATAAATATTTTGTTCATTTATTTAATTTAATTTGTACAATACACTTTTAATCACAAAAATCATACGCATCATGCAAAAAAAAATTCCAACACAAAAAAATACACAAATCGATACAACTCATGCAATCGATACAATTGCATTTTTAATGACCCAAATGTAATTTATTTTCCTTGAATTTTAGGGCATTTTAATATTATTGTCTAAATTAATAGCACAAATCAGGTCAATTTAAAATTTGTTGCTTTAAATTGACTTGATAATTCTGATTTAATATATTATTATATATACTTACATTGTATTAATAACGTGCTAATGTTTATTATTATTTTTTTTGAAAAATACGAAGTCAAAATTTTTTTTGATGGTGGCTTGGTTGGTGATGAATTGCTAGCTAGTTCTTGGAGACAAATTCCAACCCGAGACAAAGAAAAAAAATAAAAAAACTAGCTCAAACCCCAATTACAAATAAAAAAGACTAAAATGTACAGTGGGTCAAGTGCCTCAAACCCATCAAATTCTCCATTGAACCCAGCTACTTTGCAATCACACATACCCTCTCCATCCTTCGTGCGAGTGCCTGCTGGGAATCGGTGGCTATCAAAGGATCTTCCACAAAAGCTTCAAGATGATCTATTTTTTTTGCTAAAGAGTTCCATTCGGCACAAACAACAACAACCGAAAAAAAGGGGAGAGAGAAAGAGGACAAATGGGTGAAAATGAAAGTGAAATGGAGAGTAGATGATTTCATCTGAATTGTCCATAAAGACAACATCCAAAGCAAATGACACAAATCTCAATGAATCTGCGACCACAAAAAAAAATGTATACAATTGCTGGACCACTATCAGTGGCCAGTGGGTTGAACTCGCAGAGAGAGACAGAGACTATCACAATGAAGATGATATATATTCTTCATTGAGAGTTTTTTTTTTTTTTTTGGTCAGGTTCATGGAGACCAGTGGAAAGTGAAAGTGAAATGTTGATAAAAACCCTAAATTAGTTACTGTGGAGGGTATTTTAATTATTTTACAATTAATCCTACCATTGCACCTCACAATCCCAAACTTCACGTGGGATACAAGAATCCGGTTGAAAGAGGTTTAAGGCTTTAAAATCTACGGCCCGAGTTTTTCTTCAACAACGAATATCCCATCCAAAAAATTCAGCCAAAGCAGGGATTAGTGGGCCATTTCACTATTTTAATCCAATCTCATCTTTAATCCCCATCAATACTGTCAAACAAACACCACCTAAGAGTGTGATGGACAATGAAATCATCAGGAATAACAGTTTTGAAGGCTTTGACTTTTGTTTGAACATGGACCATTCTAAGGATATATTCCCTAACACCACCTACATTTTCATATTTCATACTTGTTAATTCATTCATTAGGCCCCCAGTTTCAATATTGTTGGATACCTTATATCTATCTCCTACAGCGGTAAAAAAATTCTTTGGCATTCTTGGTTTCAAGTAAGCCACTCATAAGGTGTTCAGAAATATACCTTTTCATAGCAATCATACTCAGTCTATTAGATTTATCCCACTTTGCATAAAGTTCTTTTTTATCAAGGGAACTCTCACTAGTAGGTTTAGCAAGTTCATTCTCTTTCAAGGCAAAGTCTATATCAACAATTCCTATGACAAACTCAATATTTTGCTTCCATCTCTTATAATTAAAACCAGTTAAGACTTCAATGTTGTCATTATTACTATTCATAGCAAAAGAGACTATTACAACTAGGTCCATGAGTCAACAAAGAGAAAATGATGATCAACCACGTCAGGACGAGGTCCTGCCCCTGACAAACCCGACAATGCAACTACTGGAGACTATGCAATTATTGGTAAACCAAAATCAACAAATCCTCTAATTAAAGCTCTTTGGGCACCCTAGAGTTGCGCCCCCAGTAGCAAGGAAGGGCAACGCCACAGGCGTCTTGACTAGCATGCAAAGGCGCCCAGCCTCGTACCCCGGGTGCCCCACCTCAACACCCCATACTCCCCCTCCTTGTGTGCCCACTTAATCCTCCCATGCTAACGACCTTTCATTCTAAGAAAACAAGGGGAAACCCAGCACATTGACTATGAAAGCCACTACAACAACTCAGAAGGCATCCCCCACCACTACGACGATAAGATCAAAGGAGTACAGAACCAATTGGGCAACGTCTTCAACGCCATGAAGGTCAGAGAACCGAAAATGTTCGAGCATCTCATGAGGCATACTAATACGCCATTTGTAGCTGATATGGCCAACTACCCCATCCCTCCAAAGTTCAGAATGTCAACCATGAAAGTTTTTTGTGGCCCAAAGGATCCACTAAACTATCTTGACACATATAATTCCCTTATGCAGTTATATAATATACCAAATGAGATTAGGTGTAGAGCTTTCCCAACTGCACTCAACAGATCTGCATTACAGTGGTTCACGAAACTCAAATCAACATCCATCAATTTTTTTATTGAACTAAGCAAATCCTTGGTCTCTCACTTCATAGAAGGTCACCGACACCAAAAGCCTGCTACCCATTTGCTTAGCATTAAGTAAGACCGGGACGAAAGCCTAAGGAGTTACCTTTCTCGTTTCAATGAGGAAGTCATCCCGATTGAAGATCCAGATAACAAAGTCATCTTGACTATCTTCATAAGTAGTCTGCGCTCATCCAGCTTTTTAATTTCTATCATGAAGTGCACGCCAAAGAACATGCTAGAATTATTGTCAAAGGCCCAAAAATATATGAACACTAATGACTTCACCAAGGCTAGGTGAGGTGAGTCCTCAAGAGGAGGGGAGAAAAGGAAGGAGCCTCGTGAAGATAGGAGTGAAACTTAGAGGGTGTCAACCAAGGACCGCCTTAGCCCAATACCTCAAAGAAAGCGTAGGCCTTCAAGATGCTCACTACCTCAGTTGAGCATATTTTGCTCCAAATTCAAAATGACCATGTGATGCGATGCGCTGCCAAGAAAAATAAAATCTGCTCCAAACCATAGGAACTCGAAAAAGTACTTTCACTTCCATCGCAACCATGGCCATGACACTGCTGACGACCTCAAACTCAAGAAGCACATTGAGGAACTTATACAACAAAGTCAATTATGGTAATATATGGCATGTAGAGGCTACACCCTACTACTAGGTCCCAACTAGGACACGAGAGAACTGTAGTAGCCTCTTGGAGAAATTCATACAATCTCTAGAAGGTTTGGAGGAAGAGGTGACTCCAACTAAGTTAGCAAAGCACACATCAATAGTCTTGGACAAAATCCTCCCAAAGAGAAGAGTCTATATTGGTTGCTTACTGCCAGAAGATCGACCCCTCAACTAATTGATTTTCTACAGCAAAAAATCGATGTATTTGTTTGGTCTCACAAAGACTTAGAAGGAATTGACTATGAATTTGCCATACATAGGCTCAATATAGATCCCAAGCAAAAACCCGTCCACCAAAAGCTGATAAGCGTCGCCACAAAAAAGGCGTAGGCCATGGAGGAGGAGATCAAGAAGCTATTAGCAAATGGGTCAGTTAGAGAGGTGGCCTACCTAGTCTGGATGTCTAATGTGAAAATGGTGACTAAGGTTAGAGGGAAGTGGTGCCTCTGCGTGAATTTCACTGAGCTAAACAAAGTCTATCCCATAGACAGCTACCAATTGCCACGCATAAACATCCTCATCGATGACACGACTGGCCATTAACTACTCAGTTCCCTAGATGCCTATTCTGGATATAACTAGAACAACATATATCCGCCAAGCAGAGGATATGAGGAATAAAATTCCATAAAAAACATGTATAGATGATTCCCCTAGCTAAGCTCTCCATCAAGGTATCAATAACATCATCAGTACCATGATAGTTTATTTCTCTAATGTCCAAGGGCAACACAAAACTCGAGAATCGATCCTTAGCGATATTCATATCCTAAAGCATGGACATTGGACAACTATTGGACACTGGAGAAGCAAACAACTCTCTAGTCTGTACAGAAGAAGGAGTCCCTACATCAGAAGACGCCCTAACTAGCAGAGTAACCAAGGGAGGTACCTGGATAACTAGAATAAATGGAAGAGACACCTCCAGGAAAGTTGTGGGGGCATCATTGAGCCTTACCCCCTTAGGTGGTGTAGTCAGCTACGTAGCACTAACGGAGTAGAGAGCCACCACCCTTGATTTATTTATCGTGGAGCCTGAGTAAAGTGAGGTATTTTTAGAAATAGAAAATATCATCATATTCACCATAAAAATTGCATACCTCACTTCTTGAAAAAGGAGCTGTGAGCTTGTTAAGAAGAAAATGGAGTGGAAGCACCTGCTGAGGGAAAACCTCCAATCATGAGAACCGTATAATCCTTAATAGGGCGGACCCTCATAGTCAGAAACCTCCTACCCTCATCTATTGACAACTTTAGCAAACCTAAAAAATGAGCTAAATGCATGGTAAAAGCATAAATGACACATCAATTGAATAGAAATAAGAAAAAAAGAAAGATTTATACCTTTCCTCGTGGATGCAGCCCATGTTACTAGAACCAGAGTGCGATCCTCCTTAGTAGCCCACTCTCCTCATAGGAATAAAAATTGAGCCTTCCAACTATGATAGTTAGAGTGTAATCTAGTAATCAACTTTCCTACCCTCGGAGAAAAGTGATACCAACAATGATTGGGAGTGGGGTTCTCCTGTACCATATAGGCTGCAAAAAATTCTTCGCAAGTAGGAAAGGCGCTCATGCCATGCAACAATCACCACAATGAAAGAAATTCTAACAACATTCTCCAAACATTTGGATCTAATCACGTTGGCACAAGAGACAAATGGGCTAAGACACGACACGCAAGCTTAGGAATCGGGAATCTCAAACCTGTCTCTAGCACCTTTTTTCAAATGGATATGTCCCCAGAAGAATTATTAGAGGTTGACTCGCCCATCACAGCCCGATGACACGACACAATAGGGGTAATACAAAAAGTAGAGACAATCCTAATAATTTCAGCATCATTATGGATATGCAAAAAATAATGCTCACCTAAAAGCCATCGTCATCAATAGTTATTTTGTCATGATATTTGTGTCATTATGGATTCTGGGTAACATCATCACCCTTGAAGCCCGTCACCACGCGAATGCACATTTCTGCGCCCATAGCACGTCCCTCATGCCCTACCACCTCGGTGTCCACAACCTGTCACCTTGGCGCCTTGTACCTTGCACCCTACTACCTTGCGCCTTGTCGACTTAGCACCCATGGCACCCACCTCGCCTTGCTTGCCAGCATCGCCCGTGGCTGTCACTTATCACGGTGCCCCCTCTTGCACACGTCTATACCACGACACCCATATGGGCAACCTTGCCTAGAGCGTCTTCTCGTGCCTTGCCCAATGCGCCCATGCCCACTTGGTCGATGCCCTCACCGGCATTTGCATGGTTGCCATGTTCACCACAACGTGCCTCGTGGGCGTTTGGCGCCTCTCATACTCGCTCGCCTCCTAGTGCCTCAACTTCGAAGCCTAGTGCCTCGCCAGTCATGCCCTTGCCAGCACCCAACCATGGCGCCTGGGTTTTGGTGCCCAACGTCGCCTTATCAAGTATCATTTCTACTCCTTTCTCACCTCCAATCGACTTCTCACTTTTCCTTTTGGCCCAGATATGCATGAGGAGATCTTGAGATTCCTCATTCTTTTTTTTGCCCTTAAGATGAGTATGTGAGTGTCCTCTTTAAAGGACTAGTGTACTGCTAAAAAAGTTAGCTACTGCTAAAAAAAAAATTTGTTGTTAAAAGAAGACTCTTAATTGTCTATTGATAAAAAAGAACCCTGCTGCTAAAAGAGGACCAAGACAACATGACAAGGTCTTTTAATGGTACCCTCTCCTCCAAATCTCATTAGACTCTAGGAATGGGGGCAAATGATTGGCCCAGTCCAAACCAAACCTAGAATTATAGACCAGGGCCAGACCACAAATGCAAACCAACAAAGGCCCAGCCATAATTTCAATTAGGCCAAGCCCACCTTCCTAAGAGACCTAGCCCATCATCAGTGCACGTAGAAATCTCAATCCAGGGAGAGGGAATCCTGGGAGGCTCAGTCATCAGGGGACACATTGCCAATCTCGTGAGATCACTTCACCCATTACGAGATAGGACGAGCTTCAAAGAATTATCTTGATATCACCTCCCCGTTACGAGGGTAAGATGAACTTCACTAAATCAACGCACTCCCTATTATAAGGATGACACCTCAATCAGAGCCCCTCAAAGCCAACTTCACTTGCCTATAAATTACCTATACATGGCGGGCATCAGAAACATCTCAGCACACTACAACTCTTGAGTAATAAGATTCTTTAGCCATCATCCCCATTTTCAGTGGAGTAGATCACCTAGACCAAACTATCTATTCTTTGTGTTTTCTTGTGTTGAGCCATCTTTACTTCATCCTTGATTGATTTTGCAAAAACTCAATTTTGTGCATCATCGGGAGGTACAATCAGGTTGTTAGTTACCAATCTAGACTGAATATCTATAGGATATTTTTCAAGCTTGTGTTGGATCGAAGCATTTATTGTTGGACCAAAATTTATAGTTGTTAGTGACGACACAACTTTTTTATTTTAACTAGCTCAGTAGCCCCCACGAGTCGGGTTGGTTAAACCCTTCCACCAAGTCTCAAAGAGACTTGTTACACCTCTATAAGGCCAACAATATCCCCCCAGCAACTACCCTGGGATTGATACCAATTATTGGATCGAAGTGCTTACCGCTACTCAGAAAATTATAATTGTTAGTGAAGGCACAACTTTTTTCTTTTAACCAGCTCAAATCAGTTTGGTTAAACCTTTCCACCAAATCTCAAGGAGACTTTTTGTGCCTCTATCCAGGCCAACTACTTGGCTAATATCAAGTTCCTAGAGGAGGACCTGAATTTGAATGTTGAAATTTGGTACTTATAGTTTGAACAATAAGATTCCAATCTAATGAATACGGGGAGATTAATATCAATCAATTCATTGACTAAGGACGTTGCTATTTGGACTAAGGAAATAATAATTTGAATTTTATCAAAGTAATGTTCCTCACAAATAAATGTATTACTTTATGATAAGCAATTAGGGTTTCTAATACTTGAGTTCAAAATTTATCCTTTATTGAGCCTCCTCTACCCACCCAACTCACAATAAAATAAAAACATCTGCCATGATTGTTGCATGCAATATTATAAACAACACACTAGAATTTGATTTAATTTTTGACAAATTTTAGGGAGAGAGAGATTGAGATTGATTCTGGTGCATAGAGGAGGTTGTAGACAGGTTTTTTTTTTTTTGTCATCTAAAGGGCGAAAAAGACCTAAACTATGTAACTAATTCATATTTTAATACATCATGTGCTCGTTTAAGTGTACCTTGAGCTCATCCAAACATCAACCTATTGATTCTACTAACTACTGATGAGAGTTGGTGGCAAAGAACCACCCATTAAGTGGTGAAGTCAAAAAATTTGTTTAGGATAAGCACTTTAACAATAAAATTAAAATTTTTCACCTGATAAAAGTAACATAACACATTTAAATTTAGTATATTACTAGTTATTGCATGTGCTTGAAGACACAAAGTAATAAAAAAATGATCAATAATAAATATATTTATAATCACACGCAAAATTAAATCACAAACATAGAGGAGAAAAAAAAAGAATTTAAACATTGGTCGTAATGGTGGTGAGCGACGGTAGTTGTGGTAGGTGGTAGTGGTGGTGCTGGCAATCGTAGGTGGCAACCGTGATTATGGTGGTGGGTTTTGGGTGACGATGGTGGTAATAGTAGCCATGGGTGACAGCGGTGATGGAGGGCGACGGTGATGGTGGGACGGCAACGACGATGATGGGACGGCAACGACGATGATGGGACGACAACGATGATGGTGGCAATGGTGGGTTGTAGTGGTGGATGACGACGGGTGCTTCTTGGCAACAGTGTGATGGGTGGTGGCAAATGACGATGGTGGTGGTAGTGGTAGTGGTAGTGGTAGGTGTGGTGAGAGTGGATGATAGTAGTTGGCTGTAATGGTAGGCGATGAAGGGTGGTGGTGGATTATGGTAGTGGGTGGTAGTTGGCGACAATGATGGTGATAGGTGCTGACAGTGGGTGATAGTGGTAGTGATAATAAATATAAAAATAAGATGATGATGGTGGTGAATGGTGACAGTAAACGATGACGATAACAATCAGTGGTGGGTGGCGATGGTGGTGGGGTGGTGACGATGGCAATGATGATGGTTGTGGTGGTAGGGGTGATGGTGGGACAATGACAGTGGTGGTAGGGTGACAACATCGGTAGTGG
>CM042196.1:9781204-9799050 GCA_023539305.1 Ilex asprella
GGGGGGTAGTTGGGGTGTTGGGGTGGCGACGGTGGAGGTAGTGGTGGGGGTGGTGGTGGTGGAACTGTTTCAAACACTATTTTTTTAAAAAAAATACTTATGAGAAATAATAAATCGTAGAAACACTTTTGAAAAGTCATCCTAAACATACCCCTTACGAACCTATTTTTCCTATTAAATTTAGGGTGTTAATACTAGTCGGAGAATTAATTTTAAAGTAAAATTTAAAGAAATCTCAGCCGCGAAAAATAAAATTTATTTTGTTTATCTTTTGAAATTTGAATTGTATTATATTTTATTATATAGACTACTCATAACTCATTCCTAAAGGCACAATAGAACATAAAATTTAAGCCCCCAAAAAATCAATATCACTATATTAAATAATAATTTTTATTTCGTTTATTTATTTGATTATATCATTTAAAATTTATTTTTATCCATTATTTTCTTAAAAATATTGACTACATTTTCTCAAAATACGTAATTGGATAAAATTTTCTCAACATATGCATACTATCGTGCATGAATAATGTTTTAAATAAAAAATATGTTAAATTAAAAATTAATCAAATATTAAATAATTGAACATGTGATAGAAATAGGTGATGTGATAGTTTTTTGGCAGAAAATGTGTAGGGGATAAAATTCAACTTCCTATATGATTTATTATATAGATTTTTGATACTCAAATATTTCTTAGATACAAAATATTTCAACATGCATAGATTGCACCCCAAAAAAAAAATGTTAATTATACTTATTTACAATTGATTTCAATGAGTTTTCATACTTTAAAGACGTTGTATGATAACTTCTTTATTCATACTATAGAAAATATCTTTCTCTCCACAAATAATTAACTCACTTTTTAGATTATGTAACTTAATCCTCAGAATTTTGATAACTTAAACAAATAAATTCTAAGTATTAAAAACTTGTATATAAGTGTTCGTAAAGTATAAAATGTGTCAAAAATTTATAGTTAATTAAGTATTGGTCTATACTATTTGATAGAACAAAAAATTAATAGATTAGACACAAAATATAAACGATGGGCACCATGAAATATACCAAAAATTTAAAAATTTTAAAAAAAATTACGGTGTGCCCGTGCCCCCTAGTCCACTAGTGGCTCTGCCACTGCACTCATTTATATAAATCGGCATTCTGTTCGAAATTTTAAAAAAATTACATCCAACAAGTTTTCGATTTGATGTAGCCGCAACAATTGAATGCTTATTTAGAGTCAATAAGACCTATTAATTCAACGATGTACATTGATTTAGTGCAAATATTGGTGGCAAAAATTCTGCCTCTTGTTGTTAGTAATATTTTGCAGGTGAAAGCAACCGAAAGATCAAAAAGACCAATATACACTTAAATTCATAGGAATATAAATTGCATTATATAAACAACGCAATCAATTAGTTGAATGACCACAAAAATTAAAATTTCCAATTGATTAGGGTTTTCCCAATTCCACACTCCCCATCACCCGAGACGTAAGCTTCACTCACGAGGACCAAACCAACAGGTCCACGATCCTTATTTCACCCTAACCTCCCACACCCATAAACTATTGAATTCAACCATAAAATTCCAGACCCATTTCAAATATGACACTAAAGAGCCACTTGAAAATGACCACTTAATTTGGCATTAATATTTGTTTTCAATTCCCGCGACCCTTGCTTTGAAATTTATTGTAATATCTATAATGAAAAAAATCGCAGCAAGAAAATAAAATTACAAATTGAACAAACACCCACGTGAAATTTGGCAATTATGTTTTAATGTCTAATTAAAACTTGCACGTGTAGATTTCATTTGTTTAACGCAAAGGATTACAAAAGGAAGCAAGTTGTAAATATTTAATAAATAAACGTTGTCCAAATTCTTTTAACTTGCTAAGATATTTGGCAAACATGGTTTCTTGTTTAGCAAAAGGAAGAAAGAAGTAATTTCGGAAAGGAACAAAGAGAGCATGAATCATGCCACATATATATCTACTAAAGCTTATTCTTAGACCTCGACTAGATGTATATCACTTATTTCGGCTAAGTGGTAAAAAGTACCACCTGCGATGACTTGAGCAATCCAAGTTTAAATCTTCACCTTCATCATTGTTTTATATCAGAAATTGAAAAAAAAAAAAAAAACGCAACTGTCAAGCCTCCGGTCCATACATGACCAGATAGAGTCAAGTTTATATAGTTTTACCCTTAACCAGAGAGACTCTATATATATTAAACCTATTGTGCCAAGAACAGTATGGAGTAACTTTATAACTGCCTCAACATCATCCTAGAATATATAATTGATTTTAATAGATAACTAACTAGATATTCCATAAGAGAAGAGCAGCAATTTCTCCAAAATAAACACAAAGAGGCCACAATTATTTGGGTTAAGAAAACTCCAATGGCTTTCGTCACAGTGTTCTGTCATTATGATTCATGAACAAGTGCAAATAACAATAGAAATCACACAAAGTACAGTAACCATAAGCATAGATCACGTTGTTACATGTAATGCTATCCTTCACCATACACCTATATCTGTATACTGTGTGTGCAATGTGTAGTGTATCTAGATAAAAGATTCACTGTCCGCCTTCTTTCGCTATCAGGTTTCATATCAGAAAGCAGGGCCCCTTAACATAATAGAGGTAGGGTTCAAACTAGAGGTGGTAAATGGGTAGGTTCATTGGTTGGTGCAATATATATCCAATTCATTTTTCATCCCCATTATAAATGAGTTATAACAAATTAGATCATAACAGGTTTAATTAAACTCTTTAACCCATAAAATAATCAAAACTCTTGACATAATCTGATAATCACACGTAGGATTGGCTTGATACCTACATCGCGAATGCGTATTGTAAATGTGTTGGTCAATATCACTTATGTAATTAATCGGGTCAAAACAGATTATGAAGGGGGTATCCCAATTGGTTGAGGGCTTATATTTTTTAACCGATTACAACAATAATAAATTCAAATAAATACACATATTAATACACCAAATCACCCGCTGTGTTATCACATACAATGATAATCATATCTTCCCAGCTGCCCCCTAGTGCAATTTTGAAAACATGTAGGGCATATTTTTTTGGTAAGTGGGATCAATCATAATTTCATACTGTTTTGATTGGAAACGCCACTCTTATTAGGCTGACATATGGGCCAGCTGAAAGTCTGTCAAAGATAAGAGATGTCGGATTTGGGGATACCCAAGACGAGTCAATTTAGATCACATTCAAATTTTTTTCTTAAGAATGTCAAAATATTTTTTTTACTTAGGTAAATTGGAGAAGCTATTTTTTTAGGATTTTAGTTGATCTTGTATTAAAATAATAGATAATATTTATGATCAATTTCAAGTATCTCAAAAATTATAATTTGGCCCCAAAAAATTATAACTTACAATTTTAAAAGTTATAACATGACCCATAAACGTTGTAATTTTTGTAGAATTGATATCAAAAGGACTTATAAAATATCATCCATAAACACTCATAAACTTCACCACCGTAGCCTCTATGATATCAAAAGGACTTATAAAATATCATCCATAAACATGATATAAAATTAGCAAATGATTTAGGTTGGGCACATAACCAAAAAAGTCTAGCTCCGCCTTGACTCTTCCATCACTGTTTTAATTCAATTATTTGTGAACGCATCATGCAAATGATTGGAGGTGGTAAAAGTGATATATATGCATTCAGTAACATGTTAGCACTCAACGAATAGGTGGAACTAAGAAGTGAGATCAAACCTGGAAATGGAGTGGACGTGTAGTTCGCTAATCTGGCTGGTTGCTTCCTTTTCAGCTGCTCTTCTTCTTCTTCATCATCTGTTCAGCCCAACAAAGGGCAGCAATGGCTCCAGTAAAAAGAGACCACCAGGGCCACCAGGATGGCCGATTGTGGGCAATATGTTTGATCTTGGAACAATGCCTCACCAAAATTTGTACCAACTTAGAACCAAATATGGATCGGTTCTTTGGCTAAAGCTTGGTTCAACGAACACCATGGTCATACAGTCTGCAAAGGCTGCTGCTGAACTGTTCAAGAAACATGATCTTCCTTTCGCCGACCGCAAAGTTCCCGATGCGCTAACTGCCTTGTGCTACAACCAGGGATCATTGGCTTTTGGCAATTATGGTCCCAACTGGCGCATGCTGCGTCGGGTCTGCTCCATGGAGTTTCAAAACAATAAACGAATCAATGACTCGGCCGCGCTTAGGCAAAAGTGCATTGACAATATGATAAGATGGATCGAGGAGGATTCGGCAGCGTCGCGTGCACAGGGAGGAACAGGTGAAGTGCAACTGGTCAGGTTCCTATTTATCATGGCCTTCAACTTGGTTGGCAACCTTGTGCTGTCAAGAGATCTTCTGGATATACAGTCCGACGAAGGGCAGCAGTTCTTTGACGCCATGAACAAGCTCATGGGATGGGCGGGGAAGCCTAATGTAGCAGATTTCCTGCCATTTCTGAAATGGCTTGACCCAATGGGGATCAAGAGGAATATGGTGCGGGACATGGGAGAATGCATGAAGATTATCTCTGGGTTTGTCAAGGAGAGGGTTCAAGAAAGGCAGTCAGGAAGAGAGAAGATGAGAAAAGACTTCTTGGATGTGTTGATGGAGTACGAAGGTGATGAAAAAGAGGGGCTTGGTAAGATTTCAGAGAGGAATGTGATCATCATTATCCTGGTAATTTGGTACTCTACTACTGGTTGTATAGCTTACAAGTATAAATTGAATATTTACCAACCTTTTAATGGTGCAGGAAATGTTTTTCGGTGGATCAGAAACTTCAAGTAGCACCATTGAATGGGCAATGACAGAACTATTACGCAACCTTGACTCAATGAAAAAGGTTAAGGAAGAGCTTGATAGGGTCGTAAGACCTAATAGGAAGGTCGAAGAGAGTGACATCAATGAACTGCCATATTTGCAGGCAGTTGTCAAAGAAACACTTCGATTACATCCACCAATTCCTTTATTGGTTCCACGGAATGCAAGAGAAGATACCAACTACATGGGATATCTCATACCCAAAAATACGCAAGTGATAGTGAATGCATGGGCAATTGGAAGGGACCCCGAGGCCTGGGATGACCCTTTATCTTTCAAGCCAGAGAGGTTTTTAGGTTCAGATATCGAGTACAATGGCCAGCATTTTCAGTTCATTCCATTTGGATCAGGGAGACGGATTTGTGTGGGCTATTCCTTGGCTCATAGAATTGCTAACCTGAGTCTGGCTAGCTTGCTAAACTCCTTTGACTGGGAGCTTGATAGGTATGTGACTCCAGAGACCATAGACATGAAGGAGAGGACGGGGTTAACGTTGCGGAAGCTAGATCCCTTGAGAGCAATTCCCAAAAGACGAACTGTGTGAAAATGAATTGTTAGATAAAACATACCCTGGAGGCTATGGGCATGTTAGATTACTGTTGTGTTTTCTTCTTTATCATTGTCTCCAAGCTTGTATGTGATTGACTTCTATGGTCACAATAATACCCCCTAGTTTTCTTTGTAATATGGAAAAACCGATCTTCCTTCATGCAATTTGAAATTTCTTGAATGTGTATGGCTATATTTTGCAATCTAATAAATAAATTTTGACCCATGAACATTACGTGATGGATTCAAAGCTATTATCAAGTCACATTGTCTTTGTTGAGATTGGCAACAAAACCAGGAATTAAAGACAACTTTTAACTTTTCTTTCGTGGGCACTAATAATTAAACTTAGTGATGTTGATAGGTTCATAAGAAATAATGTTTAAATCCAAATTAATAAATAAAGCAATGGATCATATATTGTTAAATGGAACTATATTTTTTCCCCAAAACTTCAATTCGTCTTAATCCAATTAATAAAGTTTGCCATTGTCTTACTCTTCTTTATATGTTCCCCTACACTATCTGAACATAAAATTATAAGTCACATGTACCAGTTTTAGCAAGAATAACGAGTCTTTCGATTGTTTTAGAATATGTTCTCAAAGATGTCATTGGATCATCCATCTGGGCATACGCATACACACACTTTAGAATTCTTGCTCGCATACTTTCAGTTGGATTCATAGACCAAAATTAACATGAATTGAGGCAATTAAGAAGAATATAGTTGCTTGTGATGTACCAAACTGCAGTGCTCTTGAAGTACTATGTTTCAGTATAGTTTGGTTTGGATACGTAGTTTAAAGCAGTGTTTTAAAAACACTATAAAACTCAGGTTCTAGGGCATTTTTACCCAATTTGATCGATCTTCATTCATTGCTCTTAGCTTTTAGCTTCTCCTCTCGTTCGTGCGTCCGACTCCGACTTTGACGAGGCGACAGCTGATCAATCATCTCTCTCTCTCAACACGTCACTTAATCGATCAAGAACCCATATTCTCAATTCTTCAATTCAGATTCTCAGATCTTCGACTCACACAGCAAATCTTCATCTCCTTCATCCTTTAGTTTATATGTTAACGTTATAAAACTTGGTTTGTTTAGCATGTTACCTACCCAATAAAATGTTGATTTTGATTTTTTTTTTTTGGCCCATTCTCTCTCTGCTATTTGTATTTATATTTGTATGAAATTCGAACCACGCACGTCGCAGGTTCAAGTCTGAAGACTCAGAACTCCATTCTCTCTCTCTCTCTCTCTATCAGATCTGTTTTTGTTTTCTTTGTTATTTTTTCATTTGTGTTGCGATTATTTTCATCTGTTAATTTATGAGGTTTGTAAGGTTGAATATAGAATTTTGATATTCAATCATCCAAATTGAATATTAATGTTGTGAAATGTGATTCCGAGTTTTTAATTTGAATTTTGACAAAATTCTTTGGTCTAAATTTTTGGGTTTTGTTTGATTCACGATAATTCACATACAATAAACATGATTATTTTATACTTGTTATATTTTTTTGGCATAATTATTATTATTAATAATTATTTTTATTATATGACTCGTGACTCAATGATTGAGCTAATAACCCGTTCTTTTTGCCCGGTCAATGTTCAGGCCGAGTTTTAAAATACTGGTCTAAAGTGATACAAAATTGTTTTCTTCCTTCTATTTCATATTTTGCCTATAGTTTTTCCCCGCACGAAAGTACCATGCCTCTTTATGTAGGCTGACATGCCTCTAATTTTATGCCCTTGGTCTCGAGATACAAGTATTTAAAGTGTGCATTTGAACAATGCTATCAGATGATTTTGAATAAGAACCAAACAGAATGTAGGTAGAGGTGGGGAAATAAAACAATCTCAATAGGAAATAAAGTTCACCACCATCATATTCTCACAGATTAAACCCAAAAAGTTGAGCCCAAAAGGAGATTGCATTACATTCTCGTACCCCAACATGAAGAGGAAGTGTCATATGCAAAAAATGAAAAAACAGCAGTCCTAATACAATTAATCATATGTGCATATAAGCTAAAGAGTTTTTGCTAGGTAAAACTGAAAAGAAATGTCGTAAAGGGCGACAGGAAACTGTCTGTGTGACCTGAATTCAATCAGTATGAAAACAAAACTTGTGGATCTCCAGAGCACATCAAATTTAGACAAAGTTTTAAAGCATAAGAAGACATGATATTGTATATAAAAATCAGAACAGTACCTTAACTACTGGAAGAATGCTTGCTAAGTAATAAGGAATCTCCAAAAGAACAAAATCCGCACTGCACAATAGACTAAGCAGAAGCAGTGATATCCCTAAACTCAGCACCATTAGTCGTCTAGCGAAGCACATGAGACCTCTCTTACTAGGTCTGATCGATCACTCCATGGGGCAATTGTATCCTTGTGAACAAAATAATCTATCACAAGGTCTGCTACATGCAAACTCCAGGAAAGCTTTATCATTAGGTTCTCTATTAATCCTTGAGATGAAGTTGAGACCCGCAAGATGCTCTGCAGTTTGTAGTTTCAGTCTTCGCTTGACTCGTGACACATGTACTGGGACAGAAGCACATTTGTCTCAGAAACCAAGTGATGTTCCTCAAAATTTCGCTAAAAATGTCACCTTATCGTGTTATGAGCAAGTGGAGCCAACCATTCTGGTATCGTTACCATTGCCAAACTTCACTCTGTTCCAAGCACGGCATCATAAAGAGATGAAGCCAACGATTCCCTTCAGCTTTGCCCTCAGGGAGTTTCTGAAACTTGTGGGTAACATATTGTACAGGTCATCTCTTGCATATAGACTTAAGAAAATGAGGAGGCGAAGCTAGCTTCTCAATTCAAAAACATTGGATAATATCAAAGAGCCACAACTACATGTTATGCAATTATGCAAAACAGTGCTTCCAGCCATCATGCATCCTCTGAAAGGCCCAATAAGAGCCAATCGTCTTATTTTCATCTGTGAGTGCTTTCCAGAAATGATAGACAACTGGTAACGAGCATGCAATTTACTGTTGTTTATTTATTACTACGAGTAGTTAGTTCCAAACTCAAGACTGACCTCCATAGAGGAGCCAAATAAAACTTAGACAGGTTACTTTCAGAGGATGAACAGAAGATTGCATACGGACAGAAATGGACTGTGAACAAGACCATCAACATCAACATATTTGGAATCTTTACTGCCACAGCTCCTACCTGCTTTAACCCAAATACATGTTTGATCCTTTCTGCTACTGTTAAAATAGATCTGAGAGTAATCGGAGTCATCAGACAGGGTACTCAAACGCCCTAATCCAAGTAGACAACTCACGTAGATTTCACCTCCTGAAGCTGCCACAGAACCTTCTGCAGGAACACAAGCAATTTTACCCCTCCTAAATGAACACTGACTAGCATTTTGCTCAAACTGCCAGCTCTTGATGCAACTGTGCCGGAGCGTCAACAAATCTCTCCATTTTCTTAGTCTTCCTCTCCATCTTCTTCAGCATATATTCCCAGCCACAACAACTGCAACTAATCTCAACAGTCATTAAAATATGTTCAGGAGTATGATATAGCAGGTCCACACAGGCACACCTCTTCTCTAGCCTAACAACTGATTAGTCACACACCCCGATTTCTCTACTATCACAGCAAGAGCAAGATCCATAGAGTAATAATCATCATCAGAAACAAGCTTTAGAATACCAAGTGAGTTTATGGTCTCTTCTCTTAACCTAATGATCTGTTTTTCAATCACAGAATGCCATAAATTTACTACTTTAGACCTCAAACAAGCAATCAGATTCAACCCCAGCCTTATCAGGCTCCAATGTTGCACTCTTGAGTGAAGTGCTTCACAAATTACTCAACCACGACTCCGTTACCATCTTCATCACCCATTATAACACAAATATGTTTTGAATATAAACCTGAAAAGCTGCTTCCTTTATAAAAATTCACCAAAATAACACAAATTAGAGAAGAAAATAACTATTATCAAATCAATCTAATGTCACAATTTCTACATATAGATATGTAAGCATACTTTCTACATATTCCCGAAAGAACCATGCAGTGTTTGGCAACATTTGAATGGGGTCTTGAAATTGCAATTGGACCAAAAACAGTACAAAACTTGAACTCTCCATGCTGGAAAAGTCCTATTTTTTTTTTAAGAGAACAATTTTCTTGTTGGGCATATAACATTATAGACCAACAAGAAAATTCAACTTGCATTTTCAAGCATTGTTCAATCAACTACAATAATAGCCGTGCTTCTTCCATAATGCATTTACATTTTTAATTGCACAAACATTTGGGATAACTACAAGAGTCTAGAAATCTCATCAAGAAGAACAAAGAAAAAGCAATTTGTTGTCACAAAATCTGAACCAGTCAACGGCCCACTTTGCACCACCTGAGAAGGGTCCATTTGGAAGCTATTTCTTGCACGATCGACACAAGTTGTTCATGACCACAATTCACTTGCTCGATTGTTTACTCTCTCTCATTGGCTCGTCACAGGAACATTTTCTTCTGATGGTGCTGAGTCAGCTGCAGGTGACTTTTTTGTAAGGGACTTGGGTATGTCAATGTCATCTTGCACGCAACGTTGCTGGGGGTGTGATAACAAAACACACATGTGACGGAAGAGGGCACGTGTCAGCCCCTGACCACTTCTCAAAGATGTAGCCCTCATACTCGCTGACATGTTCAAGGGCCACGACAAGGGCATCATACACCTTCGGGGGACAATTGTCAGGCCCTAGCTTGTCGTAAAGGTATATTACATCCAAAGTGAAGAGTCTCCGGGTCGCAGGCAATTGATGTTGTGGTGCTACTGATGATCTGCAGTAAAGTAGGATCACCCGGAAGATCTTGTTCTATGCGCGAGATTTCTTTGCTTCATGGGCTGCTACCCGGAATAGTTGGGTGAGATCCACATGACCAGAATATGAGTCAACTGAGAACCCCCTAAATGCTGCTATTGCAGATTCAACTTCACTACTTAACTCTTTCCGAAGCCAAGAAGCTTACTTTCCGAGTGCCACGAAAGAGAAGCGGTGATCGGGGTTGATGACGAGCTTGGCATTGATATAGAGAAGAATCGCTTGCTTCATTGAGTCCAATCTGGTGAAGGGTCGGCCATTTGTGTTGAAAAAATAAAAGATTTAAAATTTCTTGATAATGCCCAAAATTGTCTTCGTGCAAGATCAACAATCAAGTATGTGATTAATGAGTAATAAGCAAGTCAATGACAATCAAGAATAAAACAGTAAATATGGATCAACACAGAGATTTATAGTGGTTCGTTTCGGATGATCTACGTTCACTCTCGGGGACGGCAGCGGTGGTCTGGTGTTCTTTATTGATGAATGGTCGGAAGAATATACCCCGGAGTATTACAATAAAGAGAGAGAGAGAACAATGTGTGTAGGAAAGTGCAATGTGTGTAGGGATCAAGATGCCTCTCCTTGTGGAGAGAGCTTACATTATTTAGGCTAAGGTTAAGGCGGTGACGTGACAAAAGAGGTCTCTATCACTTTGGTAAGTTCCCTTTTCGTAGGACTCATTCTTCTCAATCCCAGTATTCTCTCCCTCGTACTCCTATTCAGTCGGAGAAGGATTTTGAGTTAGATTGTACTTGAGCTTGAGCTTGGAGTTGAAGTGGGCTGCACCTGATCTTCTGAGTCACCTTGGCGCTGAGATGGACTTGAGGTTGAGTGGTTAGGAGAAGAGAGCGAATGAGAGGCAAGAGGACGGACCAGGAGGGCCTGACCACGGGCGGCACCCAATTGGGTCTTCATGGGTGGCGCCCACTTGGAACTAACATGGGGGGCGCCCTCTTGGCCTCCTCATGGATGACACCCTGCTTTGAGGGTCCTTAGCTAGCCTTTTGATCTTTGGTATATTGGACCCTTTTCTGACGGGTTGACCTAACTTCGATTAGGTTTTTTCCTGGGCTTTCTCGGCTAATTTAATTTGGGCTGGCCTAATAAAATTTGCGCTCATCATTTGCCCCCATTCGCCGAGCCTCTGACTTTTTGTGAAAGGAAAGGGTCGTGGGCATGTACTTTGTCTTCATCGGAGTGAGTTTGCATTTTCTTGTTTCCCCTGGTATCTTTTTATCCCCAGAGACTCACTAAATTTTTTGATATTAGATAAAGAATATTTATATTCATGCATATATATATACATACATATATATAGATACATATATATACATAGACATATATTTATAGCCTCGTTTGTTGACTTTTCCTTTTCTTCATTTTTTTTTATTTGGTCTTCGCTTGGCCTGGGCGCTCCCTCCATGACCCATCTCTTTCCTTTTTTTTTTTTGGCTTGGCTTTCACTTGGGCTGGGCGCTGTCTCCATGACCCATCTCTTTCCTTATTTTTTTTTGTTGCTTGGCTTTCACTTGGATGCCGCCCAGTCACCTCTCTCTCTCTCTTCTTTTTCTTTTCTTTTGGCTTTCACTTGGGTGCTGCCCAGCCCCTCCTTTCTCTTATTTTTTCTTCTTTCTTTGGTCTGGGCTTGCTGGGTGCCACCTCCTAGTTCCCTCCTTTTTTTTTCTTTCTTCTCTTGGTTGGGCACTGCCTCCTAGCTCCTCTCTCCTTTTTTTTCTGTTGGGCAGTAGATCCTTGATACAAAGTGAGGAAGGACATCGGCGAGGAGCCCATGGGCAGTGTGGACGATGCCCTGTCACGTACTGGCGACTTGGGTCTTGCACTAGGCGGTCGTGAAGGTGAGATGGAAGACTAGTCGAGATGGGAAGACCCATCCCAATGGGCGACGTCTTATTTGTTGTGGGCCCCAGTATGGCATCGAATGTATGGGAAGACTTGGTGGGTGGCACCAGCTTGACAGGCAAGGCAGGAGCACTGCAGGTGACTTTGGGCACCTCCTTTGGGCGAGAGGGACATTAGGATGGCTTTGCCCTTGTCTCTGATTATTGGCATCCTGTTGATAGGGCGATGGTGAAGACTCTTTTTGCCTTTAGAGTGGTGTCTTTTCCTCTTCTCAAGAGGGTAAAGTTTGATGCCCCTAGTGTTTCTCGGTCAAGGTCCGATTGTCAATTTATTTCCTTTGAGATGGGTCCCGATGTTGCTCCCGCTCTCTTTCAAACTGGGACTTCTGTGCTAGACTTTGTGCTGCTATAGGAGTTGAGACTCTTGTGGGTGGACTGTAACTCCACATAGATATCCTACTTTGACTTGACTTTGGTCAAACAAGGGGTTTTGGAGGTCTGTGGCCCCTGAGATATCAGAGAGACAGACACAGGGGCTACTGAATAGCAAGTAGAGCTCGAGTGGCAGGCACAAGAGGATGCCACGGAGCGGTAGGGCTCTGGTGGCAGGCACAAGAGGATGTCACGGAGTAGTAGGACTCGGGCGACAGACACGAGAGAATGTTGCAGAGTAGTAGGGCTCGGGTGACAAGCACGAGAAGATGCCATAGAACAGTAAGGCTCAGGCGACAAACAAGAGAGAATGTCGCGAAGCAATAGGTAGAGCTACGTATAGCTCAGAAAAAGGTCGTCGTGACGGAGGCTCATTCTATTGAGATGGAGATGAGGGCTCTCCCATTCCATGAGGAGGGCTCTAAGGAGCTTGGTGCCTTAGACTCATTCCCTTGAGATGGAGATGGGAAGGGCGTTTGGTGCTTATTCCATTGACTCATTCCATTGAGATGTAGATAAGAAGGGTGTCTGAGGCTGGGCACCTCGTCTAGACGACATCATGGGGGAGTCCAAGGTGGAGATAGCAAGACCCCCTTGTCTGGACGACATCATGGGAGCGTCGAAGGAGGAGAGGGCGAGGCCGACGCCAAAAGTGGAGAGGGCAAGTGACTTTTGAATTTTTATTTACCTTGTTGTTGTTAGGTCGTAGGCTGTTTGAGATAAAAATAAGACAATTAATAATCTTGTAAAATTTTATTTCATAAACTAATGAACAACAAAATAAATCAATTGTAGCAATGAAAGATAGGCAAAATTCTCAGGTGTTCAGTGTCCCATAGGGTGGGTGAAGGTTTTCCTGGCGGAGTCCGAGTCAATTCCTCCTCTTGACCCTCAAGAGATTGTTTGGATTTCTCCGAGGGGTCGCTGGTATTCCCTGTCATCCTGGTCCCGACCAGGTGGGGGTCTGTCCTCTGCCAAAAACGTACTGCCTCAACTGGCCATGTTGTATGAGCTCCTCGATTTGCCTTTTGAACTCATAGCAATCATATGTGTCATGGCCATGGTCGCGGTGGATGCGATAATACCTGCTGTGATTTATGCGATTTGGGGCAGACTTCATTTTTTTCGGCCAGCGGAGCATGAGGTCATCCTGTATCTGAAGTAGGATGTGCTCCACCGAGGCGTTGAGTGGCGTGAAAGGCTGTCAGTCTCTCAGGGGGTGCGGACCGAGACGATCCTTGACAGAGACTCTCTCGGTTCTCTGTCTTTTGTTCGTTACCTCCCACTTGTCTTCGCGGGTGTCTTTCCTCTTCTCCCCTCCTTGGGAGGACTCATCTCGACGGGCCTTGGTGATGTCCTCGGTATTCATGTACTTCTGTGCCCTTGATAGTAGCTCGGGCATGCTGGAGAGAGGCTTCTTGAGTATGGAGAACATGAAGTTGGAGGTACGAAGACCAGCGATAAAGGCAACAAAGGCTACCTTATCCTCTGGTTCCTCAATCTAGAGGGCCTCCTCGTTGAAGCGGGTGAGGTAGTCTCTGAGACTTTCATCCCTACCCTGTTTGATGGTGAGCAGGTGGGTCACTAATCTCTGATGTCGGCGTCCCCCAATGAAGTGGGAGACGAAAAACCTACTTAGTTCTGCAAAATAGTGGATGGAGGAGGGTCTGATCTTGGAGAACCAGTGGCATGCGGACCGCTTGAGGGTGGTAGGAAAGGCCCTACACATGATCTCCTCAGGCACGTTGTAGAGTTGCATGAGGAATTTGTAGATGTCCAAGTGGTCGAGGGGGTCTTTGATACTGTCGAAGATCTCGATAGTAGGCATCTTGAACTTCAAGGGCAGGGGGTAATTGACAATATCAACTGCAAAGGGTGTATCGGTACGTCTTACTAGATAGTTCACAATCTCAGGCGCCTGTGCCCGGATGGCGTTGAGGGCATCACCGAGTTAGTTTTGCACCTCTCTGATCTTCTCGTCCCATTGGTTGGGGGCGTCCTTCATTGGGTAGTGGTGCTGGCTCCCATAATCATCATATTGACTTTGTCTTTTGTCCTCCTCTGTAGGCACGTGCGGTAGGGGGACTCTTGAACTTCCTGCGCGCTAAAGAGGGATTGGGCGAGGTGCGCCTTGGTGTGGCCTTGGGGCATTCTGGCGAGGACCCCCATGGTGAGGGATTGCTTCATGCCCAAAAAGGATAGGTTGTGGTTCCTCTCTCGTTGGAGGGAGTAGGGCTCCTGCCACAAGGGTGATAGGTTGAGGGGTGACCCCTCATTGGGTGAGCATTAGTTGAATGAGTTATTGGTTCTACTTTACCAGCAACTGCATGGTCTGTAAAAACTGTTGTCCAATGACAAGCGTCAGCAGATGGCTCTGAAGGTGCGAGGGGAGGATGAGCCTCCTCCTGGTGTGCTGGGTTGTCTTCTCCCAGCTGTTGAGACATCAACCTGGTCGTGATCGCCATGGACTGCAAGAGGGTTGAAAGGTAGTAAAAACTCATTCGTTCCCACAAACGGTGCCAAACTGATGACAAACAAAATTATCTTCGTACAAGATCAACAGTCAAATGTGTGATTAATGAGTAATAAGCAAGCAATCAATGACAATCAAGAGTAAAACAGTAAATATGGATCAACACAGAGATTTATAGTGGTTCGGTCTGAATGACTTATGTCCACTCTCGGGAACGGCAGCAGTGGCCTGGTGTTCTTTATTGATGAATGGTCAGGAGAATATACCCCGGAGTATTACAATAGAGAGAGAGAGAGAGAGAGCAATGTGTGTAAGAAGGTGCAATGTGTGTAGGGATCAAGATGTCTCTCCTTGTGGAGAGAGTGTACATTATATAGGCTAGGGTTAAGGTGGTGAGGCGGTGACGTGACAAAGGAGGTCTCTATCACTTTGGTAAGTTCCATTTTAGTAGGACTTAATCTTCTCAATCCCGGTATTCTCTCCCTCGCACTCCTATTCAGTTGGAGGAGGATTTTGAGTTAGATTGTACTTGAGTCTGAGCTTGGAGTTAGAGTGAGCTGCACCTGATCTTCGGAGTCACCTTGGCATTGGACTTGAGGTTGAGTGGCTAGGAGAAGAGAGCAAATGAGAGGCAGGAGGACAGACCAGGAGGGCCTGACCACGGGTGGCACCCAATTGAGTCTTCATAGGCGGCGCCCTCTTGGCCTCCTCATGGACGACGCCCTCCTTTGAGGGTCCTTAGCTAGCTTTTTTATCTTTGGTGTATTGGGCCATTTTCTTACGGGTTGACTCAGCTTCGATTAGGCTTTCTCCTGGGCTTTCTCGGCTAATTTAATTTGTGCTGACCCAGTAAAATTCGGGCTCGTCATTTATCATTTAATTTATTTTATATGTTTTAATGGATCACTTTTAATTTAGGATTTAATTGGATTTTTATATGATTTAAATGAGTAATTATATTTTATTTTAATTGGACATTAGAATGTCTTTAAGTGGTGGGGGTTACTAGATGATGGACTTTAAAAGTCTCTAATGGCTAACATTCTATAACATATAGAAAAAGGGCTCATGTGATCTAATGGTATGAATGTTTTTTGGTAGCATGTATATTTTTTCCATATATATATTGTAGATGTATCTTCCGATTATGTTTTTGGGCAACTTCGATTCGAGTCAGATTCACCCTAACCTTCCAGTGGGTGTAACCATTGAAGAGGTGCTGCTGTGAGCATCTAGATTTGATCTTGGAGTCGCTGGTGTTCGTCAGTACCCTCACGCGGGGAGGCTTAGCAGCTTTAGGACAGTGTTCACACGACTCTTGCACTCGCAGGCCAGCTCTTTCTAATTTAAAGTATCTATTTTATTCTATACTAAATTGATTGTTATTTTATATTTATTTATATATTCTTGTTAGTTTGTGTTCTGAATATTATTTTTGTTAATTAAAATTATGTGTAATTATGCTAATTTCCCCAACAATCTAAAGCAATTGAATAAAGTGGTATTAAAAAATAACAGTTATGTCGGAACAATCATAATTTTGTTTTTTCTTCCCAGCATACACATTAGTAAACAATGAGCAATTCTATGTCTGTCATAAAAATGGGCCCCATCTACATCAAAGTTTTTTATAAAAAAAAAATTGAAGTTAAGATCCATCGTCCAACAATTTTGGCAAATTATATATGGCCGAAATGCTTAATACTGTCATTATACATATTAATGATTTGGGAAAAAAACATTAAAAAATTATTATGTGGCCTGAAAAGTCAAAAATGGGAGATGAGAAATAATATAACGCCAAACAAAAGGTCTCTGATCAAATAATGTGTGTGGGTTAAATGATGGCCAAGACATTTCTAATTTTAAGTAGAAATGTTGTAGTTTGTCTCTGATTAAAAAAAAAAACAACAGGTCATCAAAATTCTAGAAATCATAAAAAAAAAAAAAACAATCTACTACTTTTAGCATCAAACATGTCGATTGCACAAACTTATGACATACATCAACTGAAGTGTGTTCTACCATTTCTCTGTCTGTTTGATAATTGAATCTTCTTCAAAAGTAACCCAAAAGAAGAGTAGGATAGAATATTGAAACCAAATATATCAACATGCCATCCTTTATGTAGCAGATATAGCAAATTATAAGGCATGAATTTGGTTACCAGTTAACATGACGAGCCCTGGACTTCTGCTTTGTGCATGTATACCTTTTTTGATAGGCCATGGACAAAAGAGTGCAGAATTGACATCTTCATAATGAAATCTCCATGCTTATTTTAATTCGGAATACACCTAGGTGATTGTGGAGATTCGTTTAAATCATCTAATTAACCACTAACGTAATCAGTTATGAGTAATTGGTTATATGACAATATTGTAGACTGTTACGAATTTATAAAATTATTGTAGAATGTTACATATTGAGTATCAGACTATTAATCTGGGGGTTACATAATAAATTAATTGATGAAATATAATTGATGTACGTAGCCTTCATGGTACATAACTGTAATTTCATCATTTATTCAATTATTACATAGTGGTACTATTAATTGTGTCATATTTGAAATTATAATTCTCTAGTAATATATGTTAAAATGATTCCAAGAATATCGTCATGATCTTTATTGACCTTTTAAAGTTCCATAATACACATGTTGTTGTTTGTATTTACTACAAAACTGGAAAACCAAAATGGTTTATCACATAATGATTTGTGTTTGCCAATTAAACCTTTATAATAATTGATATGTTATTGCTCTTAAAAGTGT
>CM042196.1:9799716-9817540 GCA_023539305.1 Ilex asprella
CAGCTTTCTTAAGAAGTTGCTGGGTTATGTTATATAGTACCACCAGCATAGCTTAATAAGCAACTGGGTTATGGCTTATTTATACACATTTGCAATCATGAGAACCTATTGAATAATTCCAGTATTCCGTCTGGTTGACATATCTAAACACCGCTAACCTGACCAGTTGCTGTGTTATGATTTCTTACTTCCAGCTGACCTGACAAGTTGCTGGGAGATAATTTACACAACCTGCGAATTTACTTGAATTAATCAATTGGCATATTTATAACCAGTGTGGCCTAAGAAGCAGCTGTGTCACAAAATATTACCACCAGTGTAGCTTGAGAAGCAGCTGTGTTATAGTTTATATACATCAGACCTGCCGGTTAGCTTTCCAGTAAAATGGAAGTTAATTGTTGTGAGGTAGCATTTCCAGTAACTTAAGCAATACAAAGCATATGGATCCCTAAACTGAAGGGTATCTTTTAATTTCTTGTCAGTTATCTGCTTTATTTACGCACTTTATTAGATCTGCACTTTCCTTTCGCCTGCCTTTTACTTTAAAACCAGTTAATTAGACTAAGCTCACACCACAAGCAATCAAACAATCAAACTACTCCAAACAAACCATTTCACTGTATTTAGTTTTTTTTTATTTTTCTTTAGCATTACTTAACTCTTCGTGGGATCGATACTTGGACTTAAAAATCGAGAAAACTACAATTCGACCACCTATACTTGGGTGTAATATTCTAATATAATTCAGACACACACAAAAAAAAAGTGCGAATCAGTGGCCTCAATCCACAACCAGTTTGTCAAAGACAATCCTTTGCATGAATTGTTTTTTTTTTTTTTTTGCCATTGTTCTTAATCACAGACCATGTTTTTCTTTTTAGACTACAAATCATTTTTTAAATTTGATATATAGTTAATTCCTATCCCCTTGTACTTCTTGCACTATTCTAATTCTTTTTTCATTGGTGCAGAAATAAATATCTTTTTTTTTACCAAAAACAGGCAATAAATCGATATTATTACACTAATCATTTTTCAAGAAGTGATGACTTGTAAAGTCTTTCCTCTATTCTTTTCTTATCTCGTAATGATGATGTTCTTAACACGATTAAGCAAAGACGTGAATATAAAATGTATTGGCAGTTGGATTTAGTTCAGTTTGAGTACCAAAGCTCTAGGAAATAAGATTTGGCCATAAGTGGATGATGACGAAAAGTATTTATAGTGGTTCACTAATTCAAGAGCTCGACTAATCCACTCTCAAAGGAGTCTCTTGCTCCTGAATATATTGATTACTGTGGAGTTTACAGAGAATGTTATTGACCCCTACTTTCGAGGGTTTTGCCTCCTATTTATTGCTATTCATGGTCCTTGCTTGATCTGAGGCGAGATCTTCGCTCCTCCCTTGTAACGGTTGCCCTCATTATGTAACGAGACTTGCGCCTTTTGGGTGATTGATGTCACAAAAAAAGGACTTAGTGGGATCCAACTGTCCTTTGCATAGCCTTCCTCGATATGTGGATACGGGGAGTTAAGATCTGAGGTCGAAGTCCGTAAATAATATTGATGAGCTGAGCTCCTAACCTTAGTGGCATGACCTAGGTCACCGAGCTCATCCTTAGATATTTTGTAGTACCATCACTTATAATCTTAAATTATTAAATTAGAAATCAAATGGTCGTTCCAATAATATCATGTCATGTGTCTCTTAAACTATTTATCTTCTTAGTCACTAACTATCCTCCATCTATTTAATTTTATCTAAAAAATTAGGTCTACTAACCATTAACTTTTAATAATTTCTTAGCTAACTTCTAAAATGATGAGTGAGAAAGAGAGAAAGAGAGAAAGATGAAGAAAGAAAATATAGACGAAGATAACGATTGTAAATCTCCTGCATCACAAGAATGGAGGTGCTAGTATCTTTTTAAAAAAACTAGTTTGATGCAAATGTACATTGCACATGAATAATTTTAAGTTTGAATTATTATAAGTTTAGGTCGTAAAAAAACTTTTCCCAAAATCTACAATGTCAGTAAATATTGACGATGATACAGTGCTTAACTGATCAACCATACATTCACTGACCCTTTTTTGACATAAATTGATAATATGTTATGTACTAATTCACAACTTGTCATATAAACAAATAACACCTCATTGTTCTTCCATGTAAGTCTAAGTGAAAGAGTGATTACCTGTTGGGGCTTTTGCAATGCAAACAGTGAGAGGGAGGGCGATAGACGCTCAAACTACATAGCAATATGTGAAACAAGTGGAAAAGGAGGAGGCATTGAATCGTTTCATTGGAAATTGAAGATATGCTTATTGTACAATTGTACCATGTCGAAACTATAAATAAATTAAAGCTATGTGATTTACGATTAAATTGGCTTTATAGTAGTAATTAATGTAAAACTTCTATATAAGGGGAATAACAGAAGTCACGTAAAAAGGGCAATATCTTTTTCTTGTATTATGTGAGGGGCATGCATTATAGAAATTAAAAAATGATTGAAATTGTGTGGATGGGAGCAAGTAAAAAATTTTAAAAATTAAAAGTTTTAAAGAATAACTAATAGTTTATAGTAACTAGCAATGTATTACATTTGTTACACGTGAATAACTTTTGTACACAAAAAAAAATAAAAAAAAATATTAGGTGTATGTGTGCCTAAATTAAATATCATCTCAAGTTTATCAAACTTAATTTTTTATCGTTAAAATTATATTATAGAATTATGAAGACTTTGTCTGTCCTAACGATTCATTGGTTTAACTATAAGAAAAATGAAAAAAATAAATAAATAAAGTTCTATTTTTTAGAATTTTGGAATTGAGAGTGATTTTTTTAGTGATGTTTGAAAAATTAAATTTTTAAAATTTATTTGATTAGAATTCTACTTATAATTCATTGATTAAAATAAAAAAAAATTATCTATATCCTAATCATATTGGAACCTTACATTAATTAAGAATTGGTTAGATCAATTGGGATAAAATATACTACTGACTACATTAATGCATATATTTTTTGAGGATAATATAGTCAATTTAAAAAAATTTACATATAGAGAATAAATAATTAGCATAGATGTTAGAAGATAATTTAGAGATTTAAACACATAAGGATATAATTATAACTTAGATATTTAATTATGTAAGGATTGGATGAGTTTTACAATTCTTTATAAGGGTAAAATAGTAAATCAAAAAAATTTTATGTTAAGATATTTTTATTAGTAGTGATGATGCACAAATCTAATTATGTACGGTCAAATCAGTCGAGTGTATGGTGTGAATCAAATAAAGAAACAGTTAATAATAAGAGACAAATATTGGGTGGTTGGATCTGGGTAACCTAACCATTGAAAGCTGCAACGGGGGTCGGAGAACTCTATTAATGAGAGGGTAAAAGGTAGTAGGGGAGAAGGAGAAAGAGAAAGAGAAAGAGATGAATAGTACGCTCAAGGTGAGGTGTATGAGATATGCCCACATATATAAGGGGTTTATAATTTATAGGTGCAGAGCTCTAAGTGAGGTGATGACATAACAGTCAAGTCATTTATCTATCGGGGAGAATAGCCACCGCCAAGGACAAGCGCTATCTTATAGCAATGGTTATTCTAATGATTGTTCTTCCATGTGCACTGACCTTCCTTGGTCTCTTAAATTTTGGACTGGGCTGAGGTCATAAGCTAAACTTGACTTATCTTTTAACAATTTGGGCTTAACCCATGAATTGGGTTTGAACCCAGCTAGATCTGGGCTCATCAAGTAGTATATATAGTATTGTATAGATGTATTGATAGAAATTTGATATCAAAATGATGATTACCTTTCAATTGGGTACATCCAACGGTAATTAACTGGACCGGCAAACATAGCTTCACGAGGCAAGTGCACAGCTAAATGAACCATCACATCAAAGAATGCTGGTGAAAAAATCTTTTCCAATTTGCATAGTATTAAAACAATTCGATCTTGTAATGCATCCAAATCTTTAATCCTCAATGTCTTAGAACATAATTGTTGAAAGTAGTTGCCTAACTCAAACAAAGAAGTACATATTTCTTTATCAAGAAACCCACGTATTCATATTGGAATAAGTCGTTGTAGGAGAACATGACAATCATGACTTTTCAAACCTGATACTTTTTCATCCTTAGTGCTTACAGATCTTGAGATGTTAGCTGCATAGCCATCAGGATACTTAACTGATTTCAAAAAATCACAAAATTCTTGTCTCTCTTTTGGTGATAATGTGTACCATGCGGGAGGCTTCACATAAGAATCACCTCACTGCTGAAGGTGCAACTCTTTCCTTATGTGCAGATCTTCCAAATCTAGACGAGCTTTTTTAGTGTCCTTGTTTTTTCCATCAATGCTAAGCAACGTTCCAAGAATGTTGTCACATATATTTTTCTCTATATGCATGACATCGAGGTTGTGTCGAAGGTTGAGTTTCACCCAGTATGGCAGCTCGAAGAAAATGCTTTTCTTTGTCCAATTAAGTTCATCAGATGTACGTTTCCTTTTCTTATTGCTCGGGTGTCTACCAAACTTCACATCTGGCAGTGACTGTAGTTGTTCCAAAATTTCATTCCCTGATAGCTCAACAGGTTTCAATCGTTTCTCATGTTTACCATCAAATAACTTACTTCGACGCCAAGCATGCTCTTGAGGTAAGAACCGACAATGTCCTGTGTAGCATATTTTACTTCTTAATGGCTGTGATGAAGTGTCGTAGTTACAAACTGGACATGCCAAATAACCCTTTTTACTCCACCCAGACATGTATCCATAGGCAGAAAAGTCATTAATGGTCCACATAACAGCTGTACGCATTCGAAATGTTTGTTTGCCATATGCATCAAAAGTTACAACACCATCTTCCCACAATAATTTCAACTCATCAATTAAAGGTCGCATGTAGACGTCAATATCTCTTCCAGGTGCTTGCGGACTGGAAATAAGCAATGACATCATGAAGAATGGCTCCTTCATACATTTCCATGGAGGTAAATTGTAAGACATAAGTATGACAGGCCATATACTATATGAGTTGCTCATGTTTTCAAAAGGGTTAAAACCATCAGTCGCCAACCCTAATCGAACATTACGTGGATCTTGGGCGAAAGAAGGGTATTGTTTATCAAATTCTTGCCATTCTTTTGCATCGGCCGGATGCCTTGACCCATTCTCATCATCGACACGTTTTTCTATATGCCACCTCATATCTGTTGAAATCTTCCTTGGCATGTATAGTCTTTGCAACCTTGATTTCAATGGAAAATATCGCAATATCCTATGAGGGATCTTCTTACCCTTGTCATCATGGATCCGATATCTAGACTCCCCACATACTGGACAATTTTCTAGATTTTCATTCTCTTTCCAAAAAAGTATACAATCATGCTTACATGCATGTATGGGAATGTATCCTAATCCCAGTGCTCGTAATAACTTCTTGGCATCATAAATAGATTCTGGAACATGGTTGCCTTCTGGTAGAAAATCCTTAAATATCTCCAGTATCATATTAAATGCCTTATTGCTCAACTTGTTCAACACCTTCACATGAAGCAATTTTACAATAAAAGATAGCAAAGTAGCTTTCATACATCCTGGATACAACTCACGCTGAGCATCCTTTAGTAATTGTTCAAAATTTCGCACATCTTCCCTCCCATTGATCTCATCATCTTCTCCAAAAATTGATTCCCCCAAATTATTATCCATAAAATTTCCCATGCCCACATCTTCTAACATCTCAGGTAATTCATCCTGGTCATCATCCTCAGCATCAGTCAGTTCATCTTGAACATTTTCTCCTATGATATTGACATCATCGTGTAGTACATTGGGAACGGGTTCTCCATGGTGTACCCACACCGTATAGGACGCCATAATTCCTTTCCAACACAAATGAGTTTTTACAATCTCTACTGTGTGCCAATATATATTGAAGCAATATTTACATGGACACTGAATTTTTCCATCTCGCCCCGTTCGTGGCAATGCAAAATCAATAAATGCCTCCACCCCATCAACATATTGCTTACTTTTTCTTTCCCTAATTGTCATCCAACTCTTGTCCATTTTTAGCCACTTCTCCAATTAACAAGAGTAGAGAACATATGAAATAAAATTAAATCAAATCTCAACGTATATCAAAATATTCAAATAATACCAACAACAATTATGAAGAATACATTGAGTGTGCAATGTGAACAATTGAACACTTTTATTTTTTAGTAAGAAATAAATATGAAATCAGAATATGCAACAATTGAGGCTATATTAAGAAAGTAGTCCAATGTCATTAGATTTTAAGATAAAGTGAATTACCCGTGTATAGTACAAAAGACAAAGAAACTCACTTTCCATCTAATATTGGATATTTAGAAATTGAATAATGTAAAACTAATAACTAGATTTAAAGATGGTATACAGGAAGCATAACAATTGAAGGGAGAAAGTCAGACCAAGTGCATAATTCACAAGCCATGAAACTATTTACCCACAAAAGTGTTGTAGCAAAGAGGAAAAGGAATTTCTTCATGAGGGTATTTCTTCATGAGGGTGAACCTCCTGAGGGACCGGGGTGAATATCCCTGCAAATAGTTTAGCTTTGGGCTTTGTCGAATGTATGGGCTAACCACAGAGGACTTCCATTGAGAAACCAATCAAGAAAATCTAAAATCCCTTGTCCAGTTTATAGTATATTGAAAGTAGTCTTGGGCTGGGTATCCTGTATTATTGGGCTCAAATAGAACTGTGCTTTATACCTTATGTTCTACTTTTATATGTAATTAGAGGTAATTTGTGTCTAAGTAAGATGTAATGAGAATAATTTTAAGAGAATATTGACCACTATTAAATGAGTTTATTTGATAATGTAAGATGAATTTATCTTATTTTATATTATAAATTATAGATAATTACATCTAATCAAAATTTGACACAATACTTCTTGGCTCTAAACGTTTTTTATTTTTTTTCACAAGCAGTAGTAATTATTTACCCCCACACCCTTGTTGAATTTACTGTTTTTGTCAAACCCCGTACTGTGTAAGGAGGGAGAGGAAAAAGAAAGGAGTTTTTTTTGTTGAACCAAAGGACAGAGAGAAAAAGTAAAAGATTACTTACTACCCACCCACCCGATAGTTGACCAAACAAAAAAAACCAGAGACTTGACTTTGTTGGTCCTTTACTTTCCTTTCCTTTCATCTCATCAGATCTCTCATCTCTCTTCTGTGCAAAACACCCTGTTTTAGATCCCGGAGGAGAGTTAGTTTTATTTTATTTTTTTCAAGTTCGGTTCCGGGTAAATAACATGATAAACCAATCAAGAAAATCTAAAATTGTTCACAAACTACCAGGAGAATAAAAAACTATTTACCCACAAGCTTTCAAAATACAAGCCAACAAGTGTTCTGAAATTTAATAACACGAAAATTAAGCAACTGAGCCTTTTGATTCAAGGAATCTTTATTATAATAATAACCAAACCAAACCAACAATGAAGTTAATACAAGATTTGTGCAGAGAGAGAGAGAGAGAGAGAGACTTACAGTCGGTGGAGCAAAGGAGGCGACAGGTGGGGGCAAGCACACAGTTTCGGTTGAGCAAGAGAGGAGACAAGTGGGGGCAAGAACAATGGAATTGTCGAAGTAGACAAAAGGGCTTAAGTTAGGGTTTCAAAACGACGTCGTTTTGAAACAAATAAATTGCAAGTAATGGGTTAATTACAATTTGTACCCCAAAGATAAAAAAAAAATCTTAATTTGTACCATAAAAGATAAAAATTTGTATCAATGTGCACCCTCAAATATCAAAAATCTCAATTTGCACCCTCAAAAATAAAAATTTGTATCAATGTGCAACTAAAACTAACATTAGTTTGCTACCTACAACTAAATTGATAAATTATACCTAAATCCTCTCATGCTTGTCACTTCATTATTTGGACCCTTTCATATTTAGAATATTAGTCCTACATTAAGGTTGTCAATTTTTTCTGTTAACATGAACCCGAATCGAACCGAACCCGACACAAATCCGAAAATAACACAATTAGTTGACACGAGTAATAAATTGGTCAACTTAATGTTTGACACGAATAACACAATTATTGGATACGGTAGATAGAAAATAATTATTTAATGGGTATTGTAGATAGAAAATAAAAATTTTATAATTTTTTAAATAATATTATATTAGTTGTTGTCAAATTAAGTAATTTTTTATTAATACGAATATTGACACGAACTCGACACGTACCGAAAGTAATACAACACGAAAATAACACGATCAAAAGTGACACGACACGAAAATGATACTACACGACACGATTGACACCCCTATCCTAAATCTCATGACGTTTGTACACGTGTAACACGTAACCTCTTTTCGTTGATATTTGTTAATATAACCGTTAAAAAATATGATTTTATCCTAATAAAAAATTATAATTTCATAGTACCCTTTATTTTGTGGGTCCGATATACTCTAAAGTTCAAAATCAAGCTTACCATTTGAATGTCCAATAGAATGTAGGTATTTATATAATTTTTTTTATATCCAATGCAATATATCACTTAAATAAAATTATCTAAATGCCCAATTAGAGGGACATTTTTAATCATATTTGGATTCTCAATGGTTGTAGGTGTAATATTTCAAATCTGAGGGGTCTAAGTGATTAACTGACATCCATGAAGGAGTTTAGGTGTAATTTATCCATTTATTAGGATAAAATCATATTTTTTAACGGTTATATTAACAGATATAAACAAAAAGGGTTTACGTGTTACACGTGCACAAACGTCAAGAGATGTATGAGTAATATTCTAAATGTGAAGGGGTCCAAATGATTAAGTGATAAGCATGAGGGGATATAGGTAAAATTTTTCAATTTAGTTTTAGGTAGCAAACTAAGGTTAGTTTTAGGTACACGTTGATATAATTTTTTATCTTTGAAGGTGCAAATTAAGATTTTTAATCTTTGGGGGTGCACATTAATACAAATTTCTATCTTTGAGGGTGTAAATTGAGATTTTTTATCTTTGATGGTGCAAATTGAGATTTGAACGATCTTTCAGGGTGAAATTTGCAATTAACCCGCAATTAATTAACCTCTAAACGATGTCGTTTTAATCAATAAGAGTTAAATAATTGCATGTTGTATTTTCTGCGACAAAAAATCATGTCGCCGAAAAAAAATAATTTTAGCTTTAAAACGACGTCGTTTTAATTCATCAGAGTGCACATTTCATTTAATATATTCTGCGACCAAATATCATTTGTCGCTGAAAAAATAATTTTAACTTTTTTTTTTTTTGCGACAAACATGTATTGTCGCTAAGTATTATTATTTTTTTCTTATTTTTTTGTAAATTTGTCCAATTTTTTGCGACCGAAAAATTATTTTGGCGACAATTTTTTTTGTCGCCCATAAAATTAACATTTAGCCCCAACATTGGCGCCAATTTTTTGTTGGAGGGAACGTTTTTGCGAAGACTATTGGCAATGACTACAAAAATTGGTCGCCAAAAATATCATAAAAAAGTTTACCGCGACAAACATTTGAAATTGTCGCCGAAAATCACTTTTTTACAACAAATTTTATTGTTCGCCACCAAAACTCATCGCTAAAAAACAAATTTGTTGTAGTGTTTAGGTGTTCAACATTCCACGGATGGAGCAAAACTTTTCCTTTAGAATTTTTGATTCTGTAAGTGTCTAGCCTCACAATCTTTGTTACAGTGTACAACCCCCCCAATCTGGTCTTACCTTCCTTTCTCGTAATTCCTTAGTGACCAGTAGCACCTTCTTAAGGACCTAGTATCAAGGTAAGAAGGAGCAAAGTTTCGCCCTTGAGTTGTAGTACTTAGTCATTCGGCCCTTGTACTCTGTATTCCTCACCAAGGTCATATCTCTTTCCTCCTATATCAAGTCGAGGTTAACGCGGATACCTTCTTCATTGGTGTTGGGATCATGGTGTTGGACCCTCAGTGAGTGGACCCCAGTATCAACAAGTATGACTGTTTCAGTGCCAAAGGCTAAGGGCAAAGAAGTTTCTCTAGTGGGGCTCATAGGTGTTGTCCGGTATGCGCACAACACCCCTTGGAGCTCTTCTACCCATAGTCCTTTGACGCTCTCCAACCTAGCTTTTAGATTGTGTAGTATGGTTCTTATGGTGACTTCAGCCTGTCCATTAGCCTGGGGATGGGTCGAAATAGAGTGAATCTATTTAATTTGGAAGTTAGTGCAAAAAGCATTAATGAGATTGTTGTCGAATTGCCAAGCGTTGTGACTCACAATGGCGTGGGACACTCCAAATCGACACACCATGTTCTTCTAGATTTAGTCCTTCACTTTTTGTCTCTTATCCTAACCAAGGGCTTAACTTCTACCCATTTTGTGAAATAGTCGATGGTTAAAATGACGAATTTTTTATGGCTAAAACGATGAATTTTCACTGATCGCGGCTCATGGGCAGAGGGCCTAGGATGTCGATACCCCACTTGGAGAATGCCCAAGCGCCGATGATGGTGGGGCCAGCGGTTTCCCTCCAGTCGGTGCTAAGGCTGGTGCCCCTTTTCCGAAGTCCAACGGTTCCTCTTTGAAGAAGAAGGGTACGTTAATTCTCCTGTACTTTCCTCCTATACTTGGTTTTTCATCTAGACAACACTTTATCTCCTTTGTAGTGGAAAGAACGGTGGTTGGGTCCCGCTACTTTAGTATGATCACTCTTCCTCCTAAGATGACATGAATGAGCAATGCTTTGGATAGCTCCTCCCAAGTGACCCCTCAAGTGGTGCCTTCTCTGTCGGCAACTTCTTCAGATGTGACTGCTACTCTAGAGCCTCCCCTGTCGACCTCACCTAATACCCCCATTCATCAGCTCCTCTTGTGGGAACTTCTACAGGGGTTCCTACTCAGATTAGCTCTATGTTGGGTCATCAGGGATCGACTTGAGAGGTTTGTGTTTTTGAATGATGTAAGTGAGATTAGTGCTCTGGGCACCGAGGCAATGATCAACATTTTTCTGGAAGGCCTGGTTCAAGTAATGGTTGGTTGTCTCCCTTTCTCCAATCCTTTTTTAAGTGTCTGCCTTTCTTTTGATTTTGTCTTTCTTGAGGCTTCAACTGCATCTGTGTGTTTATTTTCAAGGGTTGTCTTTTATAGCCAGCTGAAACATAGTCATGAAGTAGTGCAAAAGGAGCTTATTGCTGCTTAGGAAAGGATTGTTGAGCTTGAAGTTGCTGCTAGGAATTCTCAGGCTGAGCTTATGGCGACCCATGAGAGGGCCGTTAAGCTTGAGATAGAGATTTCAACGACCCGTGAGGAGGACGCGCTTCGAGAGGCTGAGCTTATGGAGACCCGCAAGAGGGTACGCTTAAAGAGGTTGCCTACTTGAGAGCGAAGACAAAGGTGAAGGCAGCTCATGGGAGAGCTTCTCAGGTTGAGGCGGATCTATTGATGGCTCGTGAGAGGGCATTCAGAGCTGAGAGTGATTTGGAGAATGACCTTGCAGATGCCTTTATTGATGGTTATGAGGAGTTTCAGGGAAAGATTTCTACTATTTTCCCTAATATTGATGTTTCAGGCTTCGTGCCCTATGAGGCACCTAATAATGGTGATGAAGGCTCTGATGGTGATAGTGATGCCAAGGATGCCGAGGAGGAGGAGGACCATAAGAGTAATTAGAGTGCTGGGGACTTTTGATTTTTTTTGAAAGGCAGTCTATAGCCTTACTTTTGTAAAAGTGGTTTCTTGCCATTTATGCTCATTTGAAATAGAATACAAAAATGCAAAGATCTTTTAGAGTAAATTTGGAAAATTTTATTCATTCAATTCTTATGACAAGCAATATCGGGTAATAGCCCCCCAAAAAGGTACAAAAATAAAATCAAGTTCCCTAATTTTACTACTTCTACTCTTTTAAGGTGTCATTGGTAGTACCTCTTTAGGTGCTCAACGTTTCACGGCTGGGATAAGACCTTCTCCTCGGAATTCTGAATCTTGTAGGTGTCTGGCCTCATCACTTCTGTTATGAGGTAGGGTCCTTTCTAGTTTGATCTCAACTTTCCTTATCGCGAATCCTTTATGACGAGGATCACTTTTTAAAACCAAGTCTTTTGGTTGAAAGGAACGAGGCTTCACCCTCAAGTTGTAATATTTTACCATGCGTCGCTTGTATTCCGTATTGCGGATCACAACCATTTCTTTTGCCTCCTCCACCAAGTCAAGGTTGATGTGGAGTCCTTCCTTGTTGGTTATGTGGTTGTGGTGTTGGACCCTTAGTGAATGTACCCCTATCTTCACAGGAATGACAATCTCAATTCCAAAGACGAGGGAAAAAAGGGTTTCTCTAGGGTCTTCGGTGTCGTTTGGTAGGCCCATAATATGCCTACGATTTCTTCAACCCAAAGACTTTTCGCTCTCTCGAGCCTTGTTTTTAGGTTGCATAATACCGTTCTCACTATAACTTCTGCTTGTCAGTTTGCCTGCAAATGCGCTGGGCTGGAATGAGACTACTTTATCTAGAGATCAGAGCAAAAAGAGTTCAGGAGCTTTTTATCTAATTGCTTAGCGTTGCCACTGACAATGGCATGGGGTATCCTGAAGCAGAAGACTAGGTTTTTTCAGATAAAGTCTTTAACCTTTGGGTTTGTTATCTTTGTCAGGGGTTTGGTCTCTACTCACTTAGTGAAGTAGTCAATGACTACCACCACGAACCTGAATTGTCCTGTACTTAGAGGTAGGGGGCCCAAGATATCGATGCCCCATTTGGAAAAAGGCCACGGACTTGTGATGACTATCAGTTCCTCTGGCGGTTACCTAGGCATAGTGGCGAAGCGCTGACACTTCCTTGCGAACTCTTGGGCGTGCCTGACCATGCTATGATAGAAGTAGCCCTATCGGAGCACCTTGTGAGTGAGGGATCGTCCTCCTGAGTGATTCCCACAAACTCCTTCATGGATCTATCGTAGGGTATAGTTAGCTTCTTCGGGTGACAGGCACCGTAATAATGGTAAATAGTAGTCTTTCTTATACAAGGTGTCTTATAAGTTGGTAAATTTGGAGGCTCTCATCCTAAGTTTCTTGGCTTCTAGGGGGCATCTAACAATACGCCCTTTGGAAGGTATGACCTTATTGGGGTCATCCAATTTAACTCAGCAGACGCACAGTTGACATTTGTGGCTTCCACGTCTAGCCTGTTTGGTTCGAGTTAGTGACCGATGAATGCTGTCGTGGTGGGGCTTCTAAGGACGAGGCGAGCCTGGCGAGTGCATCTGCGGCCATGTTGTCTTCCCTTGGGGTGTGACAGATCTAGAAGTGGTGAAACTTAGTAAGCAAGGTTCGCACCATAGCGAGGTACTCCTGCATTCTGGCTCATTTTGCCTCAAATTCACCCTTCACTTGTTTGACTATCAACTAGAAATTGCTATAAGTGATGAGGTGTTGAGCTTTCATTTCCATCGCCAACCTTAGGCTAAAGAGGAGGGCATAATATTTTGCCTCATTGTTAGAAGCGATGAAGTGGAGCTACACAACATACTTGATAGGAATGCTGTCAGGGATGATCAAGATTAGGCATGTTCCACCTCCTTTGTTGGTCGAGGAGCCATCTACATATAACTTCTAGAGGGGTAGAGATGAGGGCTCGGAGATCACTATGGGATCCTGGGCACCAGGCTGTGGTGCTTCTCCTAGGTGCTTAGTGCACGGGAATGTCTGGCTAGGGTGCCCAAATTTCCTCGCTGGGCGTCAAGTTGTTTTGGATGCCCGGGCTCGGCATTCGAGTGTTTGAATAAGTGAAGGCTTGATTAAGTGTGGAAGCCTCATTGCTCTCCTCTTTTGCCTATGTGAGCTTTGCAATAAAATCTGTCAAGACTTGTGCTTTGATGGTCGCCATTGGTTGGTGCTAGATATTGAACTCGTCCAGCTCTACTGCCCATTTAAGAAGTCTCTCAGACACATTAGACTTTTTCAGAACCCTCTTCAGAGGCTTGTCCGTGACAACAATAATGGTGTGACTCTAGAAATAATGTTGCAGACGCCTTCCCATTGAGATTAGGTCGAGCGCCAATTTTTGTAGCCCTAAATATCTTATTTATGCTCATTGGTATGCTCTACTCACATAATAAATAGGATTTTTCACTCCATCATTATCTCTGAAGAGCACGGAGCTTATTGCCGATGGGGAAGCAGAAAGTTACAGGTATAAAGTTTCACCTAGTGTAGCATGTGAGAGGAGGGGAGACGTAAACAAGTAGACTTTGAGCTTTTAGAAGGTTTCCTCCGTTTTAAGTCCCCATTCGAAAGGCTTTTCGGAGAATCTTGAATAAGGGTAAGCATTTGTCTGTAGACTTGGAAACAAATTTTTTGAGTGCTACAATTCTCTCATTCAAGCTAGAGCTCCTTGATCGAGGAGGGCAATTTGAAGTTGAGGATGACCTTGATCTTATCAGAGTTTGCCTTAATTCTGCTCTGGTTGACCATGAAACCTAAGAACTTTTCTAAACCTATGCCAAAAGCACACTTCTCAGGGTTCATCTTCATACGGTATGACCTGAGAACATTGAAAGTTTCTTAGAGGTGGTTAATGTGGTCTGCTACTGCGAGACTTTTTACAAGCATGTCGTCTACGTATACCTCCATTGTTTTCCCTATTTAAGACTGGAACATCTTGTTCACCAGTCGTTAATAGATTGCTCCTGCATTTTTTAGCTCGAAGGGCATGACCTTGTAACAGTAGGTGATTAACCATCAAAATTGCTATTTTATTATATTTAATGATTAGTTAATTGCATATTATTTGTGGTTAAATGTGTTAAATTCCTTGATATTCTAGTTTAATATTTTTTCTAGTTGTTTGGTTTATTCTGCAGGTAAATTGGTCGATTTAAAGTAATAATGAATAATGCAAGTGAAACAATCACTAGAAGAAGAATCATAACTGATAAGGATTGAAGAATCATGAGGAAGATAGGAAGACTTGAAAGTAAATTAGCAATTTAATCCTGATAAGAGTCCAAGTTTGAAGAAAACTCATTTAAAGTTAGATTTGGAAAGTATCCTACAAGATAAGGATTTGACACGTTTTTAATATTTTGGTCATAACTTTTGACTCTGATATCCGATTGACTTGATTTTTGTGGGATTAGAAAGAAGATGTCAAGGTTTACAAAAGTGTATTTCACAAAAATTTCGTAATTTAACCTCTAAATATTCGAAATTTCAGTTCAAAGTCTGAACAGATTGTATACCTGCGAGACCAAAGATTTTATGCACGTGTTTGACTTTATAAGAATTTGGTTTGGTAAATGAATTCCTTCCAAGCCAACCTTAGATCTCCTACTTATACCTAGGATTTATTTGATTATAAATAGAGGTTCTCATCTTAGAAGAGAAAGATGATAATTCTTTTTCCATCTTTTTGTTTTGATTTTAGTTTATCATGTCCGGCTAGAAGGTTTAGCTAGAGCTAGAAGAGGACCTCTCAATGAAGTGCGGTACTGTTATTGACTCTGTGCTTAATGATTTATGATATTTTGTTAATTTAACTTCTGATCTTCTAAGTGTGTAGGGAGAGTAGGGAGTTACAAGCTGAGAGAGATAAGAGAGATGTGTTGGACTAAATGTGATCTGTCCCCCAAGTGTTGGTAGACCTTACAATTTATAGTCATCTTATAATAGATTTGAGCCAATTATCAGTAATTAAGTGGCTAATCTAGTGGAGCTGGAACCCTCTTCTTAACCGATAAGGCAGTTTCAGTGTTTTCCATAGGATTCGGTCAAAGGATGACGTGGGGGTTGCCTCTTTCCAAGGCAGCGTAGATGAAGCTCTTGGATGACACTGCATGTTCACCTACTGATGTAGCTCTGCGAACCTGATGAATTTGACTGGACGTGGACCACTTTGGGTTGGACTTGTTGGATATCTTGGAGTTGAGCTATTAATTCAGACTGGACTTATAACATGAGTTGAGCCATTGGGCTTTGGCAACCGAGCTCGTCCCGAAGGATCAATCGCAGAAGTGTATATTGTGAACGAGTGTCTTACTTTCTGCTCAATGTATCTAAGTGGCATTGAAACTGTATTCAATCGAGAGGAGCGTAATGATGATGGCGTTGCACATGCTTCGGGGTTGACCGTCTTCTCACAAAAAGTTCGTCCATTTGGACCAATAAGAAATGCATCTGATATTGCACAAAAGGAACGTGATATGGCTCAGTGGTTTGTCTTGCATAATAGTCTTGAGATAGATTCATACCTAGAGTATGTTGGCCATTATATATTTAAGAATGTCTTACATACCTCGATCTTGTCTTACATTGTATTAATCACATATTTTGTACATAGGGAGCACAAGAACTTATTACAAATGGAAAATGAACACAATGTCACAATAAAGCATCTACAAGAATTTCCCAAGTGGTTCGAAAAACGAGTAAGACAAATTGTTGTGTAAATTTTGAATGTAACATTAAGCGTACTTTAGTATCTATTTTATTGTGTAAATTATGCATGCATTTTTTATTTTGATGCATTTGTAGATCAATCAATTGCGATCTCAAGGGTCACTTGAAGTTAATGATGAATTATGGTCATTAGCAAATGGTCCTGATGTTTCAATGAAAATGTATTCGGGTTGCATATCCAACGGCATCCGATTCCACACTAAAAATCGTGACACCGGTCGTAAAACTCAAAATAGTGGAATAGTTGTTGAAGGGGATCATGAAAATGTAACAATGGACTTCTACGGTTATTTAAGTAAAGTATGGGAAATGAGTTATATCTTTGGGCATCATGTTGTTTTGTTTCAATGTGAATGGTTCAATCTTAGTAGTGGAAAAACGGTAAATGTTGATTCACATTTCACAAGTATTGATGTTAGAAGTCGATGGTATAAAGATGATCCATTTGTCCTACCAAATCAAGTGCAACAAGTCTTCTATGTTAATGATACCAAGTATGGACCACACTGGCAAGTCGTACAACGGGTCCAACATCGAGGCATATGGGATATACCAGAGCGACATGCAGTAGATATCGGTGATGATGAACATTCTATTCCAAATGATGCATTCCAACAAGAAGAACCCATTGAGGATGTCCCTATTGTTGTTGAAAATCATGATATGCACCCATTTTGTAGGACCGAACTTGATCCTGTGCTTGTCCCTAGCAGACGGGTAATGTCGTCTGAAAATATACAAGATAAAGATGCCAATGATGATTTCATCTGTGATGATGATGATGAAGAGACACTACTAGAGTATAGTGATTCTGAAGGAGATATGAAAAGTTATTCTGAGTCTGATGTTGATCCCAAAATATAAAGATATTTTAACCAAATTTTCTTCGTAATGGTATGTTGTTTTATTTTGTTATAGTTGTTGTATTTCTAATTGATTATTTGCATAATGACTCATATATCATAATGCTTTAGGAAACATAAATGGCTCCAGGTTGTCGACCCAAAGTCTTATCTATACCTGCAACTGCACATGAGGAGGTGCAATCCCCATCACCGACATTGATCACCCGTAGTCCACATACTGTAGCTAGCAGTACAGGTTTGATTTCATTTTCATTAGACACTTTAAAAGTATTTTTCTCTATTCATTTATTATATTTTGGTAATGTCAGGGTCGACCTCAAGGAAAGGGCGAGGTCCAACACGAGGAAAGGCTGTAGAGAAGATGGCGGAGGCAAATGGAAAGCTGCGTGTTGAGATCCCTAATGGTGTGAATGTCCCGGTTGGGGAAAATGCACAACGTTGCATTAATGAGATGGGAG
>CM042196.1:9819697-9830948 GCA_023539305.1 Ilex asprella
TTTTTTCAAAAGCTTAGCTTTCCTCAAAAGCTCAATGATGAAATTAATCATCTTTTATATATTCATGTCTCATTGCTTTCCTCGAAAACTGTATAATTATTTGTCAAATTCGTTTGGCCGAGATTTATAATTTTTTTTGTAAAATGATATCATTCTTCACAGATGAAAATCTCGTTCAAGCGTGCACGCCTCCATTCCTTCTTATTGATATTAATCTTACTTGTCTCAAACATCACTAAAAAATACCACATTAAAATGCATTTGTTTGAGACGATGTAAGAGCTACAAATAAATCACTTAGGTAAGAAATAATTTATATAAACATTTCAGTAGAGTGTACCGTTACAATTTTCAAGACCAATGGACAAATACCGAAATACAACTTATAAGAGAATTTTGGTCACATGTGCATCATTATTCCCCCACATTTCCATGATTTCTGATGATATACTTTTTTTTTTTACTTGTTTAAAGTTAGAGCTATGTCATTCCAAGATCTTGTAGCTCATTAGAACAATACTTGTATCAACCTCTATATTAACAACCATTTCCCAATAAAAATCCTCCAATAGGTTGACAAACACACAATTAGACTAATCGTTACATGGCATAATTTGTCTATCATTTTATCGTCAAGTAAATGGCACCATTTAATTGGTATAACACATAGACTTGCAAGTAGTAAATTTCAAAATTCGGATAAAACACATTTCTTTTCAATTGAAGAATAAAATAAATCTTACCCCCACATTTTTAGAGTTTTGATGACAGCAAGTAAAATGCATTACTATCACTTAGTGTTAAGGAGATGCAAGTTAAGAATTTTAAAATTAATCATCAGTTGGAAATTTTAAACTCCAGTAATAACCGATTTGGCTTTCTTTTCAACTCAATGGATAAGACACCACGACCTATATGACTCATCATCAGGATGAGTGTCTGTCCCGACTAACCAATAATTTGACTCTGACCACATGTTCAAGTTTTCACTTATTGCAAGGCAACATGACTTAGTTATACCAAAATTTTAATCATCAAATCCATGATGACATATAGCAACTTGACCCTATGCATGGTTTCAAAAGATTTTATGGCCAAGAACTCCTACAAGGTCGAATGGTTTGAATAACAGAAAACCTATTTTCATTATCTGCTATTTTTTGGATTTCAAATTTCAATATTAACATAAACATATATTAAGGATGTTACAAGCCTAGGCAATGTGAGGCACACTTAACAAAACTCATCACTACTCACAACTCTTCTTTCAAATATTCACCACCAATGAACATGAAATCAAAGCAACATGTATCTAGAAAATTCAAGTTGTCTGGTATAACAATAATTTGTTATACTCCACATAACCAAAATAAAGAAAGGTAACATATATAGCATGAAAGATTGATGAATAACCAAAACTTATCAATACTCAGATACATATAACAATACAAAACATTAAAACCACCCTTTTTAATAGACATATACATGACTCATCAGTTTCTCCCTTCTTCAGGCAGGTTATTTTTTTTTTTCAGGATATGCGATGCATGGATAAGTTATTATATTAGTATTATTCAGACATGAAACAAGCTCAACGACGTCATTCACTAGACCCTTTAGATAAAGAATGGTTATAGAGTTTATTGTTTTATTAAACGAATTTTCCAGAATGTGTTTTTCAATAAAATTGGAATTATATGAATCCTTTTATTTTGTTTTAAACTCAGTTTCCTTCCCATTTTTATTTTTTATTTTTTATTTTTATGCTCATAATTTGCTTAAAAAAAACATTAACCTTCTGGAAATAAATAAATAAATGAATTCATAATAATTCTTTTGAAAGCTTCAAAATAGCATACTGAATGAAATCACACTAAACAACCTACATAATAGATGAGTAAAGATACAAAATGCAAATATACACAAAAGAGTGCTTCGAACCCCACATAGAAAATAGGTTATTCTCGAACCAAAAAGGTAATAATAAATTCAATAAATAATTGAACGACACAACAATTGACCCAAACACGTTTCATCTTAAATAAATTTAGATATATATATAATTTTAAATAATTTTTAGAAAACCCAATCATCATAAATTTCAGCTTAATTTGACCCCCCATATCTTAAGAATCTCTAATGTACTGGCCATACCAATTTTAATAAAACTAACACAAGAGTTGCATAACTAGAAAACTTTAAAGCCTCAAAGTTGAGAATAGATTGAAAAAAAAAAAAAAACCTTTCCATTGATCTCCCCAACCTACTTTTCATCACTTTGTAAGTGAACAATTCCATGTCCCCCATAAATTTCTTTAATGATAAGTAAGAGCCATGCCATATAGAATTGTGCTATTGGTACCATATGAAAATGATTGCCATCATCGTTGGATTATAAATCTTAATATGTGAATTTTAATGTACCATAATTTCTTCCTTAATGCTCTCTTGCTCCTTTTCTTCCCTCCTTCCTTTTTCTCTTCATTGTGGATAGGGACACTTTTAAGAGCAATAACATATCAATTATTATAAAGGTTTAATTGGCAAACACAAATCATAATGTGATAAACCATTTTGGTTTTCCAGTTTTGTAGTATATACAAACAACAACATGTGTATTATGGAACTTTAAAAGGTCAATAAAGATCATGACGATATTCTTGGAATCATTTTAAAATATATTACTAGAGAATTATAATTTCAAATATGACACAATTAATAGTACCACTATGTAATATTTGAATAAATGATGAAATTAAAGTTATGTACCATGAAGGCTACATACATCAATTATATTTCATCAATTAATTTATTATGTAACCCCTAGATTAATAGTCTGATACTCAATATGTAACCTTCTAAATTCGTAACAGTCTATAATATTGTCATATAACCAATTACTCATAACTGATTACGTTAGTGGTTAATTAGATGATTTAAACGAATCTCCACAATCACATAGGCGTATTCCGAATTAAAATAAGCATGGAGATTTCATTATGAAGATGTCAATTCTGTACTCTTTTGTCCATGGCCTATCAGAAAAGGTATACATGCACAAAGCAGAAGTCCAGGGCTCCTCATCTTAACTGGTAACCAAATTCATGCCTTATAATTTGCTATATCTGCTACATAAAGGATGGCATGTAGATATATTTGGTTTCAAAATTCTGTCCTACTCTTCTTTTGGGTTACTTTGGAAGAAGATTCAATTATCAAACAAACAGAGAAATGGTAGAACATCCTTCACTTTAATGTATGTCATAAGTTTGTGCAATCGACATGTTTGATGCTAAAAGTAGTAGATTATTTTTTTTTTTATGATTTCTAGAATTTTGATGACCTGTCTTTTTTTTATTAATCAGAGACAAACTACAACATTTCTACTTAAAATTAGAAATGTCTTGGCCATCATATAACCCACACATTATTTGATCAGAGACCTTTTGTTTGGCGTTATATTATTTCTCATCTCCCATTTTTGGCCTTTCATGCCACAGAATAATTTTTTAATGTTTTTTCCCCAAATCATTAATATGTATAATGACAGTATTAAGCATTTCGGCCATATATAATTTGCCAAAATTGATGGATGATGGATCTTAACTTCAATTTTTTTTTAATAAAAAACTTTGATGCAGATGGGGCCCATTTTTTATGCAGTACATTTTTATGACAGACATAGAATTGCTCATTGTTTACTAATGTGTATGCTGGGAAGAAAAAACAAAATTATGATTGTTCCGACATAATTGTTATTTTTTAATACCACTTTATTCAGTTGCTTTAGATTGTTGGGGAAATTAGCATAATTACACATAATTTTAATTAACAAAAATAATATTCAGATCACAAACTAACAAGAATATATAAATAAATATAAAATAACAATCAATTTATTATAGAATAAAATAGATACTGTAAATTAAAAAGAACTGGCCTGCGAGTCCAAGAATCGTGTGAACACTGTCCTAAAGTTGCTGAGCCTCCCCGCGTGAGGGTACTGACGGACACCAGCGACTCCAAGATCAAACCCAGACACTCACAGCAACACCTCTTCAATGGTTACGCCTACTGGAAGGTTGGGGTGAACCTGACTCGAATCGAAGTTGCCCAAAAACATAATCGGCAGATACATCTACAATATATATATGAAAAAAATATGTAAGCTACCAAAAAATATTCATACCATTAGATCATATGAGCCCCTTTTATATATGTTATAGAATGTTAGCCATTAGAGGCTTCTAAAGTCCATCATCTAGTAACCCCCACCACTTAAAGACATTCTAATGTCCAATTAAAACAAAATATAATTACTCATTTAAATCATATAAAAATTCAATTAAATCCTAAATTAAAAGTGATCCATTAAAACATATAAAATAAATTAAATGATAAATGATGAGTCCGAATTTTACTAGGTCAGCACAAATTAAATTAGCCGAGAAAGCCTAGGAGAAAACCTAATCGAAGTTGGGTCAACCCGTCAGAAAAAGGCCCAATACACCAAAGATCAAAAGGCTAGCTAAGGACCCTCAAAGGAGGGCGTCGTCCATGAGGAGGCCAAGAGGGCGCCGCCCATGAAGACCCAATTGGGTGCCGCCCGTGGTCAGGCCCTCTTGGTCCGTCCTCCTGACTCTCATTTGCTCTTTTCTCCTAGCCACTCAACCTCAAGTCCAATGCCACGGTGACTCCGAAGATCAGGTGCAGCCTACTCCAACTCCAAGCTCAGGCTCAAGTACAATCTAACTCAAAAATCCTCCTCCAACTGAACAGGAGTGCGAGGGAGAGAATACTGGGATTGAGAAGATTAAGCCTTACTAAAATGGAACTTACCAAAGTGATAGAGACCTTCTTTATCACGTCACAACCTCAGCACCTTAACCCTAGCTTATATAATGTAAGCTCTCTCCACAAGGAGAGACATCATGATCCCTACACACATTGTACCTTCCTACACACATTGCTCTCTCTCTCTCTCTCTCTATTGTAATACTCCGGGGTATATTCTCCCGACCATTCATCAATAAAGAACATCAGGCCACTGCTGCCGTTCCCGAGAGTGGACGTAGGTCATTAAGACCGAACCACTATAAATCTCTGTGTTGATCCATATTTACTGTTTTACTCTTGATTGCCATTGATTGCTTGCCTATTACTCATTAATCACACACTTGACTGTTGATCTTGCACGAATATAATTTTGTGTATCATCAGTTTGGCACCGTTTGTGGGAACGAATGAGTTTCTACTACCTTTCAACCCTCTTGCAATCCATGGCGATCACGACCAGGTCAATGTCTCAACAGCCGGGAGAAGACAACCTAGAACATTGGGAGGAGGCTCATCCTCCCCTCGCACATTCAGAACCATCTGCTACGATGACCCCTGTCATTGGACAATAGTTTTTACAGACCATACAGTCGCTGGTAAAGCAAAACCAATAACTCATTCAACTGATGCTCACCCAACAAGGAGTCACCCCTCAACCTATCACCCTTGTGGGAGGAGCCCTACTCCCTCCAACGAGAGAGGAGCCACAACCTATCTTTTTTGGGCATGAAGTACTCCCTCACCATGGGGGTCCTCGCCAGAATGCCCCCAGGCCACACCAAGGTGCACCTCGCCCAATCCCTCTTTAGCGTGCAGGAAGTTCAAGAGTCCCCTCTTCCGCACGTGCCTGCATAGGAGGGCAAAAGAGAAAGAAATTATGGTGACTGTGGGAGCCAGCACCACCACCCAACGAAGGACGCCCCCAACCAATGTGACAAGAAGATCAGAGAGGTGCCAAACCAACTCGGTGATGCCCTCAACGCTATCCGAGTACAGGCGCCCGAGATTGTGGACTATCTAGTAAGACGTACCGATACACCCTTTGCAGTTGATATTGTCAGTTACCCCCTGCTCTCGAAGTTCAAGATGCCTACCATCGACATCTTCGACGGTACCAAAGACCCCTTCGACCACTTGGACATCTACAAATCCCTCATGCAACTCTATAACGTGCCTGAGGAGATCATGTGTAGGGCCTTTCTTACCTCCCTCAAAAGGTCTGCACGCCACTGGTTCTCCAAGATTAGACCCTCCTCCATCCACTCTTTTGCAGAACTAAGTAGGTTTTTCATCTCACACTTCATTGGGGGACGTCGACATCAGAGACCAGTGACCCACCTGCTCACCATCAAGTAGGATAGGGATGAAAGCCTCAGAGACTATCTCACCCGCTTCAACGAGGAGGCCCTCCAGATTGAGGAGCCAGAGGATAAGATAGCCCTCGCTGCCTTTATCGCTAGTCTTCGTACCTCTAACTTCATGTTCTCCGTACTCAAGAAGCCTCCCTCCAGCATGCTCTAGCTATTGTCAAGGGCACAAAAGTACATGAATGCCGAGGACATCACCAAGGCCCGTCGAGATGAGTCTTCCCAAGGAGGGGAGAAGAGGAAAGACACCCGCGAAGACAAGTGGGAGGTAAATAACAAAAGACAGAGAACCGAGATATTCGCTGTCAAGGATCATCTCGGTCCGCACCCCCCAAGAGACCGACAGCCTTTCACGCCACTCAACGCCTCGGTGGAGCACATCCTACTTCAGATACATGATGACCCCATGCTCCGCTGGCCCAAAAAAATGAAGTCTGCCCCAAATCGCATAAATCACAGCAGGTATTATCGCCTCTACCGTGACCATGGCCACGACACAGATGATTGCTATGAGCTCAAAAGGCAAATCGAGGAGCTCATACAGCATGACCAGTTGAGGTAGTACGTTTCTGGCAGAGGACAGACCCCACCACCTGGTCGGAACTAGGATGACAGAGAATACCAGTGACCCCTCGGAGAAATCCAAACGATCTCTTGAGGGTCAAGAGGAGGAATTGACTCGGACTCCGCCAGGAAAACCTTCGTCCACCTATGGGACACTGAACACCTGAGAATTTTGCCTATCTTTCATTGCTACAATTGATTTATTTTGTTGTTCATTAGTTTATGAAATAAAATTTTACAAGATTATTAATTGTCTTGTTTTCATCTCAAACAGCCTACGACCTAACAACAACAAGGTAAACAAAAAGTCAAAAGGCGTTTGCCCTCTCCACCTTCGGCGTCGGCCTCGTCCTCTTATTCTTTGACGCCCTCATGATGTCGTCCAGACAAGGGGGTCTTGCCATCTCCACCTTGGACTCCCCCATGATGTCGTCTAGACGAGGGGTCTCACTTTCTCCACCTTGGGCGCCTCCATAACGGCCTCGACCTCTCCACCTTGGCGCCTCATTCGATGCCGCTTAGATGATGGGTCTCACCAGGTGCCTAGCCTCAGACGCCCTTCTTATCTCCATCTCAATGGAATGAGTCAATGGAATAAGCACTAAACGCCCTCCCCATCTCTATCTCAGGGGAATGAGTCTAAGGCACCAAGCTCCTCAGAGCCCTCTTTATGGAATGAGAGAGCCCTTATCTCCATCTCAATGGAATGAGTCTCCGTCACGACGACCTTTTTCTGAGCTATACGTAGCTCTACCGATTGCTCCGCGACATTCTCTCGTGTTTGTTACCCGAGCCTTACTACTCTGTGGCATCCTCTCGTGCCTGTCACCCGAGCCCTACTGCTCTGCAGCATTATCTCGTGTCTGCCGCCCGAGTCCTACTACTCCGTGGCATCCTCTTGTGCCTGCCACCTGAGCCCTACCGCTCCGTGGCATCCTCTCGTGCCTGCCACTCGAGCCCTACTTGCTATTTAGTAGCCCCGTGTCTGTGTCTCTGATATTTCAGGGACCACAGACCTCCAAAGCCCCTCGTTTGACCAAAGTCAAGTCAAAGTAGGATATCTATGTTGAGCTACAATCCACCGCACAGGAGTCTCAACTCCTATAGCAGCACAAAGTCTAGCACAGAAGTCCCAGTCTGAAAAAGAGCGGGAGCAACACCGGGACCCATCTTAAAGGAAATAAATTGACAATCGGACCTTGACCGAGAAACACTAGGGGGCATCAAACCTTACCTTCATGAGAAGAGGGAAAGACACCACTCTAAAAGTAAAAAGAGTCTTCACCATCGCCCTATCAACAGGACGCCTATAATCAGAGACAAGGGCAAAGCCATCCTAATGTCCCTCTCGCCCAAAGGAGGTGCCCAAAGTCACCTGCAGTGCTCCTGCCTTGCCTGTCAAGCTGGTGCCACCCACCAAGTCTTCCCATACATTCGATGCTATACTGAGGCCCACAACAAATAAGGCGTCGCCCATTGGGATGGTTCTTCTCATCTCGACTAGTCTCCCATCTCACCGTCACGACAACCCAGTGCAAGACCCAAGTCGCCGGTATGTGACAGGGCATCGTCCACACTGCCCATGGGCTCCTCGCTGAAGTCCTTCCTCACTTTGTATCAAGGATCCACCGCCCAACAAAAACAAAAAAGGAGAGAGGAGCTAGGAGGCGGTGCCCAACCAAGAGAAGAAAGAAAAAAAAAGAGGGAGCTAGGAGGCAGCGCCCAGCAAGCCCAGACCAAAGAAAGAAGAAAAAAAAAAGAAAAAGAAGGGGCTGGCGGCGCCCAAGTGAAAACAAAAAAAAAAAAAAGAAAAGAAGGAGAAATGGGGCTGGGCGACGCCCAAGTGAATGCCAAAAGAAAAGAAAAAAAACAGAGAGAAAGAAAGGTGACTGGGCGGCACCCAAGTGAAAGCCAAGCAACAAAAAAAAAAAATCAGGAAAGAGATGGGACATGGAGACAGCGCCCAGCCCAAGTGAAAGCCAAGCAACAAAAAAAAAAGGAAAGAAAAGGAAAAGTCAACAAAGAAGGCTATAAATATATGTCTATGTATATATATGTATCTATATATATGTATGTATATATATATATGCATGAATATATATATTCTTTATCTAATATCAAAAAAATTAGTGAGTCTCTGGGGATAAAAGATACCAGGGGAAACAAGAAAATGCAAACTCATTCCGATGAAGACAAAGTACATGCCCACGACCCTTTCTTTTCACAAAAAGTCAGATGCTCGGGGCATAGGGGCAAATGATGAGCCCGAATTTTGTAACGCCCCAAATACCCCTTGGACGGTATTACATACTAATCACTATTTACATCATGCGAGTACTAAGTAAATCCATCAAGACAAAAATTTCATTCATCAACCTGTAATAACTTTAACAAAATTTGGGCAGAGTCTCATTTGTATGGGAAGCTCTACCCAAAACACAACCTGTACAGTTATATTACAATTGACCACACCGGGTCCATGTATGCATAGCTATTGACCACACCGGGTCCATTTATCCATCATAAACTAAACTTCCATTCACCATATATAATATCCACACTATCATCCCATAAGAATAGGCCAAGCAATGGCTATTACATCTCAAAAATTAGTTAAAAAAACGTAGCGGAATAAACAAAAGAAACTAGACTACACAATGTTTCAAAAGAATGTTCTAGTCTAGTACAAAAGAAGCTACAACGCTACATATCCACCTCGGGATCTAGGTTTCCCTCGAGTGGAGCCTCCCAATGCCCCGGCTCGTCGATGCCGAGATCCTCCTCTAGCACCAAATCTGAAAAAAGTAATTTGTAGGGGTTGAGCACGAATCCCTGTAGCCACATTTCTCCCAAACTCAAACAAGGTTTTAAAAACATAGAAAACGGTCGGTCTCATTTCACAAGTAACATATATAACATTTGAAATAAAACATGGGCATTTTAAAAGAGATCTCAAGTTTAAATAGTAGTAATAATCAAATAAACGAATAAAAAGAGTTTAGCAACAATAACCAATATTCCGATTTAAGCTATTTAGAAAAAGGGCTTCTCCCCCATGCATTGTCTCATACCAATGCATCGGCAAGAACGACCCAACTCATAATTCCATGTATTTTCGGTTCATCCCCGTACCATGTATGATGATTGCTTCCCATGAATCTACCCCACGATTATACCTAGTCCACCAATCACAATCACAAGCACAAACACTTTAGGAAAAGACGTCTACCATATTAATGGCAGTGACGAGTCTCCCCTAAGAAAAGTATACTATCCCATGTTCGAACTCCAATGAACGATAGTGGTCTCATTACCAAATGACAACACACTACAAGTGCTAGAAAACCATCTCACCCCCACTGGGATAGAGTAACCTCTAACACTTTACGGCATCTCTCGAAGGTAATCCAAGTCCATCACAACAATCATACAATGAGGAAACCAAGAATATTCTCAATTCACAACAATTTCACTACTATAGTAAAATCCCCAATTTATCTCACATGTGTCATATAATCGAGTAATCCAAGAAACTATGCAAGAGATCATAATCTATATCATTTTGTTGTACAATATTCAACACTAAAATTTTGAAATCAAAGACAAAGAATGAATTAGGAGGAAACCCATTTTCTTGAAAACTAGGTTTTTTTGAAGGTGAAAATAGAGCTTTGGTGGTTACCCACCTTTCATATTATTTCAAACATGGTATTTATTACAACTAGAACAAGAATCAATAGATATATATATATACCTAGCCTCAAAGTGAGAGATTGAGAAAAAATCTCATACCTTAAATCAAGACTTTAAACTTAGAACCCAAGTCTTGTGATCTCCTCCTTCCCTTTTCTCCCTTCTTGATCTTCCTCTAGAGTCCTAAGGGAAGTGGGTTGAGAGTGGAATGAGAGAAATGAGAGAAAAGGGCTGAATATGGGGTTTTAAACCAGCAAAATTCCGAAGTTACTATACACATTCTGTTTTTGTCTTCTTCAAAATTACGGTTTTGCCACTAAAATCTCCAATTTAATCTATATGACTATCCTAAGGTTTTTCGACGTTCCGGATTCATTTTTAATGTTATTTTAACCTAAAAATATTTATTTTTATGGTTTATTTCAAAACTAAAATAAATTCAAACTCGAAACATTAAAATTTCTATTTTATTTCTCCGAACCGCTATAGATTCTATTCTTACGGTTTCAATATATATATATGGTTTATTCTTAAGTCATTAATTTTATAAGAATCACTAAACAAGTACATTACTATATTAATATAAACATATGAGGTTATACACCTTCAAGGTCTAAGAAGAAAACACAACACTTTACTATCCAAGGAACATTACAGTGCAGATTTTTGGGCAACTTCGGAGAATAAACTGTATTGACTCAGGTATTTCTAGTTTATGTGAACTATATGGTTGGAAAGGTATAAGAGTTAGGGTTCTAACAAAAATAACGGTGCGCAATACTTTCCAACAA
>CM042196.1:9831048-9846544 GCA_023539305.1 Ilex asprella
GCCTTGGTGAGCCTATATAATGTAAGCCCTCACTGTATAAAGGGCACGATGACTCTTGAGACACACACACGAGACTAGTTGCACTCAACAAGCTCTAAAACCTCTCTACACACACTCTCTCTAGACTCATTGTAAACTCTCTGGAGTACCATCGTTGATCAATAAAACGCCTAAGGCCACCGTCGTCGTTCGAAGAGTGGACGTAGGTCATCCGAGACCGAACCACTATAAATCTCCAGTGTTGACCTATATTTACTGTTTTGCCACTAACTGCCATTAATTGCTCATTAATCACTCTTGTGACTGTTGATCTCGCACGAAGACGATTTTGTGCATCATCATATATAATTAATATTTAAAGTGGCTTCGTTGAGATGGTGCTATGCTATGTTGCAGAAGTGGAAATTTCATGGGGGAAAAACTTGTCACATGACGGAGAAGGTGGCCTCAATCCACAGCCAGTTTGTCAATGACAATCCCTTGCATGAATTTTTTTTTTTTTTTTTGCCATTGTTCTTACTCACAGACCATGTTTTTCTTTTTAGACTACAAATCATTTTTTAAATTTGATATATAGTTAATTCGTTTCCCCTTGTACTTTTTCCATTATTCTAATTCTTTTTTCATTGGTGCAGTAATAAATATCTTTTTTTTACCCAAAAAGGGCAATAAATCTATATTATTACACTAATCATATTTCAAGAAGTGATGACTTGTAAAGCCTTTCCTCTCTTCTTTTCTTATTTCTTATTGATGATGTTCTTAACACGATTAAGCAGGGACGTGAATATAAAATGTACTGGCAGTCGAATTTAGTTCAGTTTGAGTACCAAAGCTCTAGGAAATAAGATTTGGGGATAAGTGGGTGATGACGCAAAGTGTTTATAGTGGTTCACCAATTCGAGAGCTTGACTAATCCACTCTCAAATGAGTCTCTTGCTCCTTAATATATTGATTACTGTGGAGTTTACAGAGAGTGTTTTTGTAAAGCTACAATGACTTGACCCCTACTTTCGAGGGTTTTGTCTCCTATTTATAGCTATTCATGGTCTCTGCTTGATCTGAGGTGAGATCTTCGCTCTTTTCTTGTAACGGTTGCCCTCATTACGTAACGAGACTTACGCCTATTGGGTGATTGATGCAACAAAAAAAGAACAACTTAGTGGGATTCAATTGGTCTTTGCACAGCCTTCCTCAATGTGTGGACACGGGGAGTTGAGGTCTGAGGTCGAAGTCCGTAAATAATATTGATGAGCTGAACTCCTGACTTGAGTGGCATGACCTAGGTTACCGAGCTCATCCTTAGATATTTTGTAGTACCATCACTTATAATCTTAAACTATTAAATTAGAAATCAAATGGTCCTTCCAATAATATCATGTCATGTGTCTCTTAAACTATTTATCGTCTTGGTCACTAACTATCCTCCATCTATTTAATTTTATCTAAAAAAATTAGGTCTACTATCCATTAACTTTTAATAATTTCTTAGCTAACTTCTAAAATGATATGAGTGAGATAGAGAGAAAGATGAAGAAAGAAAATATAGACGAAGATAACGATTGTAAATCTCCTGCATCACAAGAATGGAGGTGCTAGTATCTTTTTAAAAAAACTAGTTTGATGCAAATGTACATTGCACATGAATAATTTTAAGTTTGAATTATTATAAGTTTAGGTCGTAAATAACTTTTTCCAAAATCTACAATGTAAGTAAATATTGACGATGATACAGTACTTATTGACAATGATACATTGCTTAATTGATCAACCATAAATTTACTGACCTTTTTTTGACATGAATTGATAATATGGTATGTACTAATTCATAACTTGTCATATAAGCAAATAACTCTTCATTTTTCTTCCATGTAAATCCAAGTAGAATTCACCTTGTCCACTTAAAATTTTATTATTGGTTGGTGATACCACGTCATCAATGGTGACATAGTATCATTGTTGCATTTTATATTTACTCCACTAAATGATGTTGAAATCCAAGGTTAAACCCTCAACTGTGAATTTAAAGGAACCAAATTAAAACAATTAATAACAACCAATGAAAATGTAACTATACATGTGCATGTGTGGGTTCAATTATAATATTTCACAATGAAAATCAAACCTATTCCACCAAAAATTAATATGTATCCCGCAATGATAATGTAAGCCTTCTATCTTTAACGATTTGATAAATGGAAGCACAATCCATTCACAATTTGATCATGACGATTATAGGTCATCTTTTTTTATATAAAGAAAAAAATTTGCCTTGGGAAATATGTTTTAGTTTTCAGATTAACTGACGTCTTTTGGCCTAAAAACGTCAGACTAATCGACGTTTTTAAAACAACTTGGGTTTGAGAAATACTTTCAAACCAACAATTATTTGAGAATTTTTTTTCAAAATCCCTTGAGTTGGGGTAAAAGTTCCATAATTTCTAAGCAACATAAAATTTGTGAGATTTACCTTTAAAATCTCCTCAAATATCACGATTCATTCGGTGTTATACACCTTCAATTTTCTATTAATCGCAAAAAATAAAAAAACCAAAAAAAAAAAAATTGTGTATAGAACAATATGTTGTTCAACCAGTGAAAGAGTGATTACCTGTTGAGGCTTTTGCAATGTATTTCTCGTGGGAGGGAGGGAGGGAGATAGACGCTCAAACTACATAGCAATATGTGAAACAAGTGGAAAAGGAGGAGACATGGAATCGTTTCATTGGAAATTGAAGATATGCCTATTGTACAATTGTACCATGTGGAAACTATAAATAAATTAAAGCTATGTGATTTACGATTAAATTGGTTTTATAGTAGTAATTAATGTAAAACTTCTATAAAAGCGGAATAACAGAAGTCACGTAAAAGGGCAATATCTTTTTCTTGTATAATGTGAGGGGCATGCATTATAGAAATTCAAAAATGATTGAAATTGTGTGGATGGGGGCAAGTAAAAAAATTAAAAAATTAAAAGGTTTGAAGAATAACTAATAGTTTATAGTAACTAGCAATGTATTACGTGTGTTACACATAAATAATTTTTGTACACAAAAAAAAACAATAAAAAATATTAGGTGTATGTGTGTCTAAATTAAATATCATCTCAAATTTATTAAACTTAATTTTTTATCGTTAAAATTATATTATAGAATTATGAAGACTTTGTCTATCCAAACGATTCATTGGTTTAACTATAAGAAAAATGAAAAAAATAAATAAATAAAGTTTTATTTTTTAGAATTTTGGAATTGAGAGTGATTTTTTTAGTGATGTTTGAAAAATTAAATTTTTAAAATTTATTTGATTAGGATTCTACTTATAATTCATTGATTAAAATAAAAAAAATTATCAATATCCTAATCATATTGGAACCTTACATTAATTAAGAATTAGTTAGGTCAATTTGGATAAAATATACTACTGACTACAAGAATGCATATATTTTTTTAGGATAATATAGTCAATTTAAAAAAATTATAGATAGTGATACTTACATATTGAGAATAAATAATTAGCATAGATGTTAGAAGATAATTTAAAGATTTAAACACATAAGAATATACTTATAACTTAGATATTTAATTATGTAAGGATTGAGTGAGTTTTACAATTCTTTATAAGGGTAAAATAGTAAATCAAAATTTTTTCATGTTAAGATATTTTTATTAGTAGTAATGAAACACAAATCTAATTATGTAATGTCAAACCAGTCAAGTGTATGGTGTGAATCAAATAAAGAAGCAATTAATAATAAGAAACAAAGATTGGGTGGTTAGATCTAGGTAACCTAACCATTGAAAGCTGCAACGGGAGTCGGAGAACTCTATTAATGAGAGAGTAAAAGATAGTAGGGGAGAAAGAGAAAGAGATGAATAGTACGCTCAAGGTGAGGTGTGTGAGATATGCCCCCCATATATATGGGTTTTACAATTTATAGGCGCAGAGCTCTAAGTGATGTGATGACCTAAGGGTCAAGTCATTAATCTATCGAGGAGAATAGTCACCGCTAAGGATAAGCACTATCTTAGAGCAATGATTATTCTGATGATTGTTCTTAGCTTCCATGTGCATTGACCTTCCTTGATCTCTTAAATTTTGGACTGGGCTAAGGCCATGAGCTAAACCTGACTTGCCTTATAACAATTTGGGCTCAACCCACGAATTGGGTTTGAACCCAGCTAGAACCGGGCTCATCAAGTAGTGTATATAGTATTGTATAGATGCATTAATAGATTGATTCATTCGCCCAAGTGGTAAGACTGGTAAGTGATGGGAGGAGAGCTTGATCCGGCTTGCCCCCTGAATTATTTAGGTCAGGTCTAGTGTCATAGCCTAACCTGTGGCCAGACTAAACAATCCTTGTGTTTTTTGTTTGGTTAAAGGGTGTTAAAGTTTGCGTTGACTACTCTCTTGAACTCAGCAACGACTATTGTGACTTGAGCTACATTAGAGCATATTCTTGAGGAATAAAAATAACTAGCCCTTAGGTACTGTGAGAAGGGATTGAACTATCTCTAAAGATTCTAAATAATCCTTGGTGAAAGTAAAATTTTCCACCATTTATCCTCCCAAATATGCTAATTTTTTCCATCATCAATTTGCCAAGAGACACCTTGATGCAACGTTTTGGTAAAAGAAAACAAGAGAAAGAATCTCACTATCGCTCACTCTCATTTTGTTGGAGTCGCACTAGTTGTAGAAGTATCTCACTTCTGCATATAAAAATTTTATTGAACTCTGATGGGCCAGGCCCAATGGCTCAACTCATGTTATAAGTCCGGTCTGAATTAATAGTCCAACACCAAGAGAACCAACAACTCCAACCAAAAGTGGTCCACGTCCGGTCAAATTCATCTGGTTCGAGGAGCTACATCGGTAGGGAAACATGCAGGGTCATCCAAGAGCTTCATCCACGCCGCCTTGGAAAGTGTCAACCCCAACATCATCCTTTGACCGAATCCTATAGAAAGCACCATAACTGCCTTATCGGTTAAGAAAAGGGTCCCTGCTCCACTAGATTAGCCACTTAGTTACAAATAACTGGCTCAAATCTGTTATGAGATGACTATAAATTATAAGTCCCACCAACACTTAGGGGGCAGATCATATTCAGTCGAGCACATCTCTCTTATCTCTCTCAACTTGTAACTCCCTACTCTCCCTACACACTTGAAGTAATAAAACACCACGACAATCATATCCATTCAAAGTGGACGTAGGTCATGTTGACCAAACCACTATAAATCTTTGTCTTGCATGTTTCTATCTCTCTCTACTTTACTACTCCATTTATTTTTTTTACTTGACAGGTGGTGTGTAAATCAATTTGTGCATCATCAGTTTGAAGTCGTCTGTGGGAACCACAAAATTCTCACCTAATTACTTTTCCTACTGTACTAATGGCAATTACCACCAAATCGATGAATCAGCCTAAAGATAATCCACCATGAGAGAAAAAGGTTGCTCCTCCACTAACCAATCCCGTCACAAATGCACAGCAGATGCTGGAGATAATGCAGCAGCTTGTAGCTCAGAATCAACAATTCCTCCAGTTAATGCTCGCTAGACAACAAGGAGAAACACAACCTCAAGTTAGAGGAGCTCCACGCCTTGGGCGTTCCTCATAAAGGGGTGCCCCACACAGGGAGGCCCACCATGAGAAATCTCCACCTCCTCCTCCAGCTCCCGTTTCTCATGGTGGAGACCCGCATTTCCAAGAGGATGAGGGTGAATACCAACGCGTGGAGCGTGGGAGCCATTTTCACGACAATTCCAAAAGAGCTCCTAATCACTAGGATGAAAAATAAAAGAGGTACAAAATCAACTGTGTGACGTCTTCAACTCCATGAAGGTGCAAGGACCTGAGACAGTGGACTACCTTGTTAAGCGAATTGACACACCCTTTGTACTTGACGTGACAAACTACCCACTTTCCCAGAAGTTTAAAATATCATCCGTCAAAACCTTTGACGGTACAAAAGACCCACTGGATCACCTCGAGACTTACAAAACCTTAATGCAGCTGCACAACGTCCCCGACGAAATTATATGTAGGGCGTTCCCAACCACCTTGAAGGGATCAGCCCGACAATGGTTTGCCAAGCTCTCCCAAGCCTCCATTGGCTCATTTGCTGAGTTAAGGAGGTTCATCGTGTCATACTTCATTGGAGGACGCCACCACCAGAAGCTTGCCACCCACCGACTGAGCATAAATCAAGATCGAGACAAGAGCTTGAGAAGCTACCTCACTAGTTTTAACGAGGTCCTCTAGGTTGAGGATCCCAATGAGAAGGTAACTATGACTGCATTCTTAGGAGGCTTCCGATCGTCAAGCTTCCTCTTTTCATTGATGAAGCGACCACCGAAAAGCATGCCAGAGCTGCTGGCAAAAGCTTAGAAGTACATGAATGTTGAAGAAATCACAAGGGCCAGACGAGGTGAGTTATCTAGAACAGGGGGACAAATTAAAGGAAAGAAACAAGAATGACAAGAAAAAAAGTGGCAACAAGCGTAGCAGGATAAAGAGGCTACCTGCCAAAGACTGATTTGGTCCTACTCCTCAGAGAGATCGACAAGCCTTCATTCCCCTCCACACCGCTGTCAGGCACATCCTATTCTAGATCCAGGATGACCCCGCAATAAAGTGGCTAGAAAGGATGAAGTCTCCCCCAATCGCAAGAACCCGAATAAATATTGTTGTTTCCACCGCGACCACAACCACAACAACGATGAATGTTACGACCTCAAGAGACAAATTGAGGAACTCATACAACGTGGTCACCTTCGCTAGTATGTTGCTGGTAGGGGTCAGGCACCGCCACTATCTCATAATCAGGAAAACCAACAACCCATTAGAGAAATTCATACCATCTCTGTAGGGCTCGCATGAAGAAGAAAATCTTTCTTCACCATGAAGGCCCATGCTAGGAAAGCTAGGCACCTCGATGAATTGAGCCTATCCAAGGTGCCCAAGCATGGAAACAATAAGGCCATATCCTTCTTAGATAAGGACTTAGAAGGAATTCAACACCCCCACAAAGACCCTCTAGTACTCATTCTGACCGTCGCCAACTTCCAAGTATGAAGGATTCTTATGGACAGCGATAACTCTACAGATATCTTGTTTGCAGAAGTTTATGACAAGCTCAACATGGACAGAGAGATATTGTAGCCTATCAGGTCACCCCTCATTGGATTCTCAAGGGAGAAGGTGTATCCCCTAGGGTCCATCACCTTACCAGTTACTACCGACACAGTGATTAGCACAAAATATTTTATAATTTTATGTGCTAATCATCCTATGATTAACTGTTTTTACAGTGTAAATGATAGGAGTTACATATGTTGAGTTATTAATGATGACATTAGGTGTTTGCAGTTTAAAGGTGTTAAATAAGAGTCCATAAGGCACTTCAACAAGGATTGAGACAAAATGAGATGAAAGAATGACTAGAGGAAAGCTCAAGAGTTGAAAAAATAGCAGAAACAACAGAAACAGTACTGGTACATAGTACTAGTACGCAAAGGCTACTGGAGTTCGAGGTATCGGTACGCAGTACCGGTACGGTCTGTCAAATCTTCCCCAACTCTCTGTATCTCAGGCTATGTCGCTTTGAGGGTCCCACCAACAGGTCTCCCCTACTCCCCTGACATGCCCACAATACTATTCATCTCATTCACACCTTTTATTGGAAGTTTGGAGCCTTGGTTATGAATGAAGAAAGAGAAGAGCAGAGGACCTGGGTGTGTAGACAAGCTCCGCACACCCCTGCCCAACCCACTCCACCTACAGCCTAGGGATGGAGGTAACATCCCCAAGCTACCCCAGATTTGGAGGGCACGTTTTTTGAGGGGGGACTCTCCATAGTTCAGCAAGCTGCACATTAGAGAATGGAGAGAGAGAGAAAAAAAAACAAGGTAGAAGAAAATAAATAGTGTTTTTAGTGTGAGAAATTGAGATTTTGATGTTTTTCTTCAATGTATTGTCTTGGAACCTCCTGTAAGAACTTGTAAAACTTCATTTAATGCAATTAATGTTATTCTACTTCAAGTCATTGCTAGTTTAATACTCTCTTTAAGTTTCTATCATTAATGCATCAAAGTCTTTCATTTTCTTAGCTTAAAATGGGTACTAAATTCCTTCACTTTTAGCTTATGATTTCTTGTACCTAGTAGCTTTAAAACTTCATATCTTTTCAATGCTTCATCATTCCATTGTCATTTCTATTTCAAGCATGAGTAACTAAATCTTTTAGTTGGGAAAACCAAGAGAAACATCCAATTGGGAATATAATTTCAACTCATTTTCTTCCTTCGCTTATAAGTCCAATTGTTCGGTTTGACGGGGTTGAGAGTGGATAAGTTGGTGAGTCTTTGATATCCCGTAGGCCTAGTCACTGGTTATGCTTAGATACTCACTAATCTTGTCCCTAGCTTCCCCCGAATCAATCGTTCATTAATGCTCTATCGGAGGAGGGATTAGAGTTGAAAAGGTATTCCTATTAGAGTGACTTCTTGGGTATTCCAGCATTTGTTTCTCATTGCATTTTCCCCAAAACATACTCCACCAAACAACTTTCAACCACAAATATTTTTATACCTTCTTTGATTCACAATCACTTTCACTTTGGTTTACTTTCTTCCCCGTGGAAACAACCTTTGAACACCACCATGTAAAATACGACCCACGAAAATCTCCTTGCGATTGGGGAGCATTTTTGTGCATCCATACACCATATTTACATCATCCCACTTTTCTTTCCTCTTGCCCTTTCTTTTGACACTATCTCAAGGGAGAGTGACCCTCTCATTCGAACACACATTACACATACATTGGGGAATAGCATTTAGGGGTTAAGGGAAAGTAAAGGTTTTCATCCAATCATTTTTGGCGCCGTTGAAGGGGAAGACAAGTGTCAAACCAAGAAGATGATTTCCGAACGACGGAGGTAAGTCCCGTGATCTTCATCATGGACTGAGGTACGTGGTTCATGTACATATCTTTGTTTGTGTATAATTTCATTTTTTTAGATCTTTTTTTGTATGTGAGGGTAGGACGAGCAAAATCGATTAGTTAGACAATTCATAGACCCTAATATGAATGTTAACCAAGACCCACCCAAGGATGCGGGTGACAATTTTGATAATGTAGGTGTCAATCCTAATGTTCAAGAGGATGGGGGCTTGCAACAACCTAGAAGGCCTAACCCACGAGTGCACATTCCCCCACCCAGGAATGAAGGGAACAACATCCCAATTGACCCTCCGACAAGGTCAATGAGGAATTTCCTTCAACCAGCCCGTTGTATCACGCCCTCATGCATTCTCATCCCGGTCCAAGCTCAGCTCTTCATAGTCAAACTAGGGATGTTGAACTTACTTCCTGTATTTCATGGAATCGAGGGTGAGAACCCTTATTCACATATAAGGGATTTTAAAGAAATAGTTACAACTTTTACCCCTAATTATAATATGGAAGAGATAGCAAGGATGAAATTATTCCCATTTTTCCTGAGTGATAAGGCAAAAACTTAGCTTCAGTCCTTGAGAGCCCAGACCGTAACATCTTAGGAAGAAGCGATCTCCGTGTTTTTGAATAAATTTTCCTGGTGCATAAAACCACCACCCTTAAGAAGCAAATTCAAAATTTTTTGAAGAATTTGAACGAACAATTTTACCAATATTGGGAAAGGGCCAAGAAGTTACTACAGTCCATCCCATATCATGGCCTTAAACCATGGCGATTGGTGAGTTTCTTCTATGAAGGAATTACATCAGGCCATCAACAGTTTATCGACATGATGTGCAATGGGGAATTCTTGAACAAAGAGTCCGATGAGGCGTTGGACTATTTTGATACCTTGGCCCAAAATTCACAGTCATCGCAAATCACTGACCCAACTGATGTGCCAAGATCGTTGCCTCAGGGGAGTGGCCAACCAAAAAGGAGAGGGATTTACGACTTAAAAGACCGGGAAGACCTACTTACACAAATTTCTAAATTGTCTAGGAAAGTAGACAATCTTGAGGTGAATAGGAGATAGGAGGAGTCCTATGTGTCACGAACCGAGGAGGTTTGTTTTATTTGTGAGAGTGTTGAGCACTCCACATCAGAGTGTCCGAGCATTCCGGCACTTAGGGAAGCATACCATGAACAAGTCCATGCCTTTAATCAACCTAGGCAATCATTTTCTCCAAATTCCAACACTTACAATCTAGGGTGGAGTAACCACCCTAATTTCAGTTGGAGAAATCAGAACCCAATTCCTCATGAGTCCAATGCATATTCATCTCACATGCCACTTAGACAAGGTCAATACTAAAGTCATGGGCAAGCATCTAGCTCCCAATACCCACGGGCCAATCCGCAAGGGTATCAGCCGACCCCACCATGATAGAATTTTTCTCAAAATTCATCTCCACAAGGCTTTTTCAATCAAGGACCATCAAATCCATCCACCTACCAACCTCCACATAAGAGGAACTTAGAGGATGTGCTCTACAACTTCATCCAAAGTCAAACCACCTTCAATAAAGACATTTCGACCCAACTCACCAAGATCACCAATGCCATTGGGTTGTCTCAACAAGAGAAAAGGAAATTTTTCGCTCAACCCCAAGAGAATTCCAAAGGCCAATATGTGGTTGAAGTGGTCATACCCACCCAAGAAAGTTGTGAGCAACTCAAGGCGGTCACCACTCTTCGAAGTGGAAAATAATTTGAAAAGATCGTGGTGCCAAAGGTTACACCCAAGGCCCCATTTCCAATACAAGGAGAAAATGAGGGTGAGGCAAAAGAAAGTGTGGCTGAAAGAGGTGAGGTGAGCGAAAATAAAGATGAAGTGGTGGTTGAAAAAGAAAATGTAATGGATGATCGTATGTTTATTCCTTCTATGCCTGCCCCTTTTTACCATCGTTTGTAGCCACCGGTTAAGGTGGCTAATTATACTGACATTTTGAAAATGTTTAAGCAGGTGAAGATCAACATCTCTCTCCTCGATGCCATGAAGCAAATACCTTCATATGCCAAAATTTTGAAGAATCTATGCACGGTGAAAAAGAGATTGAATGTTCGGAAGAAGGTATTTTTAACCGAGAAAGTGAGCTCCATATTGAGGACCAACACTCCTCCGAAATTCAAAGACCCTTGTTGTCCAACAATTGCCATTACCATAGGAAATTATCGGATGAAGCAAGCCTTGCTTGATTTGAGGGTGAGTGTCAATATCAATCCTTATTCGGTGTATCACATTTTAACTTGAAGAGTTGAAGCCCACCTTAATTACACTGCAACTAGCGGATCATAGCATCCACACATCAAGGGGAGTAGTGGAAGATGTTTTAGTTCAAATTGATAATTTTTACTTCCCCGTTGAATTTATTGTCTTAGATATACATCCCGTTACTAATCTGAATTTCCAAATCCTAGTTATTCTTGGACGTCCCTTCCTTGCTATATCTAATGCCGTGATTAATTGCATGAATGGTCTAATAAAATTGGCATTTGGGAACATGACTATGGAGCTAAATGTGTTCAATTTGGCAAAACAACCGGGGGATGACGATGACGTTAATGAGGTCAATAGAATTGACACCTTGGTCAAGGAGCATTTAGAGTTAGAGAGGATGTTGAAATTGAAGGAGGAACAAATTTTCGAGCTTGGGGAGTTGGATGATGAGGAGGTAGAAGACTTGGAGGGGATAGGAAGTTGGATTCCCACATTTGAGGAGTTACCCAAGCAAGAAAGAAAAATTTTCCCGTCAGATGAGCAAAAGCCAAAATTAGAGTTGAAGTCGTTACCCTCCCACTTGAAGTATGCCTATCTTGGCGAAGCAGTAACTTTCCCAGTAGTCATAAGCTCAACCTTGAAGGCGGAACAAGAAGAAAAACTCTTGCAGGTATTGAGGAAGCACAAATAAGTAATTGGGTGGACTATCGCGGACATCAAGGGGATAAGTCATATCATTTGCACCCATCGCATTTACCTTGAGGAGGATGTCAAACTCTCCCGACAACCTCAAAGGAGATTAAATCTCAACATAAAGAAGGTGGTGAAGGAGGAGGTTTTAAAACTACTCGATGTGGGCATCATCTTTTCGATCGCCGATAGCAAGTGGGTAAGTCCTACACAAGTAGTACCAAAGAAATCTGGAGTCACGATAGTGGAAAATGAGAAAAATGAACTCATACCTACAAGAGTCATAATCGGATGGAGAGTTTGCATTGACTACCGGAAGCTTAATGCTTGCACAAGGAAAGATCACTTCCTGATGCCATTTCTTAATCAAGTTTTGGAAAGGATAGCAAGGCACCTATTCTATTGTTTCTTAGATGGGTACTCTAGCTACAATCAAATTGAGATCGCATTGGAGGACCAAGAGAAGACAACTTTCACCTGCCCATATGGTACCTTCGCCTATAGCGCGTATGCCGTTCGGATTATGCAATGCCCCGAGGACTTTTCAATGGTGCATGATGGAGATTTTTCGATATGGTGGAAAAGATTGTGGAGGTTTTCATGGATGATTTTTTCGTATTTGGTGACTCATTTGACGGATGCTTGAAAAACTAGGAGAGAGTATTGGAGAGATGTGAAGAAAAGAATCTCGTATTGAATTGGAAAAAGTGTCGTTTTATGGTGACGGAAGGAATTGTGTTGGGCAACATAGTTTCGGCAAGGGGCATTAAAGTTGACAAATCCAAGGTGGAGGTCATCTCCAACCTTCCTATGCCAACAGCCATCAAGGGAATCCGGTAATTTTTGGGCCATGCAGGTTTTTATCGTCGATTCATTAAGAATTTCAGTGCATTGGCCCGACCCTTGACCCAATTACTGTCTAAAGAGGTCCCCTTTGAGTGGTCGAATGATTGTGAGGCATCCTTTAAAAAACTAAATAGCATGCTTGTCACGCCTCCTATCATTCGACCACCTAATTAGGATTTTCCTTTCATGCTCATGTACGACGCGAGTGATTATGCGGCTGGCGCAATTCTTGGTCAGAGGGAGGAAAATCAACCTTATGTCATTCACTTCGCTAGCAAAACACTTAATGAGGCTCAAATGAATTACAGTACCACTGAAAAAGAATTGTTAGCCGTAGTGTTTGCTTTAGATAAGTGGTTCGCCTATTGTTGTCTTCACTGACCATTCTGTCTTGAAGTATTTGTAAACTAAGCAAGATGGGAAACCAAGGCTTATTAGGTGGATCCTCCTCCTGCAATAATTTGACTTGACAATTAAAGATAAGAAAGGAGTTAAGAATGATGTGGTGGATCACTTATCCCGGTTGGTGGTGCAATAGACTAATGAGCATATTCCCATTCCTGACTCTTTTTCTGATGAACATTTACTTTCAATTCATTCAATTTTTCCTTGGTATGCTGACATTTGTAATTACATTGCAACAGGAAAAATACCGCCACAATGGAGCCCGGAAGATAAAAGACGATTTATGGCAGGCGTGAAGTATTTTTACTTCGACAATCCATACTTGTTCAAATATTGTCCAAACCAAGTCATGAGGAGATGCATGCCCGAAAATGAACAACGGAACCTCCTTGCATTTTGCCACTCCAAAGCTTGTGGCGGACATTTCTCGGCGAAGAAAACGTCAGCTAAAATTCTTCAGTCAGGTTTCTATTGGTCCTCTCTTATTAAAGACTGTGTTTCATATTGTAAGGCATGCGACAGATGCCAACGATTAGGCAGTGTGACCCTTCGAAATATGATGCCCCTTTTTCCTGTCCTTGTCATAGAAATATTTAACTGTTGGGGTATCGATTTCATGGGTTCATTCCCCATGTCTTTTGGTTATCTGTACATTCTTCTGGCAGTAGACTACGTATCCAAATGGGTAGAGACTATCCCAACCAAAGACTAATGACCACCGGTTCGTAGTTAAGTTCCTCAAAAAGAACATTTTCTCAATGGGATGCCTCGTGCAATGATCAATGATGGTGGATCTCATTTCTGTAATAGGCCATTTGCATCATTAATGTTTAAATATGGCGTTACACATAAAGTGTCCACTGCATACCACCCACAAACCAATGGCCAAGCTGAATTAGCCAATAGGGAGATTAAGAATATCTTGAAAAAAATGGTTAACCCAAACAGGAAGGATTGGTCAGTCAGATTGACCGATGTCTTATGGGCGTACCGTACTGCCTATAAGACTGTTTTAGGCATGCCTCCCTACCGGCTAGTTTATGAAAAAACTTGTCATTTGTCGGTTGAAATAGAGCACAAGGCCTACTGGGCCATAAAGACCTTGAATTTTAACTTGAGAATGGCTGGTGAATAGAGAAAGTTAGAACTGAATGAATTAGAAGGGATCTGAAGAGATGCATATGAGAGTTCTAAAATTTCAAAGGAACGGGCTAAAATTTTTCATGATAATTCCATCACAAGGAAGTCATTTGAGCCCGGATAAAAAGTGCTCTTGTATAATTCTCGTCTCACCATTTTTTAAGGAAAACTAAGATTCGTTGGGATGGCCCTTATCTTGTCAAGGTGGCCTACCCCAACAGAGCAGTGGATATCACAAACCCGAAAGATGGTTAGACATTCAGGGTCAATGGCCAAAGACTCAAACCATTCTTTGAGGATTTTGAAGAACAAATTGTGGGGGAGGATTTAATTGACCCGGCGTATCCGGAGTTTGTGGAGGATTAGCGAGTTTTATCTTTTGTAGTGTACAGTTCCTTTTATTTACTTATGTTAGTTTTATTTTTATGTCACTCACTTTATTTGGTTGTATAGATTGGTTTTCTTTTAGATCCAGATCTTGGTGCTTTTGCAAAAGCTCAATTGCGAGGTGTTCTCTTACCCTACTCGTCTTTTTACTGTCTTTCATTGCATACTATATCTTTTTGTTGCATTGAGAAAAATGCATGATTCTAGTTGGGGGTGAGGTGCACCATTTGTATGATACACCAAGGTTGTTGGAAATTTTTAATTTTTTGCTTGCATTATTGAAAAATATGTGAAATTTTTGAAAATTTTTGATGAAAAATATCTAAAAGTTGATCTTTATTCCTTCATGAAGAGGTTATGTGTTGGATGACATGTTGATCTTTGTTGTGAACTTTGTACACATGAGCATTCTATGGAAGTTGATCCTGTGCATGAGTATCACATATGTATTAATTTTTGAACTCATCTGTATGTGACTCTTGAATGTGTAATTTCGGCGATTTACGGATTGGATTCATGTTTTAAGCTTGACATAAGTAGCATAGATGAGTAAGGACCCATGAGAGCTTTATTACTAAATCCTTTTTGGAGGAAAATTACAATTACTCAAAGAACTATTTTTCAATGTCAAATTTGTTCAATGGTTTCATCATGCTTGTTTTGGTTCAGTGCATTTGGTTGGTGGACTGATTTGTCGTGATCATATAATGCCACCCCATGCAGACGTGGAAGTGATCTTGGGTCATCTTTGAATATGTTGAGTCTTTGCCTTTCTCTTGTGCGAATTTTATCCC
>CM042196.1:9846554-9871485 GCA_023539305.1 Ilex asprella
TTTGAATATGTTGAGTCTTTGCCTTTCTCTTGTGCGAATTTTATCCCTAGTGCCGTGATTGAGCCTTAATTGAATTCATTTCTATGTCATACATTTGACCAAGGCAATGAAAATAAGAAATGTCTACCTTACCTTGGTTGTTCCTAAAGCGGAAATGAGAGATTGCAAAAGAAGGAACTGTGGTGTGAAAATACAAACAAAAGGGATGAATGAGGTTGAAACTCAATGAGTTGAACAGAAAAAAAAAGAAAAATACAAGCAAAGGAGGGGAAAAAAAAGAAACAAAGGGAGTGGTGATGATACGAGAATCAAAATCCCATGAAAAGGGAAGTGTTTTTCTAAAATAAAGGTCTCTTACTCGGAACAACCTTCTTTGTTACCCTATATCTGTCATTTATAATACCTAGATATCACCCCAAGGCCCCATTTTAACCTTTAAAGTCCTAAGTGATCTAGAGAAGCATGGGAGGTGCATAAATTCAAAGAAAATGATGAGTTATGTTTTACTATCCAATTCATCAGCATTCTATTCATGAGACTATGCCAAAGCCGCTTCACTTTCATATATGTACTTCATTTTTGGGATTACATGTGAGCACTTTGTTTTGAACACAAGATTCAATATCACATGTACACAAGGAGTGCATACCAGGATAACTTGAGTGCGTTTATTGATTGAGAGTGTCCCTTGGTGAGTTTTGCATTGAAATTAAGATTGTCTAGCCATTTGAATGTGAGTTATGTTGCGTAAATGCTCAAATTACTTGTTTAATTCACACACAAACAAGTTGAAAATTAATTTTTAGGTGCATACTTTAACCTAGTATCTAAGACTACGGTTTTGCTCATGTATATTCAGTTTAGGCATTTGAGAAATGTGTAAGATAATTCATGCTTGCGGAATAGGGGGAATATTGCTCAAGTTTCAGACATTTGACATGATTTAGGAATGCCTTGATTATGAATTCTATGATTTGTATTTTAGGTGTTTATTTTGATAAGTTGAGAATAGAAATCTATTCCATGTAGGTTGAATGTATCAAAGGTTTAAATCACTGTACAATTTTAATAATAATTTGGGCATGATGGTTCGAATTGTGGTTTTTAAGAGGAGTACAATTTTGGGATGGAGTAGTGGTCATCAAGAGTGTCGTAAAGTGTCTAGGGAGGTCCTGATTTGAAATGGTGTGGTGAGGTGTGCTCAGCAAAATTATTGTGGCAAATAGAGCAGAAACAGTACCAGTATGCAGTACCGGTACGCAAAGGCTACTGGAGTTCGAGGTACCGGTACGCAGTACTGGTACTGTTTGCTAAACCAAGAAAAAAGTTAGGGCTTTTTAATTTAAATCCGTTGATGAACTTTTATTTTTCACCTAAAACTTTAGACCTAACTCTCTCTCTCCCTCACTCGAAAACATCTAAAGCCCCAATTCTTTTCCTCCCTCCTAAAACCCTAGACTCCCTTTCTTCTTTAAGTTGAATTCTTGTGCAATCCTCGCCTGAAACCCTTGGTGCCGAATCCTTTAAATCCCTCCCCCAATTCTCTTCAATCTTCCTAAGCAACTTCACATGGCTCGTCGATTAGGAGTTGTGCTTGAACGAATAGACTCGATCGAGGGTCGGTTGTGGTTCATCTTTGCTTTCTTCTCAACATGGGCACTGTTACATTCCATGGCCCGTACCAAGAGAGAAGGCTCCTAGTCTCCTCCACCCGAAGAACCCACCAGCCGCAAGAGAAGCGGTGAAGGGTCAAGCGTGGATCCAGAAGAGTAAAGGAAAAAAACGAGAATGACAGCACGACTCCAGTGGATTAGGGATAAGGGCATAGCATGTGAGCGGCATCTTGATTTCATTTCGTTGACCCCACTACACAAGGTTGTGAAAATCATCGAAAGACATGAGATGCGATTCTGGTTTGAACCTGTTGAAGGGTATAATCTATCCTTGTGCAGAGAGTTCTACCAGACACTCAGGTGGTGGCAGTGAGAAAAGGAAAGGCATTGAGAGAAAATGTGCAGGGCAAGATGTTCAAGGTTACCCCTGATGCCATTGCCACCCTCCTAGGGGACTATTAGAGACCACCACCCTTCTAGCCAGTCTATCCTCACAATGTTGATAAAGCGAAGATCAAGACTGAGTTTGTTGCTCTGATGTATGAAAATCTTATAAAATTCAGGGGAACTGTGCACAGTGGGGGATTAAAGCACGTGTATGGGCTCCTGAACAAACTTCTCCATTATAATCTTCTTCCGAGGGCTGCAGAAAAAAAACCAAATATGGAGAAGTTAGCCCTTCTCGATGCTGTTGTGTCATGCAAAACAATTAACTTTGCCCTGTTCATCTGGGAAGTAATGAAGGATTTTGCTGCAACAGTGAAACCAATGACCAACTTGCCATATGGGAGTCTAGTAACCCAGATGTGCAAGCACTTTAAAGTGAAGGCCTACGCGTTTGACAAGTTCACCCCCTAAGATAGGAGCTATTGGCAAGGCAAGTAGTAAAAAGAGGAAAGCAATGAGTTGAGGAGAGCGAGCTCATTTGGAGGCTGATTATGATGACCTACTACCAACTGCACCCACTAGGCCATTCACATCTGTTCTAGCATGTTCGACGGACTAGCGCCTTGATGCATTGGAAGGATCAATGCAGGGGATGATGGCCATGATGAAAGAGCTATTCATGCACACCTTCCCTGGAAGGCCCATCCAGTGGACCCCCTACTTCAGTTGGTGCCACTTCTACATCTGGTCCCTCTATCTCGAGAGTAGTTGATGATGAGGATGATGATGATGCAGATGGTGATGAAAAATAGGGTGTGCTTGGGTTGTGTTTTGTGTTTTCTTTTCTTTTCTTTTTGGGTTGGATAGGATGTTGTTGGGAAAGGATTGTAGGCTATTTTGTTGTGTGTTGATGCCCTACTCTATGTACTCCAACTTCATGGCTCATTAATAGAAAACCATAGTTTGATAAGTCTTGTTCATGTTGACTTTGTAAATTGCATTATGATTTTTACTTTTAATTGTTTGGATAAATGGATGTCTAAATGGATTAAGTGTCCATTATGATGTTTTGTCTCATGCTAGAAATAACTTTTTGCTAAGGGACTAGCAACACTTAAGTTGGGGGGTGTGATTAGCACAAAACATTTCATAATTCTATGTGCTAATCATCCTATGATTAACTGTTTTTACAGTGTAAATGATAGGAGTTACATATGTTGAGTTATTAATGATGACATTTGGTGTTTGCAGTTTAAAGGTGTTAAATAAGACTCCATAAGGCACTTCAACAAGGATTGAGACAAAAGGGGATGAAAGAATGACTAGAGGAGAGCTCAAGAGTTAAAAAAAAAATAGCAGAAACAACAGAAACAGTACTGGTACGCAAAGGCTACTGGAGTTCAAGGTACCGGTACGCAGTACTGGTACGGTCTATCAAATTTTCCCCAAATCTCTGCATCTCAGGCTCTGTCGCTTTGAGGGTCCCACCAACAGGTCTCCCCTGCTCCCCTGACACGCCCACAACACTATTCATCTCATTCACACCTTTTATTGGAAGTTTGGAGCCTTGGTTATAAATGAAGAAAGAAAAGAGAAGAGGACCTGGGTGTGTAGACAAGCTCTGCACACCCCCGTCCAACCCACTCCACCTGCAGCCTAGGGATAGAGGTGACATCCCCAAGCTACCCCAGATCTGGAGGGCACATTTTTTTTTGGGGGGGGGACTCTCCATAGTTCAGCAGGCTACACATTAGAGAATGGAAAGAGAGAGAAGAAAGTTCGGTAAAAGACAATGAATTGTGTTTTGTGTGAGAAATTGAGATTTTGATGTTTTTCTTCAATGCATTGTCTTGGAACCTCCTGTAAGAACTTGTAAAACTTCATTTAATGCAATTAATGTTATTCTACTTCAAGTCATTGCTAGTTTAATACTCTTTTTAAGTTTCTACCATCAATGCATCAAAGTCTTTCATTTTCTTAGCTTAAAATGAGTATTAAATTCCTTCACTTCTAGCTTATGATTTCTTGTACCTAGTAGCTTTAAAACTTCATATCTTTGCAATGCTCTATCATTCCATTGTCATTTTCATTTCAAGAATGAGTAACTAAATCTTGTAGTTGGCAAAACCAAGGAAAACCTCCACTTGGGAATATAATTTCAACTCATTCTCTTCTTTCCCTTTTGAGTCCAATGGTTCAGTTTGAAGGGGTTGAGAGTGAATAAGTTGGTGAGCCTTTGATATCCCGTAGGCCTAGCCACGGATTATGCTTAGATACTCACCAATCTTTTCCATAGCTTCCCCCGAATCAATCGTTCATTCATGCTCTATCGGATGAGGGATTGGAGTTGAAAAGGTATTCCTATTGGAGTGACTTCTAGGGTTTGCCAGCATTTGTTTCTCATTGCATTTTCCCCAAAACACACTCAACCAAATAACTTTCAACCACAAATATTTTTACACTTTCTTTGATTCACAATCAATTTCACTTTGGATTACTTTCTTCCCCGTGGAAACGACCTTGGAATCCCACCAAGTAAAACACGACCCACGAAAGTCTTCTTGCGATTGGAGAGCATTTTTGTGCATACATACACCATATTTACATCATCCCACTTTTCTTTCCTCTTGCCTTTTCTTTTGACACTATCTCAAAGGAGAGTGACCCTCCCATTCAAACACACATCACACATACATTGGGGAATAGCATTTAGGGGTTAAGGGAAAGTAAGGGTTTTCATCCAATCACACAGCACCTTGGAGCTCCACAACCATGGTTAACTTCCGGGTGATAAACTGTCCATCGGCCTACAATATCATCCTAGGGCGACCTGCTCTCAACACCCTAAGAGTTGTGCCCTCCGCATATCATCTCATTCTCAACTTTCCAACTTTGAATGGAATCGAAAAGGTCCGAGGAGACCATGTAGCTGCAAGAGAGTGCTACGTCTCATCTACGAAGACCTGAAAGCCACAAGAGGCACTGCAAGTGGAGGTCCTCGACCCGAGAGATGATTCCACGTTGGAAAGAGGAGAACTAGTAGAGGATCTCAAACTAGTGGTTCTAGATGAGGAGTATCCAAACAAAAGATTATACGTTGGCTCTTCCCTTTCTAAAGATTTAGTTCGCCAGCTTATAGATTTTCTGATGCACAACATGGATGTATTTGCATGGTCACATGCAGACTTTGAGGGCATCGACCCTAAGGTTGCCACCCACCGCCTCAATGTTGACCCTCATTACAAACATGTTCGCCAAAAGCTAAGGAGCGCCTCCACTGAAAGGGTTCAAGCGATGGACAGAGAGGTGGGGAAGCTGATAGAAAATTGGCTAGTCAGAGAAGTAGAATATCCTGAGTGACTTTCAAATGTGGTGATGGTGAATAAAACCAATGGGAAGTGGCGCCTCTGCGTCGACTTTCCTAAGCTCAACAAGGCGTGCCCAAAAGACAGCTACCCACTACCACGAATTGACCTCCTCATCGATGCCACCATAGGACATGAATTGTTCACCTTCCTTGATGCATACTCTGGATATAACCATATCAGCATGCACCCCCCAGACCAAGAGAAGACATCATTTATCACTCTGAAAGGGACTTACTGTTACAAGGTCATGTCTTTCGGGCTAAAAAATGTAGGAGCAATCTATCAACTGCTAGTGAACAAGATGTTCCAGTCTCATATAGGGAAAAAATGGAGGTATACGTAGACGACATACTGGTGAAAATTCTCGCAACAATAGCAGTAGACTATATTGACCACCTCCAAGAAACTTTCAATCTTCTCAGGTCATACCGTATGAAGCTGAACCCTGAGAAGTGTGCTTTTGACATAGGTTAAGAAAAGTTCTTAGGTTTCATGGTCCACCAGAGGAGAAATGAGGCAAACTTCGATAAGATCAAGGCCATCCTCGAAATCAAATTTCCCTTCTCGACCAAGGAGCTCTAGCGCTTGAACGAGAGAATTATAGCAATCAACAGATTTATTTCCAAGTCTGGAAAAAAAATGCTTACCCTTCTTTAAGATTCTCTGAAAAGCCTTTCGAATGGGGACCTGAATCGGAGGAAACCTTCCAAAATCTCAAAGCCTACTTGGCTATGCCTTCCCTCCTCTCACATATTACACTAGGTGAAACTTTATACTTGTACCTTCTGTTTCCCCATCGGCAGTAAGCTCTGTCCTCTTCAGAGACAATGATGGAGTGTAAAAACCTATCTATTATGTGAGTAGAGAATACCGAGGAGCATATATAAGATATTCAGGGCTAGAAAAATTGGCGCTCGACCTAATCTCAACGGCAAGGCGTCTACGACATTATTTTCAGAGTCACACCATTATTGTTGTCACGAATCAACCTCTGAAAAGGGTTCTGGGAAAGCTGGATGTGTCTGTGAGACTTCTTAAGTGGGCAGTAGAGCTGGGCTAGTTCAATATCCAGTATCAACCAATGGCGGCCATCAAAGCACAAGTCTGGACAGATTTTATTGCAGAGCTCACACCGGCAGAAGAGGAGAGCAATGAGTCTTCCACACTTCATCAAGCCTCCACACATTCAGACACTCAGACACCGAGCCCGGGCACACAAAATAACTTGACTCCCAGTGAGGAAATTCGAGCGCCCCAATCAGACGTTCCCGCGCACTAAGCCCCCAGGCCAGGCACCCCATCCTGGTTCCCACAGTGATCTCCGAGCCCTCCTTTCTACCCCTCTGGAAGCTATATGTAGATGGCTCCTCGACCAACAAAGGAGGTGGAGCAGGCCTAATCTTGATCATCTCTAACAACACTCCCATCAAGTATGCTGTGAAGCTCCACTTCATCGCTTCTAACGATGAGGCAAAATATTAAGCCCTCATCTCTAGCCTAAGGCTGGGGATGGAAATTAAAGCCCAACACCTCATCACTTATAGCGATTCCTAGTTGATAGTCAACCAAGTGAAGGGTGAATTTGAGGCAAAATGAGCCAGAATGCAGGGGTACCTCGCTATGGTGTGAACCTTTCTTACTAAGTTTCACCACTTCTAGATCTTTCACATCCCGAGGGAAGATAACATGGCCGCAAATTCATTCACCAGGCTCGCTTCATCCTCAGAAGTCCCACCAGGACCAGCATTCATCAGTCACCAGCTCGAATCAAGCAAGCTAGACATGGAAGCCACAAATATCAACTGTGCATCTGTCGAATCAAATTGGATGACCCCGATAAGGGCATACCTTCCAGAGGGCGTATTGTCAGATGCCCCCTAGAAGCCAAGAAACTTAGGATGAGAACCTCCAAATTTACCATCTTATAAGACACCTTGTACAAGAAAGGCTACTTTTTGCTATTACTATGGTGTCTTTCACCCGAAAAAGCTAACTATGTCCTACGGGAGATCCATGAAGGGGTTTGTGAAAATCACTCAAGAGGACGCTCCCTCACTGACAAGGTAGACAGGGCTACTTCTGTCTTAGCATGGTGAGGGACGCCCAAGAGTTCGTGAGGAAGTGTGACAAGTGTCAGCGCTTCTCCACTATGCCCAGGTAGTCGCCAGAGGAACTGACAATCATCACGTGTCCGTGGCCTTTTTTCAAATGGGACATTGACATCTTGGTCCCCCTACCTCTAAGTAAAGGACAGTGCAAGTTCGTGGTGATAGCCTTGACTACTTCACTAAGTAAGCAGAGACCGAACCCTTGGCAAAGATAACAGACCCAAAGGTTAAAGACTTTATCTGAAAAAACCTAGTCTTCTGCTTCAAGATACCCCACGTCATTGTTAGTGAAAATGCTAAGCAATTCGATAACAAGCTCCTGAACTCTTTTTGCTCTGATCTTTAGATAAAGTAGACTCATTCCAGCCCAGCGCACTTACAGGCAAACTGACAAGCAAAAGTCATGGTGATAACAGTATTATGCAACCTAAAGACAAGGCTCGAGAAAGTGAAGGGTCTTTAGGTTGACGAACTCCCAGGCATATTATGGGTATATCGAATGACACTGAGGACCCTAGAGAAACCCCTTTTTCCCTCGCCTTCAGAACTGAGGTTGTCATCCCTGTAAAGATAGGGGTACATTCTCTAAGGATCCAACACCACGACCCCATAATCAACGAGGAAGGACTTCACATCAACCTCGACTTGGTGAAGGAGGCAAGAAAAATGGTTGTGGTCCGCAATGTAGAATACAAGCGCTGTATGGTAAAATATTACAACTTGAGAGTGAAGCCTCGTTCCTTCCAACCAAAAGACTTGGTCCTCAAAAAAGTGATCCTCGCCACAAAGGATTGGCGAGAAGGAAAGTTGGGATCAAACTAGGAAGGACTCTACCTCATAACAGAAGTGGTGAGGTTAGGCACCTACAAGATCCAGAATTCCGAGGCGAAGGTCTTATCCCATCCGTGGAACGCTGAGCACCTAAAAAGGTACTACCAATGACACCTTAAGAAAGTAGAAGTAGTAAAATTAGGGAACTTAATTTTATTTTTGTACCTTTTTGGGGGGCTATTACCCGATATTGCTTGTCATAAGAATTGAATGAATAAAACTTTCCAAATTTACTCCAAAAGATCTTTGAATTTTTGTATTCAATTTCAAAGGAGCACCAGTGGCAAAAAAACCACTTTTACAAAAGTAAGGCTACAGACTGTCTTTCAAAAAAAAATCAAAAGTCTCCAGCACTCTAATTACTCTCATGGTCCTCCTACTTCTCCTCCTCTTCCTCTTCCTCAACATCACTATCACCATCAGAGCCTTCATCACCATTATTAGGCACCTCATATGGCACGAAGCCTGAAACATCAATATTAGGAAAAACAATATAAATCTTTCCTTGAAACTCCTCATAACCGTCAATAAAAGAATTTACAAGGCTATTCTCCAAATCACTCTCAGCTCTGACTGCCCTCTCATGAGCCATCAACAGATCTGATTGTCTTCGCTCTCAAGTGGACAACATCTTTGAGAGCAACCCTCTCGTGGGTCTCCATAAGCTCAACCTCTCTAAGCGCGTCCTTCTCATGGGTCGTCGAAATCTCTGTCTCAAGCTTAGCGGCGCTCTCATGAATCGCCACAAGCTCAGCTTGAGAAGTCCTAGCAGCATCTTCAAACTCAGCAATCCTTTCCTGAGTAGCAAGAAACTCTTTTTGCACTACTTCATGACTATGTTTCAGCTGACTATAAAAGACAACCCTTGAAAATAAATACACAGATGCAGTTGAAGCCTGAAGAAAGACAAAGAGCAAAAGAATGGCAGAAACTTAAAGAAGGACTGGAGAAAGGAAGATAAAAAAACTCTTACCTGAGCCAGGCCTTCTAGAAAAATGTTGATGATTGCCTCGGGGCCCAGAGCACTAATATCACATCGTTCTAAAACACAAACCTCCCAAGTCGATCCCTAATGACTCGCGCGCTACCCAACATGGAGCTAAACTAAGTAGGAGCCCTTGTAGAAGTTCCCACAGGAGGAGCTGATGAATAGGGGTAGTATGTGTGGTCGACAGGGGGAGTCTCCATAGTAGCAGTCACATTTGAAGGAGTTGTCGACAAAAAAGGCTCCACTGGAGGGGTCACTTGAGATGAGCTAACCAAAGCATTGTTCATTCTCACCACCTAAGGAGGAAGAGTGCTTCTACTAGAGTAACGGGACCCAACCACCGTTCTATCCACTGCAAAGGAGATGAAGTGTTATCTGGATGAAAAACCAAGTAAATGAGGAAAGTATAGGAGAATTAACATACACTTTCCTCTTCAAAGAGGAACCGCCGGACTTCGGAGAAGGTGCACCAGCCTTAGCACTGACTGGAGGGGAACCTCTGGCCCCACCATCTTTGGGCATAAAAGCTCCAAAGTCTTTTTCAAGATGAACCCTCACAGCCTGTAACTTTCATTCTTGGTCCTTTGAGAGCACAGGAGAATCTACAAGGGGTATAATGAGTAAAAAAAATTAAAAGGGAGAAAGAGAAAAAGTAAGTGAAAGGTGTACCAAGTCTCTTAGGAGCACCCTATCAAGTTGGTACCAAAGCCTTATCAGCCTCTGAGGCCCACTCGCCGCTGACGAACAAGAAGCGAGATTTCCAACTATGACAGTTGGAGCGTAATCCGGTAATCAACTTACCTCATCTCGTAGTAAAATAGTACCAGCCTCGATTAGGAACAAGAGTCTCTCTCAAAATATAAGCTGCATGAAACTCGTTAAGAGATACATCCTCGTGATGCACCTTCCTCCACAATACAAGAAAATACAACAAAACTCTCCCACCATTGGGCGCCAACCGCCCTAGAGCCAGTGAAAAGTAATGTAGAATACAACAAATGGAAGAAGGCATTAGGAACCTGAACCCAACCTCAATCATCTCCTCATAAAATAGCAATATCTCCAGAGGAGTCGCCACAAGCAGGCTCACCCATCTCAACTCGACGACACAGCACCGTTGGAGGAATGTGGTAAGCGGATACAATTTGCAAAATGTTAGCATCTGTATTAAACATACTAAAGATGGTACTTACTTTGGCTCCATCATCATCAAGGGCTACCTTCCCTCTGTGCTTTCTATTGCGGGGACGTGAAGAGTTGTCTGAGCCACCACTACCAGAGAGGCCTTGAGGAATCTGACTTTGAGGAGTTCCGCCTAAAGGAACCGGATCACCACCACCAAAAGTGCCTCGCGTACTCTGCCTCCTGACTCCAGAACCAAGCTCGCTAGATTTGTACCTAGCCTCTACCGCCAAGCCTGGCTCACCCGGTATCGACTGCGAATTTGCTTGACCACGTCTATTGACTGATGAAACCACCTCAGCGTTCACTGGTACTTGCCCAACTGGCCTTGACGTGCTCCTACCATAGCAAATAGTCGACTCGATCGATGGGCCCAACGCTAAGGGAGGCACGCCCAGCCGCAAGGGTGCCTCGTCTAGCGCCAAGAGGGGCTCGTCCATACTGCCCAATGCCAAGGGGACTTGCCCATACTATCATGCGCCAAGAGGTGCTCGCCCATACTGACCGAGGGCCTAGTGCCAAGGGAGGCTCTTCCAATTGCAAGGAAGCCTCACCCTAGCGCCTCGCATGCAACGCCTCTCCCAATTTGGTCCTCCTCTTTCAACTCACCCAAACAATCCTTGCCCAGCTGAGTCACCTTGACTTGAGCGCCAAACGCCTGAACAGCCTTCCCTGCACACCCAACCTGAAGGCCAGTAGCACCCATCCTCTGGTTAGCACAAGCAAAGGCCCTCAACTTGAGCAGTCTACTCACCTATTGTGCAAATAACTTGGTTCCTCTCGCCCACTACGAAAACAGCCGCCTCACGCAGCCCCAGTGGTGCGCGAGTAACAGTGGCAGTGGGTACCCATGGCGCCTCCAAACCGGTGTCGAGCGCCTCTCTTTCCTCTCCAAGGACAACGCCAATGTGACACTCCAAAAATCGAGGGTCATTTGTCAACCCGTTGATCAACCATCAACCCGCAGAATACCCATGGATACCGTATAACTCAATATCACGTTGTTATGCCCCATTTACTAGGATCCATAATATAACAAAATTCGAGCAAAGTCTCTTTTGTACGGAGAGCACTATCCAAAACATAACATGTGTAATCATATAACATTGACCACATGGGGTCCATTTATGAGTAAACATTGACTACATCGGGTCCATTTATCCATACTCATATAATAACATGCAATGTTACATTAAAATAGTTCATATGAATTTGATTATAATTATTTTATATATATTACATGCTCAAAAACTAACTTATCAAATGTTTTACAAAAGCATAGTTTTTCACAATATTTTTACAAAACGTGAATTAAAAACCACAAGTAAGATTTTATTTATCCTTAAGGCCCCAAATATGAGTTGTCCACTGGTGTATGAACCACACCTGAAAATGTTTTCCCATAAAGGGACGCTCAATAGGGTATCTCCTAAAGAGATCACTCCCCAACCTAAGTGCATATGAAATGTGCACATACAACATTCAACAAGAAACAGCAATTTCAATTTAGAATATGCAATTCAATGTTGAAAATCACCATGTCATGCCATAAAATAAGATGAGAGTCACTCATGTACTTGAACCCGAGCCATTCACCGACTCCCATTACACGTGTCATGCCAATGTGTATGAATTCATCATTTATGTTGCACATCAAATGAATATTATAAATCTCGGGTCTTTCTTGGAGTGGGTATTCATGGACTTACACCAAGGGTCACCCAACCCACATGGAATTCATGGGCTTCCACCAAGGGTTCCGCGTACACCCACACATTTTATGGACTGAACCAAGGGCGTGCGTATCTCAATCATCGGGTCTTGCACTCGAGGAATTTTCTAGCCCTTCTTGCTAACCCCCGACCCTATTTTTAATGCAAACCATGTGACTCAGTTGAACTTCTGCGCGATTATCCCAAGTCCATGAATCATTCACCACGAATGGTGTTTGATCAAGTCATACACCCACACCCACACCCACACTCATGTCAATGCTCAAGAATGCAATGTCTCCATGCATATGCAATGTAATGTACGATTGCAAATTCAATATTATGTCCAAAATGCTATGAATGTCATATGAAAAATCTCATCCCCATTTCAACACATAACATGAAAAATTATATCCAAAACATATAATTTTCATAAATCTTCATCATATCAATATATCATGAGCATGTATCAACATTTGCATTTAACAATAATTTTTTTTCAAGCATGTTATCAAACACCTTCAAGACACAAAATCATGTAATCACATAAAAGGCTCAAATTCATCACATAACTCAAAAAAAAAAATAGATTAAGTGATTTTCACATACCAAATTATCAAAACTTCCAAGAAATCACAAATTAGCAATTTCTAATTACCTATACATACTAGAATTGAATCTACTTATTTCCATTAAATTAACTACAATAGACAAATGTTAAAATACACATAACAGCCCACCTATTTCTTATATTCATTTTAGGTTGGAAATAAAGTTAGTTAGGATGAAAACCCTACCTCTTGAAGCGTAAAACAATATTAAGAAGCTCCAAGAACTCAAATCTTGCCCCAAAACTAAACTTTTCCCAAAATTCCATCTTTGAATCTTTGGTGAAACCTGTCTTTCTTTGTATGGTTGCATAGCCCTCGTCGCATAGATCGACTTTAATACTTGGCCTAAAAAATTCTGACCGATGGAACTCCGTAGATCTGAGAAAGAAGTCTTGAAATTTCTCTTTTTCCTCTCTTCCTCTTCCAATGTTAAAACCCAGCAAACCCAGCAGAATAATGTGTGGAGAAATCATATTTTTGTCCATTATTTATACCCTTTAACACTTGGTCCACGTCATGCCACACATTCCCTATTCTCGGGTCCGTTTTCACCCCAAAATGATTAAATTTCACTTCGGTTTAAATTCAAGATATTTTTATATGAACTTTCTTTATATTATAATAAAATTTCAAAAAAAAATTATTTTGGGGGCATTTTTTATGTCACCCGACACCCACTCGCCTCGAAAAACGTAAAAAATCTGACTATATCAAAATTCAACAAAAATTTTTAGATAACTCAATTTCGCAAGACGAATCAAATGGTGAGATATGTTTCGTCATCTAAGCTCTAGAGAAATACGAGTTTCCAACCCACACTGTAATTACAAATTATTGTTTTGCCCTTTATCATAAAAAGTTCAAAATTTTCCAAGATTATACAACCAATCTCTCTAGGCTCTCCAACAAGATTCACAAACTCAACTCACACCTTCGTTCTTGAAGGATTTCAAGAAAAGCTCTCCTTCACTCTCTTAAAATTATATGGAATGGGTGGAACAAAGAAGGAATTTTCTATTTCTAGTCTAGGGTTTTTAAAATCCTATTAAGGAAAGGAAAAAGTAAAAAGTCCCAATTTATAACCTAGGGCTCTTCAAGAATCCAAAAGGGAAAGCAAAAGAGGGAGTTTATATAACTAATGGTGTCCCACAGACAAAAGAAGTCTATAGGAAGGGAGGGAGTCTCCAAGAAATCCAAGTTCAAAAAGGTTTAATCGCTATTTTGATCGTAAGTATTGATTCGTAGCTCCAAACGAGACTCATAATATATCAAATCGAAACTCTTGACGAGCCCTACAAAATTCATTGCATTTGGCCATGAACAACACAGTTAAAAGCCCAAAAAAGGCCTAGAAACATATGTTTTGGCCTCTCGAAGTTTTTCTAGTGATGCGTTCAGTCGAAAATTCAAACTCAATTGAATGCCCTCCTCTCCAAGTTCTATTGGACACAGGGCATTGAGGAGCAAATGATGGGTCAAGCCCAAGGGGTCAACTCATGTTATAAGCCCAGTCTAAATTAATAGCCCAAATATAAGAGACCCAGCAAGTCTAGCCCAAAGTGGTCCACGCCCTGTCAAGCTCATTAGGTTCGAGGAGCTACATCAGTAAAAGAGCATGTAGGGTCATCCAAGAGTCTCATCTAAGCCGCTTTGAAAAAAGTCAACTCCCACGTCAACCTTTGACCGAATCCTGCGGAGAGTACCGTAACTGCCTCATCGGTTGAGAAGAGGCGCCAACTCCACTAGATTAACACTTAGATACTAATCACTCGCCCAAATCTATTATGAGGAGACAATAAATTGTAAGCCCTGCCAACACTTGGGGAGAACATCACATTCAGTCAAGCGCATCTCTCTTATCTCTCTTAGCTTGTAACTCCCTACTCTCTCTACACACTTGAAGTAATAAAACACCCTTGCGACTCCAGCAATTCAAAGTGGACATAAGTCACGTTGACCGAACCACTATAAATCCTTGTCTTGCCTGTTTCTATATCTCTCTACTCTACTATTGCATTTATTATTGTTTACTTAACAGGTGATGTGCAAACTAATTTGTGCATCATCAAACTCAATTTGTCTAACATAAAGTAAATCAGTTGAAAATCAATTTGTCTGACAGAACAAAACCAACATTTGAAAATACAAATTGAAAATCAAATCCTTCAGAAATCAAAATGCTTAACAGAACAAAAAAAAAAAAAAAACAGAACAACTAAAATGAAAATTTAAAACTTGAAACTTGGACCAGTGTGACCTAGTCTTTGTCATAGATTTCCCTCAACTACTTTCATACGTAATCTCATCACACCTGCTGAAGAGGATTGAGATTTTTATGTCCAGGCCCATTTTATATAGGCTGAAACCAAATTAGAGATGAGACGCTTCCACATTTAAGCCCGTTGTGTGCTCGGGTTTGCAAGAAGGTTGGAGCCCATTTTATTAAGAAAATGCTGATCTAAAACATTGTCACACATGAGATTAGTTACCACTCTTAAGTTTTTAAATTTATTTGGAATAAAAAATAATTGGAATATACTTTTTTTAAGCCTCAATTTTACTTAAATCTAATTTATTAACTTAATAAATTATTGTCATTAGTTTGACAATGGACTTCAATATAAATTGAGACTCACTATTAATTAAATAGTTATTATGCATTAATTCAACAAATAATTTAAACAAATTAAGTCTAAATAATATTTTCTAAATTTTAAATATTTTTTACGTTAACATTGTCTTAAAAAAGGTATGAAGTTTTGGGCGTGACTATTTGGGGAATCAATGCACATGGAAGGTAGCCGAAAAGGGTTGTTTATATGTCACTTTAATTATTACATAGATTGCAGCTTTATTTTCGTGCTTGTTAATTTAATTTCTTCTAGAAAAAATGAATTGAAAATATCAATAGTGGTCCATCATCCCTCCAACTCATTACAATATATCCCATATAAAATACTCCGACTTTACTAGCAAAAAGAAAAAAAAATACTCGGACTTTCTTCTTTCCAAAGACATATCTTCGTGAGTCGGTTTTCTATATGGAGAAAGGTTACGGTACACTCGAAAAATAATTATTGATTGTTTTGAATTATTAATTATAAAAAATAAAAAAAATAATTAAAATTTACACAAATCATTTTGTGATTGGCTAAAAAACGAGATATAATACAAAAAATAATTTAGGCATGGGCTAGCTGCCCTATGTCGACCCTTGAGGAGATAGTGAAAGAAGTGCATCTGCCCCGGGCCATGAGTGCAATGATAAAAACTTTAGCCTTAAATGTGCGGGTAGCCATTTCATAAAAATAATGCGAATTTCCAACCCACTTTTCATTTTCACTTTCATTTTTTTAGCTATTTTAGATAGTTAAACACAAAAAAAACTTTTCAACTCACTCTCCATCTCACTCTTTCTTTTCTATTTTATCCAAATGACTCTCTAAATGTGGAGAATTATTTAGTCTCTCTAATTTCTCTTTTTACTTCTTTCTCTCTCTATCTCTCTCTCTATATATATTGTATTCTCTTTAGATTATTGAATGTTGAGTGAAGTATTTAGTTAAAATAGAGATTATGGTTGAACTAAATTTTGTAAAAAAAAACTAACTAAAATAGATAATATAATATTTAAATATATTTTGACTAATTGTTTTGAAGAGTTGGGTTAAAAATGTTCTAAGTTTTATGTACTTATATTTGATGATTTTCATTTTACATAAATTTAATGTGAAGAATTAATTTCATACGATTTGTTTTTTATAGTTTTTTTGATAGTGTAAAACCTCAAAAGAAGACTTAATTGATCCCTTAACTTTTTTGTTGGTTGACAGAGCATCAAGGATGCACGGTAGTCATCAAGTCTAATAAATGAGCTACGGGAAATAGGTGTATCTTTCTTCTATGGATGAAGATTTAATGCAGTATAATATTTGTTGGTAGATTATTCACCATGCATTTAAGAGTAGCCTATTCACTCGTTAATAATAGATGATCTACTAGTAAAAAAATTAAGAAAGAAATAAATTGGAGGGAATAAAAATTTATCAATACTTAGGGACTGTTCAGTGATTAAGTCTGACTTCTTATAAGTATAAAGTCCCAAGTTCAACACTTTTCATATTCAAGTTTAACATTACATAAGGTTAGTCTCTTCGTCATGCGTCAGAGTTAGATTTGCCAATCGTGTTGGAAAAGGCATGTTCATGTTAAATCTTAGCGGGTTTATGTCAGAAATATTTTATTCATATTCGATTTATTTAGAAAAAATTTCAACTACACCCCCTCTAATTTATCATATCTTTAAAGACACCTCTTCTAGTTTCTGAATATTCAATGACACCCCTTGTCAGATTAAAAATATTAACTAGAATACAATTTTACTGAATTACTTATGATATATTTCAGGATAAACTTCATCTACACATTCTCTGAGTATGTATATCTTCAATGAAACTCCCTCTAGATAAACATATCTTCAATGAGACCCTTTCTGTTTTCTAATTTTTTTTTTTAAGTATTAAAATTCAAGTGAATTAAAATTTGAGTTAATTAAAAATTATATTTTTTTACATATCAAATTTTAATCAAGTCCTATTGAATTTTAATCAGCCAAATTTTAATACATAAAAAATATAAATTTTAATTGACTCAAGTTTTAATAAATCGAATTTTAATTGACACAAATTTTAATAAGTAAAAAAATATAAATTTTAATTGAATTTTAATTTAATTGAATTGAATTTTAATTGAATTGAATTTTAAATTTTAATTGAATTTAATTGAATTGAATTGAATTTTATTTTAATTTTAAATAAAATTTATACAGCTTCAATTGAATTTTAATTGGTTCAAATTTTAATATGTAAAAAAATAAATTTTAATCTACTCAAATTTTAATAAAATTTTATGTAAAAAATTACTTGAGGTTTATATAGGAGCATTTTTAGTATTTTAGATTACTTTTTTTATTTGAAATGGTAATTTAATAGTAAAGGGTGTTAGTGATGTTTAAATATAAACTAGAAGGGGTGTCATTTATATTTTTTTATATTAAAAGGATTGTCCTTGAAGATATAGTAATCTAGGAGGGGTGTGGCTGAATTTTTTCCATTTATTTATTAATTTGTACATAACGAATTGTGTAATTTTGAGTTCGTGTTATATAAAAATTATATATAATTAGTATTTAAATAAATTATATTTGTTTTAATTAATTTTGCATATATTTGATTCGTTTATTCATTGTATTAAGTCAAATTCATTCATTTGAGAGCGAGTTATTTAAAAAAAAATTAAAATTTTAATTTTATAACTGGTTAACAAATCGTGTCTAATACATTAATCAAAGTGCTCCCTACGCCGAGGCAAGCAGTCAAAGTCGCATACTTTTTTGAAATCGAAATCAATTTATTATTTTCAAATACGGATTCCCGTATAGGTCTGAAACGTAAGTTAGGGATTTGGACAACTTCTTTTAATAAAGAAATGCAAATGTATTATTTTATGGCGTGGTTCGTAGCTTTAACAGCACATCATCGGTTGACTGCCTTTTTTAAGCTGGTTTTGTAGACTTCTAATAACCTCTTTTTAATTGCCAACAAGCAAGACGGAGGAACTCCAATGTTATGACGGTATTACCCCTACTCCCACTGCAACACGTGTAAAAATGTACACTTTTTAGTACCGTACTTATACATCTAATTTGTTATCTAATAAAAAATATATTATTAATTTTTATATTTTCTATAATTTTATCATTTTTTATTATAAGTCATTTAATTCAAAATTGGTAGGTGTGATAAAGAGAGATGTAAATCCATCCATATCTCTTTACACACTATCCATTTTAATATTTGTTTTCATCATATGTTTTTTTCAATCTTTGGGTTACACAAATAATTGTGATGATACCTAGGAAAATTTTCAAATTTGAGTTCGAGAATTGAGGTCATGAAGAGAGCTTAACCAAGAGATCTTGAACTCAGAGGCCCACATCTTGGGCTCCCTCAACCTGCACCCTAAAGAAAATGAGTGGAATACAGACGACAACCACAAAGCGCCCCTTTAAAGGTAGTGAGCGCTAGTCTAAGTGCAAGAACCTCAATCGCTTGAACCATCGCCTGAAATCAAGTGAGATATTTTCAAGAGGGAGGTGAAAATCTGGCCACGAATCTCTTAAAGTTAAGAACTAGCTATAAAATATTGTACAATATCCTCACTTTGAGATAGAGACCCCAAGCATAATAGCAAGAATACTGTATATTCTCTTTATAATCTTCAATATTATTCTTTGGAGCAAGAGACTCCATTAAAGAGTGAATTAACCAAGTTTTCGAGTTAGTGAACTACTATAAGCACTCTTAGTAATCACCTGGTCATCCTAAAATCTTATTTCCCAGAGCTCTCCAGCTCAGACTAAATTGAATTCAATCATTCTACGCACCTTATTCTAACATCACTACTCAATCGTGATAAAAATACCATCAAATTATACATTATTATTTTTTTGAAAAATTCCAACCATTTGATGTTTCAAAACGTGATAAATTCTTTTAATAGTTCTCTATATTTGATATTATTTTTAAAAGAACTATCCAATATTTTTATGACAAATGATTTGTCTCTTTCACTTGATTTACTGCAAAAATAGATTTAATGGAATATAATGTTCTTGTCTTTCTTTCTTTATTTCGTGATCTTATCTTAGAATTAAATGTTATTTATTTTTAACAATGACATTCTTGGAATTGTTGAAAATAAAATTTATTTCATGATGAATTAGAATAAATAATCAAATGAAAGGAATCTTTATTTATTATTTTATTTATATATAATCAATTGTATTTGGATATAATGTTACAAAAGATATAATAATATCCAATAAATTAAAGAGAAAATAGAGGCAATTTTGTATTTTCCTTTTTCTTCCAAATTTTCAAGATTTGCAATTATGATTAATGATCTCCAAATTTGTTAATAAAAAAACAGTCATTTTCTGTAATCTGGAAGGGTAGTATGGGAATATAAATCTTATTTTATGGTAATTAACATGATAGTGGAGTCCGGAGAAAAGTCTTGCTCAAGTCGTTTTTCTTTCCAAAGCCATTAATGGAGGGAATTCTACTTTACGAACTCTCAACGAGAAAGCCCGTCTAAAAACCAAAAGCAACAGAGATCAGAAGACTTCTGGCGCCATTTGCACATCAACCCACTTTCAAAATTTCCTCTGTTTTCTCTCTCTACAGTCTAGACTATCCATCTTTTTCTCTTTGTTTTATGCATTGAAGTAAAATCTTGGTGATGGAAGACAAAGAAAGCACAGAATCTGGGTCATTTGGAGGCAACTCAGCGAGCCAGTCACCGCCGCCAGTGACTGGTGGTGGTGGGGTGGTGCCAAGGGTGATGAACTTGGCTTTGAACATGAGTATAGAGAGAAGTCTTGCGGTGAACACAGGAGAGGTAGGTGGTGGCATCATGGGTGGTGGTGGGAGTGGTGATTTGACGGGGAAAAAGAAGAGAGGGAGGCCAAGAAAGTATGACGCAGATGGAAACTTGAGACTGCCATATATGGCATCAGGATCACCACTAGTATCACCACCACCAGGCTTTTCCTTCTCTTCACCTTCTTCTGAGTTGGGTTCCAAAAGGGGACGTGGTCGGCCTCCTGGTTCTGGTAACTGGCAACTCCTTGCTTCTTTGGGTGAGCTAAAGACCAGTCACTGGTCTATATCCATTTTGATTTGCTGTTTTATTTGGTTAATTACTAAACCCTGCCCTTCAAATTTAGCTCAATAAATCAATTTGGCGTTGGTGTAACTAGGTTCTCATTCTTTTTACAATTGAGGAGATAATTGGGGGTTTTGATTGAATATTTTAAAAAGTTGGGGTTGTGGTTTGATGCGAAATGTTTTTGAATTTGCAATTGCTTACTATGATTTGATGAGCAAAAGAAGCAAGAAACTTGGTGAAATCAGTCATAGGGTCAATGGACTGCTTTAGTGATTTGTATTCCAATTTGTAAAATAATTTCATGTTCCTTTTCAATTTGTGTTACCTTTGATGGTTTGATCTGTGAAGGTGAGTTGTTCGCAAATACGGCCGGAGGGGACTTTACGCCACATGTGGTGACAGTGCACACTGCAGAGGTAAGATAGAGAATATGGCAATTGTTTTGGTCTTCCTTGCAAGTCCGAAGGGAAACAATCTTTGAACTTGACAGATCTACTTTTGTTTGTTGAGTGTAATGGAGAAATTAGTATTTGCAGGATGTTGCAGCAAAGATCTTTTCATTTGCTCAAAAGGGTCCTCGGGGGATATGCATTCTTTCAGCCAATGGAGCTGTTTCCAACGTCACAATTCGCCAACCCGGTTCTTATGGTGGCATTTTGACATATGAGGCATGATCTCATTCTGTTTTCAACGTCTTTCTTTTGCATTTGTTGACAGAGTATTAGATCTTTTCCTATGCTTCTAGTTAAAATTGATCGTGGATTTATTTTGCCATGGTATGGTGCTCATGTGTTCATCAAAGCCTTTGAATAATGGTAATGATAATTGCCCTTGTTCAGATTGCTCTGGTTTTTCACTACATGTTACTTTGGGTATTAATATAGTGAGTTCTTTTGGTTAGACAACACCTCTAGCATACAAGTTCACAGTCTTGGATATTTTCCTTTTCGAACGAACCCAGCTAAGATGTGGTTGGTCTGGTGTGCCATTAGTGTGGATAGGATTCAATGAACCTTAAAAGTAAGAAAGGCCATTCGTTTGAATGGTATTGTGCAAGTCCTTTTCACTGCTCAGGTGGTATTTCGTTTTATGGAAGCGAATTCCTATAACTATTGCTTAGAGACTTGAATTAGTGAACTTAAATGTGTTGGAGATGGGTTTCAGCCATTCTTGAAAGAAATGACAAGATTGTTTTGGAGGCAATATTACCAATTTAGTGTTAGTTTTGGGAAAGATTTGTGAGTGGGAAATTCTTCAATATAGACACAAGGTATATGTTCATAATTTGATTTCACCTAAAAGGTTTACACCTGTAAATGGTGAACTCATACAGTCTATATAAGTTTATTGTGCACATTTTATTTTTCCCGTGAGGGATTTGATCTTCATAGGTGACCTCAACAATAGGATTTTAACTCTCCCTTAAATTGGAAATGCCATTCACCATAAGCATCACATGTCCACTTATTCTTGCCACAACGTTATATTTCGAGTCCAATCTCTTTCTTCTTGAATCTGTAGTAAGCAGTATCCTTCACAACTACCGGAGAAATTTGCTATCCGCCATCTAGTGCCTTATTTTACTTCATCTTCAATGTTTAGCTGCTTCACCATTCTGTCAGTAGCATATAACCACTACGGAGAAGAAAGACAAAACCCAGTGATAATAAGGTGGAAATCACAAGTGTTGAGTCTTGAGGAGTTTTACAGTTTTGAAAAGTTGTATTTCATGAATGAGGAGAGAACCCAAATACATCAAGTTTTGTGTTGAGAAAAATGGTAGTTCATATCCTTCCTTAAATGCACTCCGTGGGAATAACTGGATGAGTAAATATTCGATGCAACGGGGATGCCATGTCATCATTGACGCATGGTATCAGCACCCACTGATAATCAAACACGTAAGATTAATGAATTACACTAATATAATTAACATGGTTGTTATATAACTAGTCCTAAATATTTATGGATTAGCATGATCTCACCGTTACATGGAATATCCTTGGAAATTTTTACCACATGCTCTAGGCTTCAGTCAACCAAGTAGGAGGCATGTGACATCGAGGCCTAAATTATTTAGAGAATCATTATCAAAGATTCTTCTGTCCACAAACCATAGTTTCTTAAGTCTTTTGGATTCCAATCTTATCTACTGTTTCCTGCTACTTGCATTGTTTATTTGGGAAATATTCTATTACTTTTATACTTGGTTCTTTTATTTTTCTTTTTTAAATTTGTGATTATCAAACTCATGCAGGGTCGCTTTGAGATATTATCTCTAACAGGATCATTCACAATTTCTGAAAATGGTGGCATAAAAAGTAGGACTGGCGGATTAAGTGTCTCATTGGCTGGTCCTGATGGCCGAGTGATTGGTGGTGGTATTGCTGGTCAATTAATGGCCGCTAGCCCTATCCAAGTAAGGTTTTTGCTTGTTTATATCTTTTCATATTTAGTTCGAAAATTATTTATATGCGTCCTTCATCAACTTAACTCGGTCTTCCTAATTAGACTGCAATCATCTGTCAAGCGCAGACATCCTTAAGTGCTGATATTTTTGTTTAGGTTGAGACATACACTTCAAACATGTAGTTCATGCGATATGATAGGACATTTATTGAATATTTGGAGTAATTTACTATTTATCATTGAAATCACATACATTGATACTCAAGGTAAAACTCATACAACTTTGAAAACATTTTTTTTTTTGAAGTGTTGTCTACAATCACACGTAAAAAGCACATAAACTATGCTGATTACACCATGTCTATTCGCAACAACTATTTATATGCAAATTAGCTTAGTTAAGTGCAAATTCTTATTCTTTTAATTAACTACATTTACTAATTGGGTGTATGATAATGAGATGACCTTTGATTTTCAAACAAAGAATTTACTTACTTTTTGGTTGTTGCTATAAAGTTTGTTGAATTTCTAAAATTATTGAATCATTAAACAACAGTAAAAACATATTCTATTATAGACGCATCTTGAATTTACCTATATCCTAATGTTTTATAGTTTTTGTGTCATTGTGGTCGTATCTTGTATCCATACTTCCTAGGCTATAATGTAATCGAGTCTCCTCAGGGAGAAAAGAAAAAGAAAAAGAAAAATTCAGTGGATCTCATAGGCCAAAAGAACTTGTTTTGCTGCAAATCTCATGTGGGTTCTGGTTATTTTTGCCAGATTGTGGTGGGAAGCTTCATGCCAAACGGTTTCAAGGCACATAAAAGAAAGCACCAGCATGAATATACAATGGCCCCCCTTGTCCATGGTGCTCCAGATACGGTGACAGTGGCGACACCAATCTCACAAGCAGCACCAGAAAGCAGCAGTTTTCCAACTCTGGGATCTCAATTACCAGGACAATGCCTTGGGGAAGAAGATAACAGCAACATCAAGAGCAACAAAGAGAACCCGAATCCCACATCTGTAGTTCGAAACGTATTGGAGCCCATTTCTGATCCAAGACCATCTCCTGACATCAATGTGCCTGTGGCATTTGAATAGCACTTGGAGGGATGGTCATCTAGGTTTCTTTTTCTCTTTCCCATCTCACTGAAAATTACACTCTGACTCCCTCACCTGATTTTAATCTCATTTTATCCCCTCAAATATGCGTTTATCACATTGCCCCCTAACTATTTTGAATTGATTTTACATTATCAGAAACTAAAATGTCTAACATATTTTTGGTGAAAAATGTCCCAAACTACATGTTTTCAATGTCTATAGTTAAGACAATACAAAATCAGTTGGTATAATACAACATCATTGAATGTGCAACGCGAAAAAACGTGATAATTGAAGGAATAATGTGAGTCAGGATGCATGTTTAGGGTCCAAGTGTAATTTTTCCTCCATTTTAGTAAACATTGGTAGTTGTCTTCTAAATGTGATGCTTGTAATATGAAGAATCTACTTTAGGTGGATTTTAGATACAGGCTGACATGATAATTTATTAGCCTTGTTGTAACATTTTTCATTGTTCTTGTTGTAACATTCATACTAGAAAGGATGGCCAATTATCATTCTGATAAGATTGTCTAGTTTTCAAGTAATTCGCATTGCAGACCTGAGGGTCTGTCAAAGTGATGTGAACCTGGTGTTGGGCTTCATCTCAGTGTCAGAAGAAAAATTTTTCAAAACATTTATCGAAACAAACAGAAATATTCTAAAAGATTTCAGAACATTAGAGCTTCAATATTCTTCAATTACTAATTTATTTTATTTATAATAAAAATTGGAATGTTTTGATTATTTTTGAGTAAAAAATGTAAGGAGATGTAATTCTTTGCCAACAATAAAAGACTTTGTCCTCCACTCATGGTTTCGTGTAATCATGTCACATTTAAACAAATTAGTAATTGTCTGTATCTGAAGACACAAAATAA
>CM042196.1:9871585-9884413 GCA_023539305.1 Ilex asprella
TTTGACTAGTGTAAATTATTCAAAAACTGAAGAAAAGAAGAGAGAAGAACTGAGAATTTATGTAAAAAACTTCAGTTTACAGAATGAAGACTTACCTCAAATGCACCACGCAAAGAGTTGTATTAGCCTTGGCTGCATGTAAAGTCTTTGGTCATCTAGGATCCTAAGTTGACGAATCCAAGTATCAGTTTGTTTTTATCAAAAAAAGTATCAGTTTGTTTTCTCTTATCAGCCAATGGTCACATTTATAGTAATGTCGTGCAATCTCACTAAGTAAACAAACATCATGCAATTTTTTTTATTTTGATGCTGACAAAATCAAATCTACACAGTAAGAGATGATATCTAATTGTTTATGTTTTGTCTGTTTCTTGTGAATGTTAAAATCGTGTGGTTTAAAGACACAATTTGTCAGCTTTGGGTTGGAAATTTGTATTAGATAATAAGAAATGTTGCATCCACCAAAATTTTTACTAAATTTTAAATCTTAAATGATGTGACACATTGATAGTTATTGAATGATTAGTAAAAAGTTCGAGGGACCTTTTGATTCAATGATTTATATTTTATTCATGAAGAAAATTTCGTAAAAAATTTAGTAAATATAGCATTGTTGATTAGATATATACATATGATACAATCCAAAGAAATCTTACCATGTTTCCACTGCCATGATAAGCGTGTGTCATATTCATCTTTGTCTTATATATTTTTCATCCTTTAATTAGGGTTGGCTACTATATACACAATTATGGGTTTCCAATATATTCGTGAATATAAGAACAATATACCAAACCACTCATATTACTCTTTGTGACATGCATGGATGGACGTAGCAAGTTTGAATCATAGAAACAACATTTCTCTATATAGGATATGAGTCTACACATCGAACACTCTCCAAACATGTGGTAACCAGAAGCTAAATAATTTCAATTTCTTTTTAATTCTAGTGTAAAACAATGTCAAAGAAGATCGAGTTGAACTTGTATTGTTCAAGTCATCACAGGTGGTTATTTACCATTTACCAATAATAACCGATATTCACGAGTTATAACATTTTTAAGCAAGATATTCATTCAATCAAGGTCTAAGAACAAGCTTCTAGTAGTGATGTGGAATGATTAAGCATGATCCATGCACTTTCAGTCCTCCCTTTGCTCAACAAGAAACCATACTAGTATAATATCTTCACGAGTTATAACATTTTTTTTTCCTTTTCTGAACACAAGCAATATTGGGCAACCTTTTATTCAATAAAATATTGTAACTTGCTTCCTTTTAAATTCAATATGTGGAGTTTTTAACTAAACATCTTGAAGTTTCGTGTCTGGTTTTAGTTCCTAATCTTATTTTATTAGTAGCTATGATCGGGGTTATAGTACTAACTATACATACGACTACTAAAGTGAAAAGACAGATTGCATTCCAATAAAATGCTATTAAAAAAATTAACAAACAAAATTAAAAATTAAAAATTAAAAAAAGTAATATATTAAAAAATTAGATATTACAATTAAACTTAAAACACGTCTTATTGGGAGCATGGTCTTATGAAATTATCTGTCTCCATTAAACACCAACACGGCTATCTCTTGTATACATGCATGTCGAATAAATTTGTAAATGGTTAAGTTGTGCAGGCTTCATCTTAAAAAAATGTCGACGTTTATGGTGTCACGTGGTGTCAGAGTCGGCCAAAAAATATTGTGACACACCAAAATCTGAGAGTCCATTAATTACCCATCAATCCACAGAATAACTGTGAATACCGAGTAACTCCATATCATTTCGTTATGTTCCATTTATCGGGGTCCTTAATTTAATAAAAATTGGTCAGAGTCTCCTTTGTACGGAATATTCTACCAAAAACACAACCTGTGCAATATACATTCACATGACTCATCCGAGGCCTAATATAACACAATGACCACATCAGGTCCATTTATGAGGAAAAATTGACTACACCGAATCCATTTATCCATACTCATATAAAACATGCAAGGTCATTTTAAAAACAGTCCATATGAGTTCAAGTACAACTCTCTTACATAAAATTACATGTCAAAACTAGTTTGTCTCAAAATTTAAAAAAAAAAGAATTATAAAAGTCACAAGTCGGCCTTCTTCACACTTGCGGCCTCAAATGAGAGTCATTCACCGGCATATGTTCCGCACCTGAAATGTTTTCCCGTATAGGGTGAGCCACGCCCAGTAGAGTAATTCCTACAGAGACTACTCCCCACCTAAGTGCATGTGCAATATTCACATCCAACAATTCATATTCACATCAATATTCCAAGTAAGAATACACAATTCTGGGTTGAAATTCTATCATGTCATGCTATTAAATGAGATGAAACTCACTAATGCATCATAACCCGAGTCTTCACCAACTTCCACCACACAATACAATGTCAATGTGTAATAAAATCTGTCATTTATGAATTACACCCAATGGTCAATTTGAAATAAAAGTCATGTGTTTATAAACCAAAATTTGTTGGATGTTACACCTCGAATGATTATTTCATAAATAAAATTATGTGTCTTTATGGGTAGCGAATTTTGGAATCACATTGTCGGCTCCGCAAGCCTATCTACACTTTTTGGACTTTCACCATCAAAGTGTATGAACCAGTAACCGAGTTTTTCACCCGAGGGAATGTCTAGCCTTTCTTGTTATACCTGACACAAGTTTTCTATTTCATGTGACCATGCGACTCTGTTGAACCTTGGTCCAACGGTACCGATCCGGCTTATCAATCACCAAATATGGTGTTTGCCTTCAACCATGCACTCACACCAATAGCGATGTCCCCGTGCATATGCAATGTAATGTATCATTGCATGTCAATGTCTTGTCTCATATATAATGAATGTCACGTGGACAACTTAAATCACACATTTCATCATGTATCATGGACAATCATATCATATGCATATAATCTCTAAAAACTCATCCCAATGTCAATATGTTAATACACATATATCACTACAAGAAAAAGGGTCTTTTGTGACAAATTTTTTACGGCGGATGTGTTTGCCGTCACAAAAGACATATTTGAGACAATTTTTTGTGGCGGCTATGTTTGCCGTCACAAAAAGCGTGTTTGTGTTAATATTTGTGACAGTTATTTTTTTCTGCCGTAAATAGTGTCATAAACTCAAAAAAAAATTTTGTATTTGAGAAAGCTGTTTTTCCTGTCTCAAATAATATTTTATAAATTCAAGAGAATTTTTTATATTTATTGCAGCTATTTTTTCCGTTGTATATAATATTTCATAAAACATTAAAAAACTCTAAAAAAATTATATGAGCAACAACTATTTTTCCTGTTGCAAATAATATTTTATAAAATTACGTAGTTTAACATCAAAAGACAATTTCTAGTTCAAAAAAAAAATAACTCTACAAAGTCAAGTTTTTATATCAAAATTAGGGGTGTCAATATATGACATGACATGTTAACACGACATAAAATTAGTGGGTTTGAGTTTTCTTTAAACCACATGTTTAGTAAACGAGTGGACCCGTCACGATACGATTATAAACGAATTAGGTATTGGTAAAACTAATTAGAAGAAATGTATACGATATGACTCGTTTATATGTCATTTACATAATTTGACTAGTCATTCAGAGAAATATTGTGTGACCATCTGCTGATGTATATTCTAACTTCTTTTAGTTCTTTATTGTATATATGTATATAAATATTATGTTGGTATAGTAACAATAATTTTATATTTTTTTCAAATGTCACTGAGAGAGTAGATGGATCGAAAAATATGTTCAACTTTTGCATTAATTTCTTGTACACATAGATAGTTATGTTTTATAAAAGTGCATATTTTATATTTGGATAAATTACACTCACACCTTTTGAAATTTGAATTTATTATATGGATACCCCCTCATTTTTCAAAAATTACACTGTCACCCCAATAGTTAGATGGAGTTAACTATCTTAATAAAAAGACTATTTTGCCTCTTTGTTCATCAGTCTTCTTTCTCTCTCTCCCTTATCCCATCTGTGTATGTGTATATATATACACATATAAACATACACACAGACACCACCCAATACCCAGCGATGCAACCACACCACACCACACCCTACCCAGCCCTCTCTCTCTCTCTCTCTTTGGCGATATAGCAGACCCTCAATCGCAACAATAAAGTCATTAGTACCCATCACTAGCACCATTATCGGAGACCCAATTGCAACAATGGAGTCCACCGTCAACACATCCATCGATTGGAATCCCACCCGAGATAAAGAGACCCATCAACACCACTACCTCAACTATCCAAAATCACCCATTAGAGTTTATAATTTTTACCTTAAATATTTTTTCTCTCAATGAAATAAACCATCCAAAATCACCCATTAGGGTTCTGTAAATATTCATTCTTGACCAAACTTTGTGTGAGGGTGATTTGTTGCAGCGGTGAATGTCGGTGGTGGTCGATGGTGGTTTTCAGTGTAGATCTGAAATTTTGTTGTTGTTGAGATGAAGAGGGTATGAGCTTTCATTGACTACTAGTGTATTGGTCTCTTTAGATTAATGCATTCAAACTGTTGTTTTTGGAGCTGCAGATTAACGAAGTTCTTGTTGTGGTGTTGTGTATTTTTTTGTGTGTTTGTGGAGATGAAAATGAAGATGGAGGTGGTGGACCGGTGATAGGTTACTCTGTTACTAGTGGTGGTGCTCTGTGTATGAGAGAAAGAAGAGGAGGAGGAGTATATGGTGCTGTGGTGGTGATTTATAGGAAAATATGGTGGTGATTTCGTGGTGTGGAGGCAGCGGTGGGTGGTTAATTCAAAATTTAATTTTAATTTATATTTAAATGTGAAATATAACATTTAATTGAAAAAAATTTATTTTATATATAAAATATAAAATAGAGAAATGATAAATGAGAGATGAAATAAATTTTTGGGACTTTGGAGGGTATTTTTGGTATTTTAAGAATTAATATCAATGACATCAATTTTGATTGTTAGTCATTCTAACGTTTGTTAGTTAGAGGGGGTGTGATTGTTATAAGTTTCAAATGTCAAAGGGTCTTAGCATAATTTTTTAAAGTGAGGAGGTGTCCGTGTAATAAATTCAAATGTCAGGGGGTGTGAGTATAATTTACCCTTTATATTTTGTTTAACTCGTGAGATTGTTTTTTTTTTATATGAAAATATTTTTATGTTTTTGAAAATGTTGATTATATTTACTTTTGTGTTTATTTATATATTAAATTGGGTAGTTGTATGGATACCAATGGGTCTTTGGTTTAATGGTATTCCTTACATTGTGGGAACTTTGTCTTCTTGAGGTCAAGGGTTCAAGTCCCCTCTCCCCTTCCCCACAAAAAAAAGTTGAACCAAAAAAAAGAAAAGAAAATTGTATTGAGTGTATATATGCACAGAGTATGAAACATTGGTTACTAACGATCTATAATAATTAAAAAAAATATTTTTTTGTGGCGGCATCGTTGCCATCATAAATATATATTCTATTTATTACGAAAACCAAATATGGTATTTGAGGCAGCACTTTTGCCGCCGTAATAAAAACAGAAGTGTCGAATTTTTTGTGACAACTTATTTACGACATGTTCATGCTGCCGTAAAAACCTTTTGAGACCACACTTATTATGGCGAGACAATGCCGCCACAACGCCGCCACAAAAAGTATTTGTGACGGCAAATAGATTTTTTACGACAGCATTTTACCGCCGTAAAAACCCTTTTTTCTTGTAGTGTATCAACATTTTATCTAACAACAACCAAACATGTCATTACATAATCAAGCAATAACACCCTTAATCCTCAAGGCATAATGTAAACATATAATATGCCCACATAATAGCCCCTAAACAAGCCATATAACAGTCCCAAAACAAGCCACAAAGAAACTCCTAAACAAGTCATAAAACATCCCCTAAATAAGCCATAAAACATCTTCTAAACAAGCCATAAAACAGCTCCTAGAAAAGTCATAAAATAGCCCCTAAACAAGCCATAAAATAGCCCATAAACAAGCCATAAAACAGTCCACAATTTTAACCCAAAACAGTCCACAATTTTAACCCAAAACAGTCCACAATTTTAACCGAAAACAGCCACAATTTCAGCCCCTTAACAGCCCACAATTTCAGCCCCTTAACAATCCTCTTAAATCAGTCCAAAAGGTAGGAATAAAACCAAAGTAGGAAGAACTCTACCTATTGTAGTATAGAATGAAACCTAGAGCTTCAAGAACACCTCCCAAGCTCTTAAAACTCTTGATTTCTCCAAAGTCTCCTCTTGGATCTTTAGTAAAATCACTCTTTATTGGTGTGTTTGTGTAGCCCTTGTCGTGGTGATCGACTTTAACTCTTGGTTCGAGTCAATCCGAGCGATGGAACTCTGTGAATCGACGAAATAATTCTTGAATTTCTCTTTTTTCTTCCTCTTTCTCTCCCACACGTTTATGGCAGAATTTCAGCAGATATTTCTGCTAAAATATCAAATATTTACCTCCATTTATAATTTTAATACTTGGCCCGAGTTGCGCCAAGTGTCCCTCCACTTGTTCAGGTCTGTTTTCGTCCCTCAACGATTCATTACATCCCGGTTTAAGTTCAAGTTAATTTTATTTGAACTTTTATCCAATTCTAATGAAATTTTAAAAAAAATATTTGTGAGGACCTTTGTGAAGTCAGCCGCTACCCAATCTCCTCGAACGACGTACAAAAATCTGACTATCTCAGAATTTAACGAAATTTGGCAGGACAACTAGATTTTGTGATACGAATCCAACGACAAAGTCAATTGTGACATCTAAGCTCTAAAACATGAGTATTTTAAATACGCATTATAGTGATAAACTACCATTTTACCATTTTTTAGAACAAAGTTTAAATTTATCCAAATTTTACAAATACAACAACTGAAACAATCGCTTAAGGGCCCAATTGAGAAGGGTCCCCCCCCCCCCCCATGAGAAAAATAGTGCCCCAAAAAAGTGAAACAATATGCAATTGAAAGAGTATTTGGCCTAAAAATATCAAACCCACACAAAAAGCTCAGAACTCAACCCCCCTTCTCTCTCTCAACTAATCCCATCCTTCATAAACCTGCAAATGCCTACAAACATAAATAAGGAATATACAAGATTAAAAAAAACTAATAAACTAATAACTATAAAAAAGCTACATAGTGATAATTGTATTCCTCTCTCTATTTTTTTTTTAAAATTTTCAGTACCACTGTCAATTTAAACCACGGTGTCATATGGTAATATATACTCATATTGGATCATATAATTTTTTTTATACAGTTAATCGTTATTTCATTTATATTTATACGAATGTAATTTAATTTTAGCCAAATTTTGTTGTACTGTGAAAGTTATTATCATTATGTTACTGAGAGAAGAAGTAAACTTGTATGCTAGTTATAAAGTCAATCTCTTATTGTTTTGTTATCCATAAATTTTTAATTTATCAATTTTTTATCTTATTATAAATTTCTATCTTTTATTTATCTATTTTTTTCACATTTTCAAAGCCCTTTTTTAAAATATTTGCTCAGGCCCGAATTTTCATTTGGCCGGTCTTGCGTGTTGTAACCGTCCACTAATAAGTAAAAAAATTTGCAAGTGAATCTCACAAAAATTTATAATCATCTAGTCATGTAATACATAACAACTCCATTATAAGAAGTGGATCACATTTTATTCATTTTTTTATTTTTTTTATTGGACAATTACACCACATTAGCATTGCTGACATTGAGTAACCCTTACACCCAATCAGTTCTGGGGGTCAATCTGGTTCTGCCGAGTTGAAGTGAACGGTGAATCAGAATTGGTGGTTTCATTATGTTTTAGGCGGGATGGAGGAAGTGGGAGATAGAAGTTACCATAAAACCTAGGAGCAAGCTCTCTCTCTCTCTCTCTCTCTCTCTTATACACTCTAATATCTAGTTATCATAATATCAGCACTGAATATTTAATTAACTCACACAACTTAGACACTTAGGTAGACCTGCGCATCGTGTCGGGTGAGGTGGTTTTGTGTTAAAAAATATTCTACTAATACACGATTTGTTTATAATTTGTGTCTAATGAACGGTTTCATATTGGACACGTGTCATGTATGAACCATATATAACTGGTATATAAACGAGTTGTGTCTGATGATGCACAATTGGTTTTGTACACCACCTATCAAGTGATCAGTAATAAATGAAGTAATTAAGTAGAGAGAGTAACTTGAGTGAGAGAAAGATTTAGAGTGGTTCGGTCAACGTGACCTATATCCACTAGGAAGGGCTAGAGTTGCATGAATGAGAGCAAAAGACAAGAGTAGTAGCAAATGTGCTCGATGGTGTGAGATGGCCCCCAAGTATTGGCGGGACTTACAATTTATAGTCGTCTCCTAACCGGTTGAGGCGACCTATCAGTAACTAAGTGACTAATCTGGTAGAGCTGACACTATCTTCTCAACAGATGAGATAGTTACGGTGCTCCCCATAAAATCTGATCAAAGATGATGTAGTAGTTGACTCTTTTCAATGTGGCGTGGATGAGGCTCTTGGATGACCCTGTATACTCCCTTGGTGATGTAACTCCTTGAACCCTGATGAGTTTGACCAAACGTGGACTCCTTTGGGCTGGACTTACTAGATCTCTTTAAATTTGACTCTTAATTTAATATGGGCTCACAACGTGGGTTTGGTCATTGGGCTTGACCCGTCAGTGTCATATATTTATTCTGATTAATTTCACTCATACTCAATTCGTTTATTAATAATGTTGTCTCGGGTCTACTCATTTATTAAACGGATGGCTTAAAAAAGACTCAAACTCTCTAATTTTGTATCGTATTAATGGATCGTATCCTCTTTCAACACTCCTGCACTTAGGTGTGTCTATGGAAATGGGTTAGGTTCAAGTTTACGATCACTAAGTCTAAAAATCATGTCGAGTTAAGCAATTTTTTATCAAGTCGGGCTCGATAGGTTCATGTTAAAAATGACGTATTCAACTCATAAACGATTCGTTTGCTAAACTGATAAAAATTACAAAATTAAACAAGCTTATTTACTAAACAGATTACAAAATCTGTGTCATCCGTCAAATAAATGAGTCATTTACATTCGATTCGTGTTCCCACGGAAAACCTTCTAACCCGTCACCATTAAACCTGTTGATCATAATAATTTATGTACAAATTTGGAGTAGTTACTTTTACTAATAAATTTAATATTAGTCCAAAAATAAAAATAAAATTATATATATATATATATATATACATATCATATTTACATGCAATTTTTAAAATAGGTTAGCAATTGATAAACGTATTAAGATGCATCATCTAAACATGACTCTTTTATTATAAGTCTGACTAGTCCTCCTGTTTATCATTCAAATCCGAGAAATTCAATCTCAAATACACTAATTTTGTGGCGATTTATAATGAGTAACCGAGTTGTGTTGCATTTTATTAGGTAGCTTGTAACAAAGTCTTTGCGGGCCCACCAAGGCATGGAGCTAGGCTTACCTAGTTTAAGTCCAAACTTTGGGCATTATCTATGCCGTCTGCCCTAAGAGGCCAATCCACTTTGTAATACATTGTTGCTATTTTATATCTTATCACATATATGGACAGCTGATAATTTGTTTAAAACATCTTAAAATTCTCGTTTTTCAACCCTTCAAAAATTTAAAGTCTCATATTGTGATCCCTCAATTTTTTAAATAATGATAGCAATACGAATCAAAAAAGAATATTTTTATTTTTATTTTTAGGGATTGTTGTGTGAATAAACGGAAAAAAAACGGTGTGTTGTTTTTAGAAGAAATTATTATCAAATAAAGAAATTATGAATGCGTGTATTTTGAATAAATTAAAACTTTTAAACAGTTTCAGTGGACAAAGTATCATCCACCCATTTTAATCCTTAATTTAAAACATATGTATATTTAATATTCAAATCCAACGAAAATATATAGATATCCAAGGTTGGGCCACAGTTGGCCTTCGTAAACTTGATGTAATCTTTTATTACTGATACAATGTTACAATAAATTACTACTAATTGATAGAACAAAAATACAAATAAACTACAATTGATAAGATTACATCAAGTAAATTTATAAGAATCATGGTCATAACAATGCATGATTCTATATAAAAAAAAAGGAAAATCATTATTACATAAATAATGAGAATATCAAAGAGATATCAAAAAACAAGTTGTCTGAAATTCGTTTATGAAGCTATAGAGAATTTAGATGATGAAGTTGGGGGTTTTTAGAGAGGGAAAAGAGGAGTGACAGAGCTTTCTAAAGAGAATTGATGTGTGAGATTTGATATTGTTGTAGGGTTTTGATACTTTTATAGACAGGTGGTTACGGTGAATCGGGTTCTGAATTTGTATCCACTCATAAACCGAACAAACTGTGTACCCATCTCTTTGCCTTCGATTCAGTTGGTTTAGGGTCAGGTAATTGGATATTCAAATTTTTTAGAAGTCTTATCTATGGTCTACAATATATATACGTGATCAAATAGACAAATATTTTTTTGACATCTTAAAATTCACATATAAAATTGAATGAAGATTTTAAATATTTGGAGCGCTCATGATTAAACCGCTAATAATAATTTTGTTTTTATCTTTTTGGCTAAAATTAGCTATTGTGGGCACTTGAAGTCGAACTTAACTTTTATTGTGAAAATATTGGAGATACTATTAAAATTGAAAACACTGCAGTTTAGAAAGATCATGCAAAAGTACTAATGTTTCTCCTTCATCATATTTACGGGGAGTAACCGAATACCTGACTGAAAAATCCTTTAGTCTTCCAGCAAAACTTAAATGATCGACTTGATCACCAAAAACTATTATTCTTCCAAAAGATAGGCATGAGTGGTTCAACTTACAATTTTAGGACTATAAAACTGTACGAGAATATAATTCGGCAATGCATAAAATCACGTCTAAATTGAAGTTGTGTAACGCCCCAAATACCACCCTGGACGGCATTACATTTAATAACCATTTACAATCATGAGAGCAACTACATAACTTCATATCCAAAAAGAATTTAATTCACCATTCAGGCATATACAATAATATCCAAAAGAATATGCCCCACAATGGCATTTACATCTCCCAAAAGAATATCAAAGTAAGTCTTGCAGCGGAAATACAAACTAAACTAGGCTATACAATGTTTCAAAATAATACCCTAGTCTAGTACAAAAGAAAAGGGGTCGCTCTATGCGTCCACCTCGGGATCCACACTCCCATCAATCGGAGTCTCCCACTGGACGGCCTCCTCGGCTCCTAACTCCTCCTCAAGTACATAATCTGAAAAAGGTTAGCAGTAGGGAGTGAGCACGAAGCTCTGTAGAAAATTTCTCCCAAATCCAAACAAGGTTTTTAAACATAGAAAAGGGTCGGTCTCATTTCACAAGTAACATATATAACCTTTGAAATAAAACAGGGCATTTTAAAAGAGATCTCAAGTTTGAACAATAATAAAGCAATGGAAAGAGAATAAAATCCATTTTAATTGGCAAACAATTTTCAACATAATCCAATCCACCATACACCATTTTCACAAGTTATCGCGGCATCCCATACTACCCGAAACTCTTGGGGAAATAATATTTGGTACAATGAACAATAATTTCTATTTGGTATCACTCAAGTAGGCTGTCGTTTCTCATGAATCTACCCAACGAATCTACCTCGTTCACCCATCTATAATCACAATCACAGGCCAATTTAGGAAGGGCGTGTACCGTCTCATACGGCATTGACGAAATCCTTCCAAGGTGTCTAGTATACTAACCCTTTTCCCCGGTATCCGTGAACAATAGTGGTCATTGTCACCACAATGATCCACTACGAGCATTAGACAACCATCTCATCCCTCACTGGGATAGACTAACCTCTAACGCTCTACAGCAGTTTTCAAAGGTAATCCAAGTCCCTCACAACACCATACACGAGAGTGTCATACCAACAATATACTCAACCTCATATGCAAGCAAATTCCATGATTTTCCCCAATTTTCACAAGCAAGATACATAATCGAATAATTTAAGAAAAACATACTCATTTCACAATTCATGTCACAAAAGACAAGTTTAAAGTAAATAGGCATGAGATCATCCATACTACCATTTTAATACCCAACACAAAGCTCTAGCATTTTCGAAATCAAGAGGAAGTTAAAAGATAGAGAGAAATCCATATATTCCCCAAAAATTAGGGTTTGATGAATTTTTAACTATTATTTTGTTCAAATCATGTGTATATTTGTACAAGGACTAAGAAACAATGAACACATAGCAAATACATACTACTTAGAGTCAAAATGTACATATATAATAACCCTAACATCATTGGATGAAAATGGAAGAAAACTCCTACCTTGAATCTTGAAGAACTAGGGTTTGGATTCTTGAATACACTCTTAATCTCTTGTTTTTCTCTCCCTTCCTTCCTCTTTTCTCTTCCTTTCTTTCTCTCTTAGGGTTTCTAAGGTTGGAGTGGCTGAAATAGGGCCAAAATGAACGACCTTGGGTATTTATAAGGCTAGCCTTGGACCAAGATCGCGACATTAAATGTTCAGACTTTTATATCAGGTGTACCGGTACCCGATACCAGTACCATTTGGTACCGGTACCTAGTACCGGTACCCAGTACCGGTACTACAAACCTTCTGGAATCGAGGTACTGGTACCCAGTACCGGTACCAAAAACTTTCTGGAATCGAGGTACCGGTATCCGGTACCGGTACCACTCAGCAGACAGAGT
>CM042196.1:9906566-10002324 GCA_023539305.1 Ilex asprella
GTGTACGCATTCACAGTCTTATTCAATTAATTATTTTTTATATATTTTTATTTTAAAAATTATTTACGAAGATTTTGTTACGTTGCTAAAATTAATTTAATTAATATTTTTAAATTTTTTTATTTATAAAAAATATATTTGCGACAATTTTTTACGTCTCAAAAAGTTAATTTAATTATTATTTTTAATATTTTTATTTATGTAAAAATTTATTTGCGACTGTTTTTTTACGTCGCAAAAAGTAATTTAATTATTTTTTTAAAATTTTATATTTATGAAAAATATATTTGCGACGATTTTTTACGTCACAAAAATTAAATAAATTATTTTTTAAAAATTTTTTAATGTTGGTAAAATAGATTTTTAGCGACGTTTTTTTTTCGTCGCAATTTTTTTTTTTGCGATGAAAATAAAATTACGTCACAAAATATTTTCTGTGACGAACACGCGACGAAAAAAAATCGTCGCAAAAAATAATTTGCGACGATTTTTTTGAATTTAGCGACGAAAAAAATCGTCGCAAAAAATAATTTTTTTTTTAGTGAAGGGTTGATTCAAGTTGTGAAATATCAATCTTCATCTTCTTCACATAAAACTAAAGAAGCAAGTTAGGGGTTTTCTTTCATTCTTGTTCATTAAGGTTAGAGTTTATTTATATGTATTCTTCTGTCTCTAAATCTTATATATATGCTATGAAAATATTATTCCTTGACATTCTTGAAATTATTACCATGTTTTAAATAATGTTATGGTTGAATAACCATTAAACTTCATTTTGTTGTCCCAAACCGTAGTTTTCAAGAGGAATAGACTTTTCTCTAGATTCCTCCTTTGTTTTTGAGTTCAAAAATTAGTGTTTTATATTGAACAACAAAAATTATATTTTAGATGATCTCTTGCTTACTTTTATTGAATCACACCATTGGGAAAATATCTATGAAATTCGGAGGTTTTTGGAACTACTTGTAAATTGAGATAATTTGTGAGTATTTACATCTCTTGTACGGTTTGTTATGATGGACTTGAATTATCCTCGAGAAACTATCATAGAATGTTAGAGGTTAGTCTATCCCAGTGGGGGAGAGATGGTTTAACACTTGTAGTGGGTTGTTGTTTGGGAATGCAACCACTATTGTTCATAAACGCTGAGGGAAAAGGGGTAGCATACTAGTTTCTTGGGAGGATTCGTCAATGTCATTGGAATGGTACACGCCCTTCCTAAAGCGGTTTGTGATTTGGCCCTACGGGAAATGATTGATGGGTGAACTAGGTAGAATTTGTAGTGTAAATTTATTGGAAACAACCAAAATACATGAGATGATTGAAAATAGTTTATTGTGGCTAATGATAAAAGGGTTTCCACAAGACTTTGTTGGAAGTATGGAATTCCACCAAAACTTATTGAAAATGGTTTGTCATTGGAAATGACTTATTATTTGTAACTTGGTTATACTCTTCATTGAATTTATTGATAATGCGTTAACTTGAGATCTGTTTAAATGTCATTGTTTTATTTCAAAGCTATGTATGATATTTGTGAAAATGAGACCGACCTATTTTATATGTTCAAAATCTTGTTCGGGTTTGGGAGGATTTTCCTACAGAACTTCGTGCTCACCCCTTACAAAAATGTTTATTTTCAGAATTCTATCTAGATGAGGAGATTGGTGTTCAGGAGCGTGTCCCTTTGGAAGCTCGAGGAGACAGTCATGTAGATCCTGAAGTGGATGTCTAGATTATTCCTCTTGTTCTAGAATAGGAGATCTTTTTTAGATAATGTCTATGTTAATATTTTTTGATTCCGCTACAAGTTAACTTTGACTCTCTATTGGGATGTAATTGTCATATCATGACATATTTCTTTTGAATGTAATGGTCATAGCTTGGTCTATTTTTTCTAGGATAATATTGTAGACATTATGTATATGATGAATAAATTTTTTTTATGGTGAGATTTTATTAGTTGCTCTCATGATATGAATGATTTTAGATAGTAATGACGTCCAAAGTGTATTTTGGGGAGTTACAATAAATTGTCACACCTTGAAGCCTTTTACTTTCATACCTTCTTAGCCAAAATACACTAATACTCTCTATGACATCCAAAACTCATGATGCAAATATAATTTCTTTGTCACCACACATGTCTTCTAACTATCTTCAATAGTGGCACACTCATTCCCTACGACTCACAAATATGATCTAATCCGTAAGCTCTGATACTAGCTTGTCACACCCTAAATTTCATAAAAACGTGAATAAAACAAATACTTTGTTTATTCCAAAAAAAAAGCATGTCGGTTTGTTGCAAAAACATCTTGGAAAGTATCTCTTTAGTTTAAATAAATTATATTTTTAGAAAATTTTGGCAGATTTTTCTTTGAAAATCGGGCATCCATATAATTAGTGAGAGTTACCTGTGAGAGCATTAAACATAATAATTATACCCAACTAGTCATTCACATCATATCAACCATATACATTCCTTCTAATGACATCAGCAAATAAATCATTACTGTTCAAACCAAGGTAGTAAATGGAGGTTCATGAAGTCCTCCCAAACCCGGATTACAATCTAATTATCCAAAATTCTTCATTATGAACATAATATGCAGAATATCTAAAATATTTATGAGTAAACCATTTATTTTTTACGCAAAACAACACTAGCCAACTATCCATACTAATTCCAAACAACTATTGATAACCTCAAATAAATGGTTACAAAATAACCTTTAATCCACTCAAAAGCAAGATCATATTAGTCAACATAATGGAAGACATATACAACTCAAGATTTTCATCAAAAATTAAATTTGACTAAAAAGTCAATAGGCCCGTTCTTAAAACTTACGCGACTGTTCCTTTAACAACGATTCGAAGTTTCTCTCATCATTTTAATCATTTTAAAAAAATACTATCAAGTTAATATCATTTATATTTATATGAAATATGGGATCTCAAAATATTTTCTATTTTTCTTCCTTATTAAATGCTATTGTGTGAGATTAATAGATTAAAATTTTGAGCCCAAAATTAGTCTAGAGTTGTTTTGTGGGTTTAGGCCTTCATATGGGCCTTTCTTTAACGGGTTAAAATTGACTTGGGCTATATTTGTAGACCTTTAAATTTTGTGGCCCTTTTTAATGGGGGGCCTTGATTGTTCGAAACCCTTGCTTTCCCTTAACCCCCAAATGCTATCCCTCAAAATATGTATGAAATGTGTGCAAGAAGAGGAGGGTCACTCTCCCTTGAGATAGTATCAAAAGAAAGGGCAGGAGGAAAGGAGATGGGATGATGTATGTATGCACAAAAATGCTCCCCAATCGTCAGGAGACTTTCGTGGGTCGTGTTTTACTTGGTGGAATTTCAAGGTCAATTCCACGGGGAAGAAAGTAAACCAAAGTGAAAGTGATTGTGAATCAAAGAAAGTGTAAAAATCTTTGTGGTTGAAAGTTGTTTGGTGGAGTGTGTTTTGGTGACAATGCAATGAGAAACAAATATTGGCAAACACATGAGGTCACTCCAATAGGAATACTTTTTCAACTCCAATACCTCCTCCGATAGAGCATGAATGAACGATTGATTTGAAGGAAGCTAAGGACAAGATTGGTGAGTATCTAAAAATAACTCGTGGCTAGGCCTACGGGATATCAAAGGCTCACCAATTTATCCATTCTCAACCCCGTCAAACCGAACCATTGAACTCATAAGGGAAGGAAGAGAATGAGTTGAAATTGTATTCCCCAGTGGAGGTTTCCCTTGATTTTGCCAACTAAAAGATTTAGCTACTCGTGCTTGAAATGAAAATGACACTTGAATGATGAAGCATTGCAAACATATGAAATTTTAAAGCTACTAAGTACAAGAAATCATAAGCTAAAAGTGAAAGAATTTAATACCCATTTTAAGCTAAGAAAGTGAAAGACTTTGATGTAGTAATGATAGAAACTTAAAGAGAGCATTAAACTAGCAATGACTTGAATGAGAATAACATTAATGACATTAAAATAAAGTTCTCAGCTTCCTTACATAAACTTACAAGACAATGTAGCAAAGGAAATGCAAAAATCTAAACTTTCTATCACTTGGCACTATTCATCTTCTTCCCCACTGCTTCTCTCTCTAAATCTATCTCTATCTTCTTGTGATGTCTAGAATGTAGAACTATGGAGTCCCTCCTTCCCAAAAACGTGCCCTCCATTCCTAGGGTAGCTTCGGGATGTCATCTTCATCCATAGGCTGCAGCTGGAGTAGGTTGGACAGGGGTGTGCAGGGCTTGTCTGTACACCCATCTCCTCCTATCTTCTCTCTCTTCATTTATCACCAAGGTTCCAAACTTTCAATCAAAGGTGTGAATGAGATGAATAGTGTTGTGGGCATGTCAGGGGAGCAAGAGAGATCTAATGGTGACACCCTCAAAGCAACAGAGTCTAAGATGCAGAGATTTGGGGAAGATTCGGCAAACCGTACTGGTAACTCAAACTCTAGTAGCCTTTGCGTACCGGTACTATCTTTGCTATTTTTGTTGTTTCTTTCAACTCTTGAGCTTTCCTCTAGTCATTCTTTCATCCCCTTTCTTCTCCATCCTTGTTAAAGTGCCTTATGGAGTCTTATTTAACACCTTTAAACTGCAAACACCAAATATCATCATTAATAACTCAACATATGTAACTCCCATCATTTACATTGTAGGAACACTTAATCATTAGATGATTAGCATATAGAATTATGAAATATTTTGTGCTAATCACACCCCCCAACTTAGGTTTTGCTAGTCCCTTAGCAAAAAGTTATTTCTAGCATGAGACAAAACATCATAATGCACACTCAATCCATTTAGACATCCATTTATCCAAACAATTAAAAGTAAAAATCATAATGCAATTTACAATGTCAACATGAACAAGACTTATCAAACTATGGTTTTCCATTAATAAGCCATGAAGTTGGAGTACATAGAGTAGGACATCATCACACAACAAATAGCCTACAAACCTTTCCCAACAACATCCTATCCAACCCAAACATAAAAGAAAAGAAAAGAAAACACAAAACACAACCCAAGCACACCCTACTCTTCATCACCATCTACATCATCATCATCCTTATCATCAACTACTCTCGAGGTAGAGGGACCAGATGTAGAAGTGGCACCAACTGAAGTAGGAGGTCCACTGAGGATGGGCCTTCCATGGAAGGTGTGCATGAACAGCTCTTTCATCATGGCCATCATCTCCTGCATTGATTCCTCCAATGCATCAAAATGTTGGTCTGTCGAACGCGTTGGTACAGATGTGAATGGCCTAGTGGGTGCAGTTGGTAGTAGGTCATCATAATCAGCCTCCAACTGATCTTGCTTTCCTCGACTCATTTCTTTCCTCTTTTTACTACTGGCCTCGCCAATAGCCCCTGTCTTGGAGGTGAGCTTGTCAAACGTGTAGGCCTTCACTTTAAAGTGCTTGCACATCCGGGTTACCAGACTCCTGTATGCCAAGTTGGTCATTGGCTTCACTGATGCAGCAAAATAATTCATTACTTCATAGATGAACAGGGCAAAGTCAATCGTTTTGCCTGACACAACAGCATCGAGAAGGGCTAACTTCTCCATATTTGGTTTCTTTTTCATAGCCCTCGAAAGTAGATTATAATGGAGAATTTTGTTCAAGAGCCCATACATGTGCTTTAATCCCCCAATGTGCACAGTTCCCCTGAATATTGTAGGGTTTTCATACATCATAGCTACAAACTCAGTCTTAGTATTCGTTTTATCAACATTGTGAGGATAGACTGGCAAGAAGGGTGGTGGTCTCTGATAGTCCCCTAGGAGGGTGGCAATGACATCCGGGGTAACCTTGATCATCTTGCCCTGCACATATTCTCTTAGCACCTCCCTATTTCCCACTGTCACCACCCTAAGTGTCTGGTAGAACTCTCTGCACAAGGATAGATTATACCCATCAACAGGTTCAAACTAAAATCGCATCCCATGTCTTTCAATGATTTTCACTACCTCGTGTAGAGGGATAAGCAAAATGAAATCAAGATGTGACTCATATGTTACACCCTTATCCCCAATCCACTAGAGTCGTGTCGTCATCCTCGCTTTTTTCTTTTGCTCCTTAGGATCCACGCTTGACCCTTCACCGTTTCTCTTGTGGTTGGTGGGTTCTTCGAGTGGAGGAGACTTGGACCCCACTCTCTTGGTACGAGCCATGGAGTGCAACAGTGCCCATATTGAGAGGAAAACAAAGATAAACCACAATTGACCCTCGATCGAGTCTATTGGCCCAAGCGCAACTCCCAATCGACGAGCCATGTGAAGTTACTTGGGGAGATTAGAGGGATTTGGGGGCGGGATTTAAAGGATTCGGCACCAAGGGTTTCAGGCGAGGATTGCACAAAATCTCAACTTAAAGAAGAAAGGGAGTCTAGGGTTTAAGGAGGGAGGAAAGGAATTGGGGCTTTGGATGTTTTCGAGTGAGGGAGAGCGAGAGGGAGAGGGAAAGAGAGGGAGAGGGAGAGTTAGGGCTAAAGTTTTAGGTGGGAAATGAAAGTTTATCGACATATTTAAATTAAGAAGCCCTAATCATTTTTTTTTGGTTCAACAAGTAGTACCGGTACCTTGCACTCCAATAACCTAAGCGTACCGGTACCATTTCTGTCTATTTGCCACAATAATTCTGCTGAGCACACCTCACCACACCATTTCAACTCAGGAACTCCCTAGACACTTTACCACACCCCTGATGGCCACTACTCCATCCAAAAAATGTACTCCTCTTAAAAACCATAATTCGAACAATCATGCCCAAATTATTGAAATTGCATAGTGATTTAAACCTTTCATACATTCAACCTACATAGAATGGATTTCTATTCTCAACTTATCATAATAAACACCCAAAATAAACATCATAGAATTCATAATCAAGGCATTCCTAAATCATGTCAAATGTATGAAACTTGAGTAATATTCCCCCTATTCCGCAAGCATGAATTATCTAACACATTTCTCAAATGCCTAAACTAAACATACATGAGCAACACCATAGTCTCCAACACTAGTCTAAAGTATGCATGTACAAATTGATTTCTAACTCGTTTGTGTGTGAATTAAACACATAATTTTAGTATTTACACAACAAGATTCACATTCGAATAGCTAGGCAAACTCAGCTTCAATGCAAAACTCACCAAGGGTTACTCTTAATCAATCAACGCACTCAAGTTATCCTGGTATGCACTCCATGTGTACATGTGATATAGAATCTTGTGTTCAAAATAAAGTGCTCACATGTAATCCAAAAATGAAGTTCATATAACAAAGTGAAGCGGCATTGGCATAGTCTCATGAATAGAATGCTCGTGCATTGGATATTAAAACATAAATCATCATTTTCTTTGAATTTATGCACCTCTCAAGTTTCTCTAGATCACTTAGGACTTTAAAGGTTATAATAGGGCCTTGGGGTGATATCTAGAAAAAAGAAATGACGGATATAGGGTAACAAAGAGAGTTGTTCCGAGTGAGAGACCTTTATTTTAGAAAAGCACTTCCTTTTTCATGGGATTCTGATTCTCTTATCATCACCACTCCCTTTGTTTCTTTTCTTTATTTTCCTTGACATTTCCCTTTTCTTTTTCTCTTTCTTCTTTTCTTTCATCCATTTTTCTCCTTTTCTTGTATTTTTCTATTCTTTTCTGTTCAACTCATTGAATTTCAACCTCATTCATCCCTTTTGTTTGACTTTCCATGATTGCTGATTTTACCTCACCTCCGTTAACCTCTAAATACTATCCCTTAGACTATACAATGTATGAGTGAAGGGGAGGATTTCTCTCCCTTGGGATAGTGTCAAAAGAAAGGTCAAGGAGGAAGGGAAATGGGATGATTTAAATATGAGATGTAAATGCACAAAAATGCTCCCCAATCGCAAGGACACTTTCGTGGGTCGTGTTTTACTTGGAGGTATTCCAAGGTCAATTCCACAGGGAAGGAAGTAAACAATGCGAAAGTGATTTGATGAAAATGAAAGTGTAAAATCTTTGTTGTTGAAAGTTGTTTGGTGGAGTGTGTATCAGTGAGAATGCAAAGAGAAAAAAATGTTGGCAAACCCAAGTGGTCACTCCAATGGGGGTACCAACTCCAACTCACTCAAAAATCCTCCTCTGATAGAGCATGAATGAATGATTGATTCGCGGGAAGCTAAGGATAAGATTGGTGAGGATCTAAGCATAAACTGTGACTATGTCTACGGGATATCAAAGACTTACCAACTCATCCACTCTCAACCCGGTCAAACCGAACCATAGGACTCGTAAGAGAGGGATGAGAATGAGTTGGAGTGGTATACCCAAGTGGAGGTTTTCCTTTGAATTTTCCAACTTAATGATTTAGCTACTCATGCTTGAAATGAAATGAACCATGTAATGAGAGTTCATATGAAAAACTACGAAGATTTAGAGTAACTAAGTGCAAGAGATTAAAGATTAAAAGTGTAAGCATTTTAAACCCATTTTACTGTTAAGAAAATGAAATATTAGGAGCATTAATGGTAAGTCTTTAAATACACATTAAACCAACAAGAAACATGAAGGAAAATAACATTAATGACATTCAATGAAGTTCTAAGGATCCTTACAATAGATTAAACCGAAAAGTAAAGAAGAAAATGCAAAAAAATCAATTTCTCTCTCTAAAAAGCACTGTTCATCGTCTTCTACCCAGGAACTCTTCTCTCTATTTTTCTACTGCACAATAATGCTGAACTCCTTGGTTCCTCTTGGCTCCAAAATGTCCCTCCCTTGCTCTGGGGTGGCCTAGGGTGTCTTTTCCATCAAGGGGTTGCAGAGAGCATGGCCTGAACAGGGGTGTGCAGAGCTTGTCTACACACCCAGCTCCTTCCTCTCTCTCTCTCTTCATTGATGAGCCAAGTTTCAAACATCCAATCCATAGTGTGAACAAGGTGAATAGTGTTGTGGGCATGTCAGGGGAGTAGGGGAGAGTTGATGGTGGGGTCCGCAAAGTGACAGAGCTTCTGTTGCAGAAATCTGGAGAAAAAGTCGACAAACCGTACCGGTAATGCGTACCAGTACCTCGAACTCCAGTAGCCTTTGCGTACCGGTATGGTATCTGTTGTTGTTGATGTTTCTACTTCATCAGCCACCGTTAAGCTTTCGAATTCTCATTCTTTCATCCCCTTTTGTCTCCATCCTTGTTGAAATGCTAAAAGGAGTCTTGTTTAACATCATTTAACTACAAAAACAAAATGTCGCCATTAATAACTCGATACAGATAACTTCCCTCATTAGCAACATAAAAACCCTAAATTCATGGATGGTTAGCACCTATAAATATGTAATATTTTGTGCTAATCATTCCGCACCATACTTCCTTCTCTTTTATTATCATTCATACTCAGCACAAGGAACAACCAAGGTTAGGTAGATATTTCTTATTTTCTTTGGCTTGGTTAAATGTGTGGCATAGAAAGGAATTTCAATTAGGCACAATCACGGCACTAGAGATAATAATTGGAACAAGAAAAAGGGCAAAGGCTCAAAATATTCAATGATGGCCTAAGATCACTTCCAGGTCTGCATGGGGCGGCATTAATTAATCAAGACGAATAAGTCTACTCACCAAATGCATCAAACCGAAACAAGCATGATGAGACTATTGAACAAATTTGACATTGAAAAAATAGTTCTTTGAGTAATTGTAATTTCCCTCCAAAAAGGATTTAGCACTAAAGCTCTCATGGGTCCTTACTCATCTCCGCTACTTATGCCAAGCTTAAAACATGAATCCACTCCGTAAATCACCGAAATTACACATTCAAGAGTCACGTATAGATGAGTTCAAAAATTAATACATATGTGATACTCATGCATAGGATCAATTTTCATAGAATGCTCATGTGTACAAAGTCCACAACTGAGATCAACATGTCATCCAACACATAACCTCTTCATTAAGGAATACAAATCAACTTTTAGATATTTTTCATCAAAAATTTTCAAAATTTTCACATATTTTTCAATAATGCAAGCAAAAATTAAAATTTTTCAACAACCTTGGTGTATCAAACAAATGGTGCACCTCACCCCCAACTAGAATCATGCATTGTCCTCAATGCAACAAAAAGATATATTATGCAATGAATGACAGTAAAAAGATGAGTAGGGTAAGAGAACACCTCACAATTGAGCTTTTGACAAAAGCACCAAGATCTGGATCTAAAAAAAACAAATCTATAAAACCAAATAAAGTGTGTGACACAAAAATAAAAATGACATAAGTAAATAAAAGGAACTGTACACTAGAAAAGATAAAACTCACTAATCCTCCACAAACTTCGGATACACCGGGTCAATTAAATCCTTCTCCACCATCTATTCTTCAAAACCCTCAAAGAATGACTTGAGTCTTTGGCCGTTGACCCTGAATGTCTGGCCATCTTTAGGGTTTGATATCCACTGCTCCGTTGGGGTAAGCCACCTTGACAAGATAGAGGTCATCCCAACGGGATCTTAGTTTTTCTTGAAAAATGGAGAGGTGAGACTTATACAAGAGCACTTTTTGCCCGAGCTCAAATGACTTCCTTGTGATGAAATTATCATGAAAAACTTTAGCCCATTCCTTTGAAATTTTAGAACTCTCATATGCATCTCTTCGGATCTCATCCAACTCATTCAGTCCCAACTTTCTCTACTCACCAACCATTCTCAAGTTAAAATTCAAAGTCTTTATGGCCCAGTAGGCCTTGTGCTCCATTTCAATCGGCAAATGGCAAGCTTTTCCATAAACTATCCGGTAGGGAGACATGCCTAAAACAGTCTTATAGGCAGTACGGTACGCCCCCGAATTTTCTTTTATAAATGTATATATTTATAGGATAGATAATTATTGTGAAAAAAAGGATATGTATAATGATGAAAGAATGAATCACATAGGTTAAAACATTATAAATGAATAATTGGGAGACCAATGGATTTGGAAAGTTTAAGTTTCAAAGACATTTGAAATTGGAATTGGTTATTAGATAAATTTCTAAATGTTTTAGGTCAAGATAATGTTTCCATTGAATCCGGAAGGTCGAAAAACCTTGGGAAAGATAATATGAAGTGCATTGGAAACTTGGAAGACGAAGGAAGAATCTGTCTGCTGAGTGGTACCGGTACCGGGTACCGGTACCCCGATTCCAGAAGGTTTTTGGTACCGGTACTGGGTACCGGTACCCCGATTTTAGAAGGTTTTTGGTACCGGTACTGGATACCGGTACCAAATGGTACCGATACCGGGTACCGGTACACCCGATTAAAATCTGAATGTTTTAAATCACGACGTTGGTCCGAATCTTGGGCCTATAAATACTTTAGGCTGCCTCCTTAGTCGTCCATACCTCATTCTAAACCCTAGATAACTTGAGAGAGAAGGAGGGAACTCAAGATCAAAGAAAAAAACAAGAGATTAAGGGTATATTCAAGAATCAAAGCCCTAGTTCTTCAAGATTTAAGGTAGGGGCTTTCTTCTATTTTCATCCAATGATGCTAGGGTAATTATATATGTACATTTTGACTCTAAATAGTATGTATTTGTTATGGGTTCATTGTTTCTTAGTATTTGTACAAACACACACATGATTTGAACAAAATAATGGTTGAAAATTCATCAAACCCTAGTTTTGGGGGAAAATATGGATTTCTCTCTATATTTTCACTTCATCTTGATTTCTAAAATTCTAGAACTTTGTGTTGGGTAGTAAAATGATTGTATTGATGATCTCATGCTTATTTCCTTTAAACTTGTCTCTTGTAACATAAATTACGAAATGAGGATGTATTCTTAAATTGTTCTATTATGTATCTTGCTTGTGAAAATTGGGAAAAATCATGGAATTTGCTTGTATATGAGGTTGAGTATATTGTTGGTAGGCCACTCTTGTGTATGGTGTTGTGAGAGACTTGAATTACCTTCGAAAACTGCCGTAGAGCGTTAGAGGTTAGTCTATCCCAATGGGGGATGAGATGGTTGCCTAATGCTCGTAGTGGATCATTGTGGTGATAATGACCACTATTGTTCACGGATTTCGGGGAAAAGGGTTAGTATACTAGACACCTTGGAAGGATTTCGTCAATGCCGTATGAGACGGTACACGCCCTTCCTAAATTGGCCTTTGATTGTGATTATATATGGGTGAACGAGGTAGATTCGTTGGGTAGATTCATGAGAAGCGACAGCCTACTTGAGTGGTACCAAATAGAAAGTATTGTTTATTGTACCAGATATTATTTCTCCAAGAGTATCGGGTAGTATGGGATGCCGCGATAACTTGTGAAAATGGTGTATGGTGGATTGGATTATGTTAGAAATGGTTTGCTAATTAAAGTTGATCTTTATTCTCTTCCAATTACTTGTGATTGTACAAACTTGAGATCTCTTTTAAAATGTCCTTATTTTCTTACAAATTTCATTAATACGTATGTTCGAAATGAGACCTACCTGTTTTGCTTGATTTCAAAACCTTGAATGGGTTTGGAAGGATTTTCCTACAGAGTCTTGTACTCACCCCCCTACCTACAAACATTTCAGATTTTACTCATGAGGAGGAGTTAGGCCTCGAGGAGCCCGTACCCTGGGAGATTCAGCAAGATGGGAGTGTGGATCCCGGGGAGGACTCTTAGCTGGACCCCATATTTTGTTCTAGACTAGGGTATTATTTTGAAATAATGTAAAGTTTACCCATATTCTGTAATTCCGCTGCCTTAGCATAGTTATTTGATTATGGGGATGTAAAGGCCATAACTTGGCCTATTCTTTTGGGAACAACATGTAAATTTGATGAATTTATTTTTATGGTAAGCAAATAGACCCGGTGTGGTCATTATAGATGAATTGCACAGGTTGAGTTTTTGTGGTAGAGCTCCCTGTACAAGGGAGACTCTGCCCGAATGTTGTTCCAATATAAATTATTGATATAATGTTGATAGATTACTTAGTGCTCTCATGCTTAAATGGTTATTAGAATGTAATGCCGTCCAGGGTGTATTTTGGGGTGTTACAGAGACATGCCTAAAACAGTCTTATAGGCTGTACGGTACGCCCATAAGACATCGGTCAATCTGACTGACCAATCCTTCCTGTTTGGATTAACCATTTTTTTCAAGATATTCTTAATCTTCCTATTGGCTAATTCAGCTTGGTCATTGGTTTGTGGGTGGTATGCAGTGGACACTTTATCTGTAACGCCATATTTAAACATTAATGATGCAAATGGCCTATTATAGAAGTGGGATCCATCATCACTGATCATTGCACAAGACATCCCAAACCTTGAGAAAATATTCTCTTTGAGGAACTTAACTACGACCCGGTGGTCATTAGTCTTGGTTGTGATAGCCTTTACCCACTTGGACATGTAGTCCACTGCCAGAAGAATGTACAGATAACCAAAAGACATGGGAAATGGTTCCATGAAATCGATGCCCCAACAGTCAAATATTCTATGACAAGGAAGGGGAAATGGGCATCATATTTTGACGGGTCACACTACCCAATCGTTGGCATCTGTTGCATGCCTTACAATATGAAACACAGTCTTTACTAAGAAAGGGCCAATAGAAACCTGACTGAAGAATTTTAGCTGAAGTTTTCTTCGCTGAGAAATGTCCGCCACAAGCTTGTGAGTGGTAGAATGCAAGGACGTTCCGTTGTTCGTTTTCGGGCACACATCTCCTCATGACTTGGTCTGGAAAATATTTGAACAAGTACGAATTGTCGAAGTAAAAATACTTCATGTCTGTCATGAATCGTCTTTTATCTTCCGGACTCAATTGTGGCGGTATTTATCATGTTGCAAGGTAATTACAAATGTCAACATACCAAGGACAAATTGAATGAATTGAAAGTAAATGTTCATCAGAAAAAGAGTCAGGAATGGGAATATGCTCATTAGTTTCCTGCACTACCAGCCGAGATAAGTGATATGCCACAACATTCTCAACTCATTTCTTATCTTTAATTGCTAAGTCAAATTCTTACAGGAGGAGGATCCACCTAATGAGCCTTGGTTTCACATCCTACTTAGATAACAAATACTTCAAGGTAGAATAGTCAGTGAAGACAACAATAGACAAATCAATGATATATGAATGGAACTTATCTAAAGCAAATACTACGGCTAGCAATTCTTTTTCAGTGGTAGTGTAATTCATTTGAGCCTCATTAAGTATTTTGCTGGCGTAGTGAATGACATACGGTCGATTGTCCTTCCTCCGACCCAGCACTACGCTAACCGCGTAATCACTCGCGTCGTACATGAGCTCGAAAGGAATATCTGAATTAGGTGGTATCATGATAGGAGGTGTGACAAGCATGTTTTTTAATTTTTTAAAGGATGCCTCACAATCATTCGACCACTCAAAGTTGACCTCTTTAGACAGTAATTGGGTCAGGGTTCGGACCAATGCACTGAAATTCTTAATGAATCGAAGATAAAAACCTGCATGGCCCAAAAATGACCGGATTCCCTTGATGACTGTCGACGTGGGAAGGTTAGAGATGGCCTCCACCTTGGATTTGTCAACTTCAATGCCCCTTGCCGATAGTATGTGGCCCAACACGATTCCTTCTATCACCATAAAGTGATACTTTTCTCAATTCAATACGAGATTCTTTTCTTCACATCTCTCCAATACTCTCTCCAAGTTTTTCAAGCATCCGTCAAATGAGTCTCCAAACACGGAAAAATCATCCATGAAGACTTCCATAATCTTCTCCACTATATCGCTGAAAATACCCATCATGCACCATTGAAAAGTCCCCGGCAATAGGCGAATGTACCATATGGGTAGGTGAAAGTGGTCTTCTCTGGGTCATCCAATGCTATCTCAATTTGATTGTAGCCATAGTACCCATCTAGGAAGCAATAGAATAGATGCCCTACTACCCTTTTCAAAACCTGATCAAGAAATGGCATCGAAAAATGATCTTTCCTTGTGCACGCATTAAGCTTCCGGTAGTCAATGTAAACTCTCCATCTGGTTATGAATCTTGTAGGTATGAGTTCATTTTCCTCATTTTCTACTATCGTGACTCTGTATTTCTTTGGTACTACTTGTGTGGGACTTACCCACTTGCTATCGGCGATCGAAAAGATGATGCTCATATCAAGTAGTTTTAAAACCTCCTCCTTCACCACCTCCTTCATGTTGGGATTTAATCTCCTTTGAGGTTGTCGGGAGGGTTTGGAATCCTCCTGAAGGTAAATGCGATGGGTGCAAATGACAGGGCTTATCCCCTTTATGTCTGCGGTAGTCCACCCAATTGCTCATTTGTGCTTTCTCAATACCTCTAAGAGTCGTCCTTCATGTTCCGCCTTTAAGGTTGAGCTTATGACTACCGGCAAAGTTTCTCCTTCGCCAAGATAGACATACTTCAAGTGGGAGGGTAACGGCTTCAACTCTAATTTTGGCTTTTACTTATCTGACGGGAAAATTTTCCTTTCTTGCTTGGGTAACTCCTCAAATGTGGGAATCTAACTTCCTATCCCCTTTAAGTCTTCTACCTCCTCGTTATCCAACTCCTCAAGCTCCACAATTTGTTCCCCCTTCAATTTCAACATCCTCTCCAACTCCAAATGTTCCTCGACCAAGGTGTCAATTCGATTGACCTCATTAACCTCCTCGTCATCCCCCGGGTTCTTTGCCAAATTGAACATATTGAGCTCCATAGTCATGTTCCTAAATGCCAATTTTATTAAACCATTCCTGCAATTAATCACGACATTAGATGTAACAAGGAAGGGACGTCCAATAATAACAGGAATTTGGGAACTCAGATTAGCAATGGGTATCTAAGAAAATAAAATCAACTGGGAAGTAAAAATTATCAATTTGAACTAAAACATCTTCCACTACTCCCCTCAGTGTGCGGATGCTACGATCCGCCAGTTGCAGTGTAATTGAGGTGGGCTTCAACTCTTCAAGTTGAAGTTGTTGATACACCGAATAGGGGAGGAGATTGACACTCGCCCCCAAATCAAGCAAAGCTTGCTCCACCCGGCAATTCCCTATGGTAATGGCAATTGTTGGACAACCGGGATCTTTGAATTTTGGAGGAGTGTTGTTTCTCAATATGGATCTCACTTGCTCGGTTAAGAATGCCTTCTTCCGAGCATTTAATCTCCTTTTCACTGAGCATAGATCCTTCAAAATTTTGCCGCAAGACAGTATTTGCTTAATGGCGTCGAGGAGAGGGATGTTGATCTTCAACTGCTTAAACATTTCCAAAATGTCATTATAATTAGCCACCTCGACCAATGGCTTCAAACGATGGGAAAAAGGGGTAGGCGCAGAAGGAATAAATATGTGGTCATCCATCACATTTTCTTTTTCAACCACCACTTCATCTCTATTTTCGCACACCTCACCTTTTTTAGCCACACTTTCTTGGTCCTCGCCCTCATTTTCTCCTTGTATTGGCAATGGGGGCTTGGGTGCAACCTTTGGCACCACGATCTTTTCAAATTATTTGCCACTTAAACGAGTCGTGATTGCCTTGAGTTGCTCGCAACTCTCTTGGGTAGGTGCGGCCACTTCAACCACATGTTGGCCTTTGAGATTCTCTTGGGGTTGAGCGGAGAATTTTTCCTTTTCTTGTTGAAACAACCCAATGGCATTAGTGATCTTGGTGAGTTGGGTGGAAATATCTTTATTGAAGGTGGTTTGGCTTTGGATGAAGTTGTAGAGCGCATCCTCCAAGTTCTTCTTATGGGGAGGTTGGTAGGTAGATGGATTTGATCGTCCTTGATTGGAAAAGCCTTGTGGAGGTGGATTTTGTGAAAAATTTTGTGGTGGTGGGGTCGACTGATACCCTTGCGGATTGGCCCGTGGATATTGGGAGTTAGACGCTTGCCCGTGACTTTGGTATTGACCTTGTTTAGAATACATAGGAGATAAATATGCATTGGACCCATGAGAAATGAGGTTCTCATTTCTCCAACTGAAATTAGGTTGGTTACTCCCCCCCAGATTGTAAGTGTTAGAATATGGAGAAAATGATTGTCTAGGTTGATTGAAGGCATGTGCTTGTTCATGGTATGCTTCCCTAAGTGCCGGAATGCTCAAACACTCCGATGTGGAGTGCTCAACACTCTCACAAATAGAATAAACCTTCTTAGTTTCGTGACACATGGGACACGTCCCATCTCCTATTCACCTCAAGATTCTCTACTTTTCTAGAAAATTTAGAAATTTGTGAAAGTAGTCTTCCCGGTCTTTTAGATCGTAAATCCCTCCCTCTTTTGGTTGGCCACTCCCTTGAGGTAAAGATCTTGGCACATTAGTAGGGTCAATGATGTGCCATGACTGTGAATTTTGTGCCAAGGTACCAAAATAATCTAACGCCTCATCGGGCTCTTTGTTTAAGAATTCCCTGTTGCACATCATGTCGATAAACTGTCGATGGCCTGATGTAATTTCTTCATAAAAGAAACTCATCAATTACCATGGTTTAAAGCCATGATGTGGGATGGACTGTAGTAATTCCTTGTACCTTTCCCAACATTGGTAAAATTGTTCGTTGGGATTCTCCAAAAAATTTTGAATTTGCTTCTTAAGGGTGGTGGTTTATGCACCGGGAAAAATTTATTCAAAAACACAGAGATCATTTGTTCCCAAGATGTTATAGTCTGGGATCTCAAGGACTGAAGCCAAGTTTTTGCCTTATCACTTAGGGAGAATGGGAACAATTTCATCCTTGCTATCTCTTCCATATTATAATTAGGGGTAAAAGTTACAACTATTTCTTCAAAATATCTTATATATGAATAAGGGTTCTCACCCTCAATTCCGTGAAATTCGAGAAGTAAGTTCAGCATCCCTGGTTTGACTATGAAGAGGTGAGCTTGGACCGGGAGGAGAATGCATGAAGGTGTGGTGCAACGGGTTGGTTGAAGGAAATCCCATATTGACCTTGTCGGAGGGTCAATTGGGATGTTGTTCTCTTCATTCCTTGGTGGGGGAAAGTGCACTCGTGGGTTAGGCCTTCTAGGTTGTTGCAATCCTCCATCCTCTTGAACATTAGGATTGGCACCGACATTATCAAAATTGTCACCCGCATCCTCGGATGAGTCTTGGCTAATATTCATATTAGGGTTTATAAATTGTCTAACCAATCGGTTTTTCTCGTCCCGCCCCCACATACAACAAAATATCTAAAAAAATGAAGTTATACACAAACAATGATATGTATATGAACCACGTACCTCAGCCCATGATGGAAATCACGGAACTTACCTCCGTAGTCCAAGAATCACCTTCTTGGTTTGACACTTGCCTTTCCTGGCAACGGCGCCAAAAATAATTATTCAAAACCCTTGTTTTCCCTTAACCCCTAAATGTTATCCCTAAAAATATGTATGAAATGTGTGCAAGAAGAGGAGGGTCACTTTCCCTTGAGATAGTGTCAAAAGAAAGGACAAGGAAGAAGAGGGATGAGATGATGTAAATATGATGTATGTATGCACAAAAATGCTTCCCAATCGCAAGGAGACTTTCGTGGGTCGTGTTTTACTTGGTGGTATTCCAAGATCGATTTCACGGGGAAGAAAGTAAACCAAAGTGAAAGTGATTGTGAATCAAAGAAAGTATAAAATCTTTGTGGTTAAAAGTTGTTTGGTGGAGTGTGTTTTGGTGACAATGCAATGAGAAATAAATGTTGGCAAACACAAGAAGTCACTCCAATAGGAATACCTTTTCAACTCCAATACCTCCTCCAATAGAGCATGAATGAACGATTAATTCAGAGGAAGCTATGGACAAGATTGGTGAGTATCTAAGCATAACTCATGGCTAGGCCTACGAGATATCAAAGGCTCACCAATTTATCCACTCTCAACCTCATCAAACCGAACCCTTGAACTCATAAGGGAAGGAAGAGAATGAGTTGAAATTGTATTCCCGAGTGCAGGTTTCCCTTGATTTTTCCAACTAAAAGATTCAGCTACTCATGCTTGAAATGGAAATGACACTAGAATGATGAAGCATTGTAAACATATGAAGTTCTAAAGCTACTAAATACAAGAAATTATAAGCTAGAAGTGAAAGAATTTATTACCCATTTTAAGCTAAGAAAATGAAAGGCTTTGATGCATTAATGATAGAAACTTAAAGAGTATTAAACTAGCAATTACTTGAATGAGAATAACATTAATGACATTAAAATAAAGTTCTCAACTTCCTTACAGAAGATTACAAGACAATGTAGCAAAGGAAATGCAAAAATCTGAACTTTCTATCTCTTGACACTATTCATCTTCTTCCCCACTGCTTCTCTCTCTAAATCTATCTCTATCTTCTTGTGATGTCTAGAATGCTGAACTATGGAGTCCCTCCTTCCCAAAAACATGCCCTCCAGCCCTAGGGTAGCTTGGGGATGTCATCTCCATCCATAGGCTGCAGGTGGAGTAGGTTGGACAGGGGTGTGTAGGGCTTGTCTGCACACCCAACTCCTCCTCTCTTCTCTCTATTCATTTATCACCAAGGCTCCAAACTTTCAATCAAAGGTGTGAATGAGATGAATAGTGTTGTGGACGTGTCAGGGGAGTAGGAGAGATCTGATGGAGGGACCCTCAAACCGACAGAGCCTAAGATGCAGAGATTTGGGGAAGATTCTGCAAACAATACCGGTACCTCGAACTCTAGTAGCCTTTGCGTACTAGTAATGTGTACCGGTACTGTCTCTGTTGTTTCTGCTATTTTTTCAACTCTTGAGCTTTCCTCTAGTCATTCTTTCATCCCCTTTTGTCTCAATCCTTGTTGAAGTGTCTTATGGAGTCTTATTCAACACCTTTAAACTGCAAACACCAAATATTATCATTAATAACTCAATATATGTAACTTCCATCATTTACACTGTAGGAACAGTTAATCTTTGGATGATTAGCACATAGAATTATGAAATGTTTGTTGCTAATCAGGCTTAAAGCCACCGCTTCATTTCCTCCTATGTTGGGCCGGCCTTGTGGCGTAATCTCATGAAAGCATATTAGTACAAGATAAAAGTAATGTTGTTGTAATGTTCGCTATCATAATTTAGTTCCATACACGTTCACATTACCTGAGATCAAATAAGAGTTGTCATTAGGTTGTAATGCGGGATTCGGTGAAGGGTAAAGAAATGAAGAGTAAAAAAGAATTCAAAAGAGGTTAACCTGATAATGTTATTTCTTGAAAATGCTCCTCCTTTTCTGATAAAATTTGATAGCGGCATACTCTTCATAACTTTTCCTCTTTTCCGTTCTTTAGCCTTTGGATTTCTTTTCTTTGCAATCTTGCATATTTGTTTTTCTTCTTTTCATTTTCCTTCTATTTTGCACGAGTTCCCATTGGTATTTTATCCTTCAATTTTCATTTCAATAGCCCTCATCTAGTTGATAGATGCTTGGTTATTTTGTTGTATTTCCTTAACCTTTAAATATCACCCTTTAGCATGTATACTGTATGGATGAAGGAGAATGTCACTCTCCCTTGGGATAGTGTCAAAAGAAAGGGCAAATAGATGGGAGAAATAAAATGATGTTAATGTAATGTGAGAATGCACAAAAATGCTCCCCAAGCAAGACTTTTGCGGGTCATGTTTTACTTGGTGGTATTCCAAGGTCGTTTCTACGGGGAAGGAAGTAAACCAATGGAAAGGTGATTTTGAGTAAAAGAAAGTGTAAAATTTTTGTTCTTCAAAGTTGTTTGGTGAAGCGTGTGTTAATGAAAATGAAGTGAGAAAAACAAATGTTGATTAATCCAAGAGGTCACTCCAATAGGAATACCATCTCAACTCGAATCCCTCCTCCAATGGAGCATGAATGAATGATTGATTCGTGGAAAGCAAGGTTTAAAGTGGATGAGTATCTAAGCATAAACCGTGACTAGACCTACAGAATATCAAAGACTCACCAACTTATCCACCCTCAATTCAGTCAAACCGAACCATTAAACTCTAAGAAAAAGGAGGAGAATGAGTTGAAATTGTATACCCAAGTGGAGGTTCTCCTTGGATTTGCCAACTAAAAGATTTAGCTACTCATGCTTAAGTTGAAACTAACAATGTAATGAAAATGCATTGCAAAGAAGTAAAGTTCTTTAATAACGAAATGCAAGAAAACATAAGCTATAAATGAAAGTATGGAATAGCCATTTTAAAACTAAGATAATGAAATTTTTTAATGCATTAATGAGGAAAGCTTTAAAAGGAGATTAAACTTGGAATGAACTTGCAGGCAATAGCATTAAAGGCATTCAATGAAGCTTAAAAGATTCTTACAAGTGATTAGAAGACAATTTATTGAAAGAAATGCAAAAATCTCACTTTAGAAAATGTGTTGGCTTAAGAAAAGCTTAAGAAAATGTGTTTTGGTGTATGAAGTTTGGAAATGAAAATGCAATAAAAACAAGTGTTGGCTAATCCAAAGAGGCCATTACAATGGGAATCCCAACTCACCTCGAAACCTTCATCTAATGATGCATAGATGAATGATTGATTCGTGGAAAGCTAGGGATGAAATGTTAAGGTTCCAAGCATAAACCGTGACTAGGCCAGCGGAATGTCAAAGACTCACTACCACATCTACTCTCAACCCAATCAAACCAAACCACCGTACATCGAGTGGAGGAAAGAATAAAAGTTGAAATGGAATCTTCAAGAGGAGGTCTTCCTTGGATTAGCCAACTTAAAGTCTAGCTACTCATAATAAAAGACAAAACATACATAATGTAAAGAGACATAATGAAGAAATGAACCATGAAACTTAACTTCATACAAGAAAACTTAAACTAAGAAGAAAAATATGCAATACCCATTTTAAAGCTTGAAATGAAGAAAACATAACATAACAATGGTAGAAACTAAGACATGTAACAAAACTTGGAATAAACTTGAAATAGTTAAAATTAAAGTGCAAGGAATGAAGATTTCAACTTACTATGAAATAGGTGGAGCCTTAAATTTTACAGGAAAACTTTCTGGGAATGGACAAAGGATTTCCGCATTATGTTTTTGTCACAAAAAACTTTCATTCATGCTTTGGCAATTTTAGTATTCTCATAAGCCTCATTCCTTAGTTCCTCCAATTCACTAATATGAAGTTTTAAAGATGCACTAGTCTTGTCTAAATCCAAGTTCAATGTTTTAATTATCCAATACACTCTGTGTTTCAATTCGACAGGCAAGTGACAAGACTTTCCATAAACTAGCCGATAGAAAAACATGTCCAAAATTGGTTTAAAGGTAGTGCGATATGTCCAAAGTGCATCAATTAGTTGTAAAATCCAATCTTTGTGGTCCAAGTTTTCCATTTTTTCAAAATCATTTTAAATCTCCAAATTGGAAAATTCGGCTTGTCCACTAGTTTGCAGGTGATAAGGGGCTGCAACCTTGTAATAAATCAAATATTTTTTTATTAGGTTTTCAAAATGACCAGTTACAAAAATGAGCACCCTCATCACTAATAGTGGATCTAGGAATTTCAAACTGTGGAAAAATATTTTTTTAAAGAACTTAATCACTATGCAGTGATCATTATTCTAACATAGAATTGTTTCAACCCATTTAGACACATAATTGACAACAACCAAAATGTATAGATAGCCAAATAAAGGGGGAATGGTCCCATGAAATCAATTCTCCAACAATCAAAAAATTCAATCACCAATATAGAGTTCAAGGGAATCATGTTTATTTTAGAAATACACTCCACTCTTTGGCATCTATCACATATTAGACAACAGACATACACATCTTTAAAAAGTGTAGGCCAATAAAATCAACATTGCAAGATTTTTGCAGTGATTTTTTTTAGGAAAAATGCCCACCACATGCTTCAGAATGACAAAAAAAAATTACCTAGCTGATTTCAAGATTGAGTAGACAACGTCTTATGATTTGATCTTTAAAATATTCAAATAAGTATGGAGCCTCCCTGAAGAAGCCACACACCTCTCTTAAAAAAAAAAATTTGTCAGATAAGAGGTAGTGGGAAGAAATGGTACTTGAGGCAAAAAAATAGGCAATGTCTGCTTATCAAAGTACCTTAGGAATGGCAAAAAGTGTTCATCAGGAAAAGTCTCTTTGATTGGCAAAGGTTCCTCTTTTGTGTCATAGTTCAACCTGGAGAGATGGTCTGTCATTACATTCCCCACTCATTTCTTGTCTTTGATGATCAGATCGAATTCCTAGAGTAAGAGTATCCATCTAAGAATATGTGACTAGGCATCTTTTTTCTAAATAAGTACTTCAAGACTGCATGGTCAATAAAAAACTACAATAGATGACCCAACTAAACACGACCTGAACTTATCCAAAGCAAATACTACTACAAGTAATTCTTTTTTTTTTTGTCGTGGAATAGTACATTTGTGTGTCATTCAAGGTTTTGATTGCATAATATATTACAATGGGTTGATAATCCTTTCGTTGTCCCAAAATAGCACCTATAGCATAGTCATTAGCATCACACATAAGTTAAAAAGGTAAAGACTAGTCAGGGGGCTACATGATGGGCATAAAAATTAGCATGCCTTTGAGCTTCTCGAAAGCGTTTTGGCAAGCCTCTTTCCATTGGAATGTGACATCTTGACATTGGAGATTACAAATAGGTCTAGATTGGTTTCAGCAATAATTTGTAATAGAACTTATATCAACTATGTGTGAGCTGTAAATGTAGATTGTATAGGTTTAGGATGGTTTTGGAAGAGTGGAAAGGAAAATTAGAGAATATAGGCAAAACTGGACAAACCCTTCCGAAACAGCCTTTTGGAATGCCCGACACCAGTAGCTAAACCCTACTGGAATAGCCTTCTAGAAGGGAACCCTTTCAGAATAGCCTACCAGTACACCCGAAAGAAAATTCGATATTCTAAACAGTAAACGTTGGGTTTTGCTCCATGGACTTGCCCTATAAACACTTAATTTCATCTCCTTAGCCTTCATTACACCACTCCTAACCCTATAAACACTTAGAGAGAAAGAAAGAAGGAGAAAACACAAGATCAAGAGGGAAAAATAAAAGATTTAAGAGTGATTCAAGGTTCAAGCCCTAGTTATTCAAGAGCCAAGGTAGGGGTTTTCTTCTATTCTTGTTCATTGATGCTAGGGTTATTATATATGTATGATTTGACTCTTAATTATATGTACTTGCTATGGGTTCCTTGTTTCTTAATATTCTTGCAAACTTTATCATGTGTTGAACAAAGGGATGGTTGGAGAGCCATAAAAAATCCTAGTTTTTTGAGAAATATGAACTTCTCTCTCTATATTCACTCAAGCTTAATTTTGAAAACTCTAGTGCTTTGTTTTGAGTAATAAAATGATATTAATAATGATCTCTTGTATGTTTTTCTTTAAATTGTTCTATTTGAAATTATCACATGTGAAGAATTGAGGATTTTTGGAGTTACTTGTGGTTTGAGAGAATAGCTTAGATAATTGAGATAGTTGGTGGTATTATACTTCTTGAATGGTTGTTTGGATGAACATGAGTGAGAGATCCCTTGTAAGGATGCTCATTCCTTCTCAAGATGTTCCTTGTAAGGATGCTTGAGAAACCAAACCTTGAGGGTGAGAGGTTCCTTGTAAGGATGCCCATGCCAAAAGAGGACAATATGTGGTACTTTCAGGAGGTTCCTTGTAAGGATACTTGAGAAACCAAACCTTGAGGGTGAGAGGTTCTTTGTAAGGATACTCATTCCAAAAGAAGACAATATGTGGTATTCTCGGGAGGTTCCTTGTAAGGACGCCTGATAAACAAAACCTTGAGGGTGAGAGGTTCCTTGTAAGGATGCTCATGCCAAAGAGAACGATATTATTTCATGTGTGGGTTATTGGTTTACTTTTAGAAATTGTATGGTTCATTGTGTTAATTGGTTTCACCTCTCCGTTTAACTTTATTGTTGTTCATAAACTTGAGATCTGTTTAAAATGTCCCTGTTTTATTTCAAAATTGTATATGATATTTGTAAAAAAATGAGACCGACTGCTTTTATATGCTCTTCTAAACCTTGTTCGGATTTGAAAGAACTTTCCTACAGAGCTTCGTGCTTGCCCCCTACAACCAATGTTTTTCAAATTATACTCTTGAGGAGGAGTTGGGAGTCGAGAAGCCCGTACACTGGGAGACTCAGCTAGACGGGAATATGGATGCCGAGGTGGACGCTTAGAGCGACATATTCTTTTGTACTAGACTAGGATATTCTTTGAAGACATTGTGAAGTCTAGTTTTCTTTTGATTTCAATTGCGCTACATTAGTTAGTTGTTGGAATGTAAAGGCCAAAATGGGTCTATTCTTTTGGGATAATGTTGTAGACATTATATATATATGATGAATGAAATTTATTTATTGATGAATTTTGTTAGTGCTCTCCTGATGTAAATGGTTTTAGAATGTAATGTCGTCTAGGATGGTATTTGGGAAGTCACAGGGACACCTAGGATATTTGTATTTAGGAGGGACCTTGTGATGAATGATAGCACTGGCTTGTTTCATGAGGAATGCCCTCTTTTATACATTGATATTCCTTTTTATGGTGCACAAGGCCTTCATAAATTTGTCATACGATGGGACTTTTTGATGGCATCTAACAGGGGGATGGTGATCTTTACTTGGTTTAAAAGATCAAAAATTTCAACATGGTTATTCAATGTTTGTGACTTTTTGACTCTTTGGGAAAAAGGTAAAGGAATTGGGCATGGGGATTCATTTTCCCCTTTTCACATTCTCATATTGAGACTCTAGGATAGACTCGACATTTGCTTCATTTACTTTGGATGCGATGGTCTTGTTTGCCACCTTACAACTTCTCAGTTTGATAATTGATTGAATGTGATTGGACGAAGTCTCAGATGCAATAAAGGCATTAGCTTGAAATTGACTTTGAGACAACTTAGGTTGAGGGGGGAATTTTTCATTCTCTATTATGCTCAAATAATTAGTCAATTTAGCTATGTGGATCTCAATTTCATCAATCGATTATGAAGTATATGCCTTGAAATCATTAAAAAACTGAGTCGATTGAATGTTGAAACTCATTTGATTCTTCAGAGTGTTTTCAAGACTCCTCTTGTATGGTGGTTGGTACAGTTGATATGCAAGAGGGCCGTGAGATAGTGGTGGTGGTCCTCGTTTTTTATTTACAGGAGATTGTTGTGTGTTCCTCCAACTGAAATTTGGTGGTTTCACATTGTAGGTATTAGAATAAGGGTTGGAGTAAGGCTTGTTAAAGTTAAAGATTGCATTGGTTTGTTCCAACAAAACCTCCTTGAATGCACCTTCTAGTAGGGCACTTTCTAGTAGGGTGTCCTGACAAAGCACAAATTCCATACTTATTCTGTGGAAGGTCTAATAGTAACTTGGTTTAACTTTCTCATCTCTAGAGCTTCGAGCTTTCGAGATAAGGTGGTCATCTTGGCCCTAAGGTCGTCATCCTCTTTCAAAATGTACTTCCCCCTTGGAAAGTAGAAGGTCTAGCTTCTATAGTGGTAGGAGAGGTTAAGTCCCACATTTGAGAACTCTTAGATGTGGTATCAAAAAAATCAATCACCTCCTTCGGACTTTTTACCATGAACTCCCTTTGAGTCATCATCTCAAAAAAAATTCATAATCGAGTAGAGAGAGAATCATAGAAAAATCCTACTAGGGTCAAACTCTCAAATGCATGGTGTGGCCAAATTTGGAGAAGATCCTTAAATCTCTCCCAATATTGGTAAAATATTTTTCCCTCTTTGATCAAAAAGTTCATGATTTATCTTTTAAGTGCATCCATGTAGTGTAAAGGGAAATTAAAAAACTTGATTTTTAACACTTGCCAACTAGGTATGGAATGGGCCTTTGAGGAATTTAGTCATTGTTTAGTTTTTTCCATTAAAGAGAAAGGAAAAATTTTAATTTTTCTAGTTTAGAATTATCCTGGAACATCCCACATACCTCCTCGAAAATCTTTCACATGCAAATATGAATTTTCTAATTTGAGTCCATAAAATTGAGGTAATAGTTGCACTATACTAGGATTCACAATGAAGTTAGGTGCATTTCCAGGAAATACAAAACAAGATGGGACATTATTCCGTGTGGGATATAAATACTCCCTCAGAGTTTGTACGTTAGGAATTTCCTCTTCTCTATGATATTGGTCATACTATTATAAACAGTGTCTACAACTGATCGAGGTGAAGAAGGTTTAGATTGATCGACAAACCTGACTAATTCTTCTGGCAAATTTTGAAAGAAAGGGTCTTCCTCAAACATAAAATGAAAGAATTATATACAGAAAAAAAATAAGCATATACAAATATATATATATAAATGTCTGTTCACTTTTTACTTCAAAATACTGTTGGTTCCCTAGCAACGGTGTCAAAAACTTGACTTCATTCGAAATGTGCACACCTAAGAGCATCTCCAACGGGCTCAGCAAAAGGGCATTTTTAGCTATTTTGCTGAGCCGGTCCAAAAATTTTGGCTCCAACGGGCTCAACAAAACCCTCGTTACTCTGCCTCTCACCCTTCTCTCTCATCAGTTGTGGCTAGCAATTTTCTCTCTCGTCAGAGCTCTCTCCCTCAATTTCTCTCTTCGTCGGTGGAGCGGCCAAGAGTCACCAGATTCCCCAACACCATCTTGGCGGCGAGAGAAGCAAAGGTTTTCATCGACTTTGCTTTCACCAACCAAAGCCTTCTTTCACAGAACACAAAAGGTAAAATCATAGATTTGATCTTTTTGGGATTTTCATTCCTACCTCATTATCGGCTATAATCGGTCTGAAAATCTATCAGAAAATTTCTCAGATCTCATTGGTTTTGTTCACTTGTTCTCGGTCTGATCTGTGTGGAAATTGGAGTCTTAGGGTTGTGTATAAACTAGCTAGAAATCAGAATTTGGGGGACTTTGCCATCAAAACAGAAGAAGATAAGGTAAAGTTGGGGGGTTCTGACTTGAAGGTGACAAAGCTTGGGATTGGAGCTTGGTCATGGGGTGACACCAGTTACTGGAACAACTTTGAATTTTTTTTACACTGCTCTGAAGTATGAAGTTGGCATGCAGACAAATTTTTTTTACAGATTTTGAGGTTTTTTTGTGTAATTACAAATAATTTAGTCTATCTTGAAGGATTAAAGCCATTTTTTTAGATTTTTTAGAACCACTTGTTCTTTGCTTCTTGTAATTCATTGACTTCATGAAATAAAATTTTCTCTTTTATTGATTTCTGAAGGATGAACATGGATATTACTTCATTAAGAGAAGGTACAACTCAAGCAAATGATGGAGTAGTTGTATGAACTCCATGCATATTCCACAAGTGCTCGACTAGATCAGTTTGGAGTATCGAATGAGTGTCTCTGTCTCGAATACGGTGTTGAGTATGAATAAATTGAAGCAGTTCTAAACTCCGTTTGGATATCAATGTAGGAGTAAGAATTTCATCTGATGCATCATAACTAAAGTCCATTTCATTACTGTCTTTCTCATCCTCGACAATCATATTATGCAATATTATGCATGCCTTCATAATATCCTTAAGCACTTCAAGTTTCCAGAAACATCCAGGTCCACAAACTATAGCAAATCGTGCTTGGAGCACTCCAAAAGCTCTCTCAACATCCTTTCTGGTTGACTCTTGAGCTTGTGCAAAATGTATTTGCTTATTGCCTCTTGGACATGAAATTGTTTCGACAAACGTTGCCCACTTTGGATATATACCATCAGCAAGATAATATCCCATAGTATAATCGTTTCCATTGACAGAGTAATTGACCGAAGGAGCCCTACCTTCCGAAAGAAGAGTAAAAACAGAAGAGCGTTCTAGCACATTTATATCATTGTGGGATCCAGGCAACCCAAAAAAGGCATGTCAAATCCATAGATCATATGAAGCCACCGCTTCTAAAATAATTGTTGGTTCATGAACATGACCAGAGTACATACCTTTCCATGCTGTTGGACAATTCTTCCATCTCCAATGCATGCAGTCAATGCTACCTAGTATCCCTGGAAACCCACGTCTCTCACTGATTGCTAATAATCTAGCAATGTCTGCATTATTTGGTGACCTAAGGTACTCATCAGAATAAATTGCTACTATGGCCGATACAAATCTTTACAAACTTTCTATTGCAGTGCTTTCGTCGATCCTCACATAATCATCAACAGCATCTGCTGCAACTCCATAGGCAAGCATTCTTATAGCGGCAGTCATCTTTTGAAGGGGAGACAAGCCAATATTCCCAACAACATCTCTTTTTTGGCCAAAGTATGGATCATAAGCTTCCACTATTGATAAAATACGAACGAAAAGAGATCGATTCATTCGAAACCTCCTTCGAAATAAATTTGAGGGATAGGTAGGCGATTCAGCAAAATAATCGCGATAAAGTCTCTCATGCCCTTCAACTCGATTGCGAAAAATAACAGAATGACCTTGAATAGAACCACGACGTATTGCGGAGCTGTTCTCAGTATTGAGTTTCTCCATTGCCATAGCAGCAATTGCTAACATCTTCAACTCATCATCGGAGTCAGAATCACTAAGAATCATCTTCCAAGAAATACTCATAGCAAAGAAATATGAGTTCAATACTAGTAAAATAAATTTGAGGTATATGACAATGAGAAGGGGAGGTTTTATTTATACATTTTAAAAAATATGACCGTTATAAATATAGCCGTTGTAAATATGGTCGTTGTAAATATAGCCGTTGTAAATATGGCCGTTGAAAATATGACCATTGTAAATATAGTCGTTGTAAAATTTTGAATTTTAAATTTTAAATTTGATGACGTGGCACGACGCGTCATCATTATAGCACTTACATGTTACGCCACGTGGCATTTTTTAATTATATTATTGAAAGTTAGTTAAAGTTAGTTGAAGTAGTTAGCTAAACTAGAGAGCGTGGTTGGAGTAAATTTTAAAAAGTGGATAGCTAAAGTGGTGTACATAATATTTAAATATATTTTGATTTGCTATTTTGTTGAGCGTGGTTGGAGATGCTCTAAGTGTAGACGATTAAGTTGTAATTATGATCTGGTTAAGTCTAGAGTCGAATCAACAAGGAACTAAAATTGGTATTTGAAGTTAAGATTAATATAGACGAAGGTGAATGGGAAGCAAGAATTTAGGAGTTGTGATGATGATGAAATTTTCTAAAAAAAATATATGATTCTTTAAATGAAAATAAAAGTTATTCTTTAGCTCGAGGATCCGGACATGTGCACATGTATTCGGGAGCTATATTTGTGCAGCATTAATTATTGAATTAACCCCAACATCAATAGCAAGTTAATCGGAGGATGAAGATTGAATGTGTGAATTAAGAGCATGACTCCGATGTGTTTGTAGAGGATCATAAAAATTAGTTATGCTGAGACTTAACATGTCTATAAATAATCAAATAACTTTTCAAAACATCTAACATTAGTTAAGCTATTCAACCGTAAGTTAAGGCACAAGGTGAGTGAAGATTGAAAGTTTGCCATGAAGACCTAGTTGTGGTACTTGTAGGGAATTATTGGAATCATCTATGCCAAGACTTAATTTTTTTATAGGTGATCAATGATTGTACAAAGTACTTTAGCTTTACTAGATACATTCAATCATTTAATATATAAAGCAAAAAACAAAACAATAAGCATAAATGAATTGCACAAATAAAATTTCTCGACAATATTTTTCATGTTCATCACCTCTTACTCAAGCGTAAATGAGAAACTAATTGTTCTTCATAACTTTAAGGAATCTAGAAAAGTGAGTGAATCTCACCCCTCTAAGTAGAGGAACATAGAATTACAAAGATAAAATTATAAGAAACAAAATATTTATCTCCAACAAAGAATGAGTGAAACACTACCCACCCTTCAAAGCTACAAGAGAGATAAAAAGGTGAAAGATGTTCACTCCTCTAGGTGAAGAAGAAAACTACACAAAATGAGAGCTAATGAAAGGAATACTACAAGAGTAGGTGAAAACAAGTTAATTTGGAGAGTTCTTTTCACTTCCAATAGTTCCCCCCAAAAGTTACTTTTTGCTTTAAAATGATGGGGGTATTTATAGGGGAGGAGAACAAAAAACCTGGATTTGAGAAATCAAAGTTGGAAAGTGATTATCTGGTAAGGGCGTCTAGATGGTATGGGGGCGTCTAGACGGGAACTGAAAATGACACCTCTGCAACAACAGTGTTGATCACTTCTTGTTTGATTTACTTTGATTTTAGAGGGGCTTCTAGACTGTATGGGAGCGTGCGAACGGTGACTGTCTTTTAGAAGATTTTTGAATTAGAATTTCCTAATCATTCCCTGCTCATACTTTTCCTCCAAACTTTGAAAAATCAACTTTTAGCCTCTAAAATTCTAGCTATTGTCGAATCCATCCTTTACTATTACAAATCATATAATTCACATCAATTTTAACATGAATCATAAAAAATTAACCCATGAAATGCATTAAAAAGTAATCTACATCATAACATGTATCTTACTTACCAAGGAGAATAACGAATTACTAATAAGGAATCATGAAGCTCATCCCACTAACCACCAAACCTTCCTAGCAAAAAATTTCATATCTTTTCATAGTCAATGACGAGGTTGTGGCAAAAAAAAAAACACACATTTTCACAATGGTTATCATGGAGCCCCAAAGTCATTACAAATCAAAAATGAAGAAATGCCCCTACACCACTAGAAGTGGACAACCAGAGCAAACTAAAGAAAGAAAAGAGTTTACCTAATAAGCTTTCTAAAAAGAATGAAGATGGTTGTTACATATGTAGAATAAATGACACTAGTTGCATACCTATTATACGCCGAAATTTTTGGCTGATCTCAAAATCCATTGAAGGAAAAGAAAAATTTATAGAGAAGAATTTTGGTGAGGGGACATCTAGCTCCGCCCTCATCAATTATCCATCTGATTTTACTAACCTAGATGTGTCTGATTTCTTTTTGAACCCAAACGAAAATGACATGGACAAATAGATTAAGAATATTATCTTCAAGCAATAATTTGTATGTATGTCTGTCAGTTTGGCCAATGTTTTCTATTTATTATTTTCATAATATAATAGTTTGAATAATGCCTGTGTATTAATAAAACCAAGTGTGTATTTTTCATATGGAGGCATGAATCATGAAAATTCATTGGTTAACTCCAAGTTGAACAATGAAGATATTCTCCTAGCGGATGGTGCTACAACTTACACAATTCTTCGCGATAAAAAGTATTTCTCTAAACTAGCATTTTTCAAAACTAGTGTTAACATAATATCAGGTCCTGCAGATTTGATTGAAGGCTCCGATAGAGAAAATATGATTTTATCCCAAGGAATAAAATTATTTATTGAAATTTCATTATACTCTAATTAATCCCGCTGAAATCTACTAAGTTTTAAAGACATATGTTGCAATGGATATCACATTGAAATGACAAAAAGAGTGACATAGAATATTTATACATCATATCTATTGTATCATGCCAGAATCATATAGTAGAGAAACTTTATGTTATCTCTTCTACATTGTACTATATCAGAGAAAAATTTATAGAATCAAATGTTGTGATGCATCAAAAGTGCTCTGATCCAAAGAATTTTTTATTTTGGCACGATTGTCTTGGTCATTCAGGATCAATAATAATGTATAGGTACATTGAGAATTCACATGAACATTTTCTAAAGAATCAGGATGATTCTTTTACCAAGTGATTATCCATGTTCTGCTTCTTCACAAGGTAAATCAATTGTAAGACCATCCCCCTCAAAATGGATTTCTGAATCTCCTACTTTTTGTAACAAATTCAAGGAGACATATGTGGGCCAACACACCCTTCATGTGGGTCATTTCGTTATTTCATGATTTTAGTTGATCACATGTGTCTCTACTTTCTACACGAAATATTAACTTTTGCAAGGCTTGTCGCTCAAATAATTCGGTTGCAAGCACAATTCCTAGATTATCCAATAAAGATAATTCTCTAGATAATGCTAGAGAGTTTACATTTCAGACATTCAATAACTACTGCACGTCAGTAAGAATGGATATTGAGCATCCAGTTACACACACTCACACACATAATGGTCTAGTTGAGTCTTTTATTAAATGTATTCAATTGGTAGCTCGATCCACACTTATGAAGACAAAATTACCTATTTCTTTCTGGGGACCAGTTGTAGTGCATACTACATCTTTAATTCATGTTTGACCAATTGCATATCATACATATTCACCAGTACAACTTATTCTTGGTCAGTAACCAAATATTTCTCACATACAGGTATTTGGTTGTGCTATATATGTTCCCATTCCACCATCATAATGGACCAAGATGGATCCACAATGTCGACTTAAAATTTATGTTGGATTTGAACCTCCTTTAATAATTAGATATCTTGAACCTTTAACAAACGATGTATTTAAAGCACGTTTTGCAAATTGTTATTTCGATGAGCCAATTTTCTCACCATTTGGGGGAGACAATAAAAAACCAGAAGAACAATGTGAATTCACTTAGAATATTCCAGTGTTATCTCATTTTGATCCTTGGACAAATCTATTTGAATTAGAAGTTCAAAGGATCATTCATTTGCATGGTATTGCAAATAACTTACCTAATGTCACTGACACAAATAAAGTAACAAATTCACATATGCAATTACATCAGTGAGAATTGATATCCCTGTAGGTCAATCTAGTAGCACAACTGCAAATAAGTTTAAGGTACACCTAAAGTGTGGTAGACTTGTTGATGCAAAAGATATTATCCCTAAAAAGAAGAAAGGACAATAAAGAGTAAATCAAGAAGTTATGCTCTAGAAGAGAATAACAAACCAAAAATTTGTGTTCTTGAAGAAAGTCATCCTACAAAACAATCACCCCTATAGATACTTATTTAACTCCAAAAGAGTCCCAAAAAACTATGTGCACAATGAAAAAAAGTGAAGATATCTATAAACTTAATGCACAATGAAAAAAGATGTGAACGAAACAAAGTAATTGTGAATAAGATATTTTAATTTACTTTTGCTCTTAATATTTCAAGAGATAGTGTGGAGCTTGAACAAAAAACTATCGAAGAAAGAAGTGATTGGCTAAAATGGAAAGAAGCAATGCAAACAGAGTTAAACTCACTAATAAAATACAGTGTATTTGGACCTGTAGTTTAAACACCACAGGGTGTTGAACCCGTTAGATATAAATGACTGTTCAAGAGAAAACACAATGAGAAAAATAAAATTATACTGTATAAGGAGCAACGTCAACTTGTGACATAGGGTTTCTCGCAGAAACTTAGTATTGATTACGAGAAAACGTATTCTACCGTAATAAATGCTATCACTTTCAGATTTTTTTATAGCTTTTGTAGTCTCTGAAGGACTGGATATGCACTTGATAGAAGTTTCCACTTCATATTTATATGGTTTATTAGATAATGAGATATACATGAAAATTCGTGAAGAATTCAAAATGATAGAAGCATATAATTCACACTCTTGAATGTTGTATTCCATTAAACTTCAATAATCATTTTATGGATTAAAACAATCATAGCAGATGTGGCATAATTGCATTAGTGAATATCCCTTAAAATAGGGATATGTCAATGTTTCGATACGTCCATGTTGATGATTTAAATCTAGGAGGCACTCCAAAAGACCTCACAAAGCTATCAGCCATGTAAAAAATGATTTTGAGACAAAAGATGTTGGGCAAACAAAATTTTACCTTGGCTTACAGATTTAGGATTTATCCAATGAATTTTTTGTGCATCAATCAACATACACAAAAAATGCCTTGAAACAATTCTACATGGATAAATCACATCTATTGAGTTTAGCAATGGTCGTCCGATCACTATATACAAAGAAGGATACATTTTATCCTCAAGGGGAAGGTGAAAAACTTCTTGGGCCAAAAACACCATATCTTAGTGCACTTGGTGCACTAATGTATCTTGCAAACCATACGTGGCCAGACATATTGTTTGCAATTAACTTACTGATGAGATACAACTCAAAACCAACTCACGGGCATTGGAATGAGATCAAGCATGTATTACGGAACCTCTGTGGTACAGTAGACATGGGTTTATTCTATGTGAATAACCAAAGTCCATAGTTAGTTGGATATAAAGATGTATGTTAGCTTTCTAATCCACACAAGACTCGATTACAAGTTGTATATGTATTTATTTATGGTGGTACAACTATATCATGGAAGTTGGTTCAGTAGATAGTTGTTGCTACGTCATTCAATCATTTTAAAATATTAGCCATCTATGAAACAAGTAGAGAATATATTTGGTTGAGATTCATGATCCAACATATCTAAGAGCAAAGTGAACTATCTTCAATCAAAAACATTCAAACAATATTATATGATGACAATACAGCTTGTATCACACAACTCAATTGAGGATATATCAAAGGTGACAAAACAAAGCATATGTCACCAAAGTTCTTTTACACCCATGAGCTAGAAAAAAAGTTGATATTAATGTTCAGCAAATTCGTTCGACTGAAAATCTGGCAGATTTATTCATTAAAACACTCCCACCGACTATATTCCAGAAATTAGTGAACCAAATCGAAATGTGACTTCTCAAAGAACAATCATTATTTTGAACAGATGCATTCAATAGGAGGAGACTTGTACTCTTTCCCCTTCGCTAAGGTTTTTTCTCACTAGGTTTTACTTAGCAAGATTTTTAATAAGGCACTGCTCAGGATCCCAACAGGACAATTTGCATGATGTACTTTTTTTTCTTTATCCAAGATTCATCTCATTGGGTTTTACTGGCAAATGCTTTAATGATGCAATATTTATGAGTCCAACATTATCTAAGTATAGTGGTCATCCAAAAGGAAGTGTTTAAAAACTTAGCATGTGGATGTGGATGCCCACTGCCATTACTCCATTGAATGATTTTTTATAACTTCTTTACCAACAATGCTAAAATTTGCCTATAAAAAGACCTCAAATTGTTGAATAAAAATATGCGGAACATCTCTCTATCTCTCAATTTGTTTGTTTGAACAAGTTATTTGCACCTACATTAGTTTACTAGTTTTATAACAATTTTTTTTATTTTTTATTTTTGTTATAGCAATATTCAAATGTTATTTATTTGCATGGGCTTTCTTTTCTTTTTTCGGTAAATTCACGAACTTTCTTTTAATTGGTCAATTCATCAACTATTGAATTCTAATTGCAGACTTATGGTGGGTTCTCAATGACAAGAAAGTGTATAATATGGTGGTGAATGTGCACAGAATGGTGGCTTCGGATTAATATCCTATGTACAGCAAAACAAACATGATATTTCGTCTTATCTAGAGTTTCAATTTTAACCTTATTTTTTCTCGTATTTTGTGGTGTTTCAAAGGTGTGTTGTACACTTAAGTTTGAAAAGTACCTAAAGGCACTTTTACTGTGCAATTATAATTTGAATTTCTTGATGTGTTTTAGTATTCACATTGAATCGTGTGTTGCACGAGGTCCAGCTAGTTCCTTTTCTTAAAAACATGGTGGAATTACAAATCTTTCCTTGACAAGCCCATATCAAATATGTTTTTCAAAGCATCTAATAAAGTATTACATTCTGCTTCTAGATTTGTCCAAAGCCCATAAAAGTTGAAAGGTGCAAAAAGAATTTGACCACTCTAACAAGTGAAAATGCATGGCTAGACCTTCCACCAATCGTTGTACAAAAATATTTTGAAGAAGATTCACACCTTCAAATAGAGTATACATCACTCTGTCTAAACCCTTTTTATAATACTTGTCCAAATGGACAAATCTCACCATAGGGATTCTCCATTAAATTTCTTGATGAGTAATTTTATTATGCTTAAGGGATTAATATGTGTTAAAACCCTGTGATCAATTAGAATCAATAGACCAACTCGATGATTAAGTTTGGAGGACAAAATTTTCTTTTAGTGGTGTAGATTGTAAAACCCCATATTAAAATCAAAGAAGGATAATATTATCTTAAGATTTCTTCTAAGATGAATAAAATAATGGAAGAAACTTAAAATCATTGTTGAAAGATTCTTTATAAAGTTTGAGTTTCTCGCCTATTTACGTTCTAGGTAAATTGAGTTTTGGAGATGTTTAAGTTTGAGATGGGTGACTATGTAATTTAATAAATATTTTTAGGTCAAAATAAGGTTTTCATTGAATCCGGAAGGTCGAAAAACACTGAAAAATATTATATAAATTGTATTAAAAGTTTCGATGCATTATAGAGTTAAAAACTATTTTGGAGAGGATTTGCGTAGAAATGAATTTGACATAACCTTAGTATTTTAGCTATAATTTTTTACCCTAATATCCAATTGATTTAATATTTTTACAGTAGAAATTAGAATTCAATGGCTACAAAAATGTATTTCACAAATATTTCGTGAATTGGTTTCTAACAAGTTTAAAATGGAGCTGGAATTCAGAGACAGACTACTACTCGCGCCCACACGGGAATTCTCTAATTTTCAGCCTATAAATAGCCTAGGGACGTGATGTAAAGAGTCTTTACCTATTTTTCAACCCCAAGAACACTAGAAAAGTTTTAGGAGAAGAAACGGAGGAAGAACGGGTTAAAACTTGAAGGATTAATTCGGAGTAATCGCAAAAAATGCGTTACAATCAAGAACTCAAGAATCAAGGTAGGGTTTCTTCCTAAACTTGTTCATTGAGGCTAGGATTAATATATATGTGTATGTTTTGATTATAAATCGTATATATATATATATATATATATATATGTTATGAAATATTTGTTTCTTAATTTTTTTGCAAATCATATCATGTCTTGAATGAGATTATCGTTTGATAGGCATAAAAACTCTCGTTCTTGTTATCATCAAGGTCCTAGTTTTCAAGAAATATTAGTTTTACCCTTGCGATTCTATTACTCTTGATTTAAAGACTCTAGTGTTTTGTTGGAACAGTAAAATCATATTTCTTGATGATCTCTTGCATATTTTCTTTGAGTTATTATGTTGAAAAAACACTTGTGAAATTATGGTTCTTGTTTTACCGTGATTTGATGAACTGGTTTGGTATTATAGCTCTTGTGTGGATGCTTTGATGAACATGGGTGGCCGTTGAATGGGTATTGTAGAGTGGGTATATACATTTCTTACTCCAAGCGGGTTTGAAGGTTTCCTACCACTGGTAGTGGGGTGTGTGCATTGCGAGGACCAAATCACTATTCATTCACGAGTATTGAGGTTGTAAAACCCAGGAAATTTAAAAAAAAAATTAAAAAGGGCAAAATGGTCATTTTGCCACTATAACGTAAAATTGAAATACGGGTTTTAGAGACCTCGGATGAGCAAACAGAGTTCGCCGTTGGACTCGTATCGCAAAATCTAGTCACCCTGACGAATTTCGTCGAATTTCGAGATAGTCGTATATTTTTGCACGTCGTTCGAGGCAACTGGGTAGCGGATGACTCCACAAAGGTCTCCAAATATAATTATCTTAAAATTTAAGTATAATTGGATTAAAGTATCAATAACATTAATTTGGGCTAAACACGGAATGTAATAAATCGTTTTGGGGTGAAATCGGACCCGAATAAATGGGGACACTTGGCACGATCTGGGCCAAGTCTCGAAAAATATAAATAGGGCCTTAAATGGGATATTTCAGCAGAAATATCTAATTCTTTAGCCCATTTCAGCCGATCCAAGAGACAGAAGAGAGTTTTGCACCTTTCTTCTTCGATTTTCTAGAGTTCCGTCACTCGGATTCAATCGAGCCAAGAACTAAAGTCGCTCTCCGTCACAAGGGCTATGTCTACGTACCCAAAACAAGAGATTTCATTGAAGATCCGAAAGAGAAGAATTGGAAAGTCAAGGTTTTTGGAGGGGTTTTCGTGTTATAGAAGTCTTCTACACTTCGATTGAGGTAGGGATCCTTCTACCTTGGTTTATTCTTTCCTTAGATATTGGTAGAGTAAGGGTTTAATGTTGAATTTAGCCCTATACTTTTCTAATGTTATGGAAATGAGGAAATTAGGGTAGGAAAGGCTTGGGCCAAATTTCTAGTTTGTTTTGATGTGTGGGAGTTGCTTGAATAGATTCTTGTAACTTGGTGAATCCTAAAGCATGCTATGTGTTACATATTTATGCTTATAAAAGAGTTATGTGATTATATGACTTGGTGCCCTTAAGGTGTTTGATGAAATGCCTTGGATGTTTAAATGTTGTTGTTTGGTGAAATAACATAGCTAATCATGTTGTGTTATGTGCACTTATGTTTGTTTATATATATTGAGCATGGTGGAGTATGGAATTTATATGCATAAGATATAATTTTTTTCATGGACTATGATGATGTGTAGGAAATATTGCTCATGTGGTATTCACTACATGTTGGGCATGTTCATGGCATCATATTCATGGGCTATATGCATGAGTGTGGGTGTGGGTGTGCATAGTGATCAACACCAAACTTGGTGTTTGATGGGTGGACTCGAAAAAATTGGGTTGAAGATCCAATTGAATCGCATGGTTGCATGCATGAAAAACTTGTGTTGGGTATAACAAGAAGGGCTAGATACTCCCTTGGGTGTAAGACTCGGTTATTTGGTTCACACACTCCCCTGAGGTGAAATTCCGAAAAAGTGTGATGGCGTACGGAGCCGGCGGTTGTGATACCAAAATCCATTGCCCAACAAAGACACAAGATTTTGAATTATAAAGTGCTCATTCAATGAGTAACAACCATCAATGATGTGATTTTATAATTGAAACAACTTTTGTTTTCAAACGATCATTGGATAGGGTTTTCGTCAAGTGACGAGTCATTTCACAAGTGCATTGCATTGTGTTGTGGGAGTCAGTGTGGACTCAGGTTGAAGTGCGTGAGTGAGTATCATCTCATTTCATGGCATTGCATGGTTGTATTCCAACATTGAATGCATATTCTTGTATGGAATGAATTGGTTATATGTTGCATGTGAATATTGCATGAGCATGAGCATCTAGGGGGGAGTGGTCTCTGTAGGATCTACTCTACTGGGCATTGGCTCACCCTATACGAGAACACATTTTAAGTGCGGAGTATATTCCGGTGAACGGAGCACATTTGAGTCACCAAGAGTGAAGAGGGCCGGCGTGTAGCTTTTGTGTTTTGAGTTTTGTAAATTAAGTATGACAATGCTTGGTATGAAATTGTAATAGAACACATATAAACTATATTTGGTATGTAAATATCATGTTATATGAGTTGGAGTTGGTTTGTACATGTGTTGGTTGGTTTTGAGAAGTTTTGCAATGAATTGGGAATGAAAAACTACGTAAATGGGCAAAATCTGGGTTTAACTACCGGTAGTCGTGACCCAAAAGGTAGTAGCTACTTGTAGTCAACAAGTAGTCGTGGACCAGAAGGTCTCAGGCTACCGGTAGTCACCCGGTAGTCGTTGGTCCAGAGGGTTCTAGCTACCGGTAGCTAACAAGTAGCTTTCGATAGAGATTCTTCAGAATACGCAAACTACCGGTAGTCGATTGACACCTACCGGTAGCCAATCTAAAAATTTAAAATTTTAAAACTTATTTTTGCCAATCTTTGGACTTAAAATTTCCTTCCTTTAAGTGACCAATTGGACCCTAATGGGGTATGAACCATGGTGTATTGGACTTAGATGTTTTCAACGTGGCGTTGGGTTATACGACATCCACGGATATTTTCGCGGGTTGACGGGTTGTCAACGGTTAATTAATGACCCCCGGATTTTGGGGCGTCACAGAGGCTGAGAGCTAATATACTATTCTTGGGTTGGATTCGTTACTGTCGATGTGTTGGTATACGCCCTTCCTAAAGTAGTGTATCCTTGCGAGCATTGGATGTGTGGGAGGCCTAGTATATTCTCAATGTGTGTATTCACGTTCAGTCTTACTACATACCTGAGTAACAGTGTTGGTAATGGTTTGGTGTTTGAAAGTTGATTTTATTTCTTCATTTAATTTATTGCTACTATGTAAACTTGAGATCTGATAAACTGTCACTGTTTTATTTAAAAAGTTATATATGATATTTTATAAAATGAGACCGATATATTTTATATGTTTCTAAAACCTTGTTCGAGTTTAGGAGGATTTTCTTACAAAGCTTAATGCTCATCCTCTACAAACAACATCTTTTTTCGATTACGATTCAGAAGATGAGTTTGGATTGAACGAGCAGGTAAATTGGGAAGTTCAGATTGATTGGGACGTGAATTTTGAGGTGGATGTTTAGAGCTATTTATGTTCTAGATTGGGAGGTTGATTATGTGGCAATCTTAGGGATAATTTTTTTATTTATTCCGTTGCAAGATAATGTTTGGATTTTGGATGTAACTGCCATAGGTTGGCATATTTGTTTTGTATTATGATTTAGTTATTGTGAATGATGAATGAAATTTCTTTTATTTATGAATTTTATTAGTTGCTTTCATAATATGAATGATTATAGATAGTAATGTCTTCCAGGGTAAATTTTGGGGTGTTACATGTCCACAATCACTTTAAGCTTCAAACACAAATTTGAGCACACACGCAACATGAAACTTAAATCTAATCACACCAATGAAATCCTCATGGAAAAATAAGCTTGTCCAATCTCTCATGGAAAAATATTGTGTTCAATCTCTCTCTCTCTCTCTCTCTCCCCTTTGTTTTGGCCATTCCACAGTTTGTAGAGGAATTTGTGGGATGTTGTGATAATAGAGTTGGAGGTGGGTTGTGGTGATGGGGGTGCGACAATGGTGGTAGAAGTTTGGTAGTTGCATTTTTTTTTAATAAAGATAAGGGTTATACAATAATGGCATCACAAAGAAAATTGTACTACAGTTAGATAATTGTTTTGCTTTTTTGTATAAATTGTTACATCTGTTAACAATTACAGGTTGTTTACAAATTAGAGGGGGTTATGTACAACCCGTAAAAATATACGAGAGGAAGTGAGACTGAGGTTTAGTTCAAGAGAACTTTTATTTGTTTACCCTTTAGTATTAAATCAAGAAATTAAAAACAGAAAACATTGCATTATATTTCATATTACACATCCTAATATGTTTATCATGTCAAACACAAATTATTTATGTTTGATACTTAATTAATTTTTATATTTGTAATAATAAACAATATATTAATTTTGAATTTGCATAAAAAATATAATTAATAAATAACCACTAACACTATACTTGTCAAATAAATAATATATAATAAATTAAAAAATAAAAAATAATATGCCAATTTTATATATTTGAAAACATGATTCACGATCTCCCAATAAAAAAATATTCATTGTAAAGTCCAGACAAAACATGAAGCATCAATTTTCCTTCATTATTTAGTTTTTTCAAACTAAATAATAACTTAGACTTAAGGACCACACAGTATTGTACTCAATCAGATTCTTAATTTTAGTTCTGCATCTAATTGCACTAAGGGTCAGTAATTTCGACGTTAGTCCATGGCAAAGTTAGGAATATGTTTTAGTGTGGGCACACTTAACCATAAGTTTGATTTTATCTTCTAGATAAAAATAATGTTATATATTTATATTATTTATATCATATTTAATACTTAAAGATTCATTAAACCTAAAAAGGTCAAAAGCCACTATACATTCTCTATTTAAACCAGAAATAACAAAAAATAAGTTAATTATATTTTTTTATAAAAAAGATGAGGTTAATTATAGTCATTTACAATTAATCCCAATGAATCTTCTTACTTTGAAAGTGTTCTACGGTAACTTCATTATGAATGCTATTGAAAAATGTCAATGGATTGGGTCAAGGGTTTATTTTACTCAGTTTTGTTTTATATCAATAATGCTATTTGAGCTAAATTTGTTGATATAATTTGCTTACCTAATTCATCACAACCATTTAATTTGTTGTGAGTCCCAATAAATATTGAAGTTCATTGTCAATCTAATGATTATAAATGATTAAGTCAATTAATTAGATCAACAAATTAACTCTAAGCAATAATACTCTTTTTTTATTGTTGATGATCTCAAGAGATTTAATATGGCCATATTCTTTTTTTATTCCAAGTATCCAGCAAATTTGTTGTCCACTTCATGATTGACAAAGTAGTGTACTCAATTTTTTTAAGTCATTAACGTGGGCCTAACTGAAAGTATCCAAAAAATATATAAAATTTTAAATTTTTTTGTCATTATCGTTGCTAGTAAACATCTATCTCTTCTTCTTCTCCAAATTATCAAGCATTAACATTCAGAAAAGATCAAACCTATCATTCTTATTATTTTCCGACAAACACGGAAAAGCTCAACCATATCGTATTTCTTATTCTACAACATTTATATAGTATGAAGTTAAACATACGTTTTCTTTCATTTTTTTATTTTTTGTTCGGTCCACAGACTGTTTGTTAGTTTCAGATATTTTTTTTCTTCACATTTTTTGCATTCGTTTCTACTTATTATGTTGAGTGGTCACTTTTTGGTTAATTTTTCATCTTTCAAATGATTATTTATTATTTTTAATATTTTTTGTGCTTTATGAATTTTTTTTTACAGTTTTGTTTTTGAATACTGAATTCTTCAATAATGGTTGTTGTTTGAATTTTAAATTGTGTATCTTCGCATTTTGTATGTTGTTTTTGTTGTAGTTTATTCGAGACTACCAGATGCTATGAATTGGTTCAATTCATAATTGCATGGTGTAAGTAAACATAAAACTACTTTATAATTTGAATTCATATGAAGTTATAATTTAAAAGTGTATTAATATCGTCTCTAATGTCCAAAAATTGATATATTTATCTTTTCTCTTCATTCACAATAAAAATAATTTTATAAAAATTTACTGAGACACAAAGTAAAAACAAAAAAGAAAAAAAGTTGAAAAAAAAGTTATAACACTTACTACTTGGTAGCTCAAATAAAAGAGTCACAAAAATTGAGTACATCAAATTTTTATAGTTTTGAAGAGAATACAAATAATTTAAGTATTATAAAAGAATGCAAGAGAACTTAGAAGTCAAGAGAACTTAGAAGTCAAATGAATATAAAAAATAAAAATTGAATGAAAATAATTTGTGGGTATTATTGATTTTATAATAATGATTAAGAATAAAATTAAAAATTAAAAGAAAAATTATAGGTGCCGACATTTATATTAGGAATAGGGTTAGTTTGTCTTATTGTATTAGGAATAGGATTAGTTTGTCTAATCAGGATTCTTATAAAGACAAAGCTTGAGAGCCCCCGCCAGACCAAATTCCAAAACCATCAGCCCTTGACTCTCTCTCTAAAACTCCTTTTCACTCTCTAAAAGGGAACACTTTTTCTTCATCGACTTAGATTTATTGTATTCAATCACTTTTGCGAGCTTTTGCTTATTCTATTTCGATATTCAATATTTCGTACCTCCTTTATGAAACTTCTCTGCATTCTACCTCGAATTTCACATACTCGGGTATGTAATATGTATAATTGAAAATACCTTTTCAATCATCATTATTAGTACAATGATTTATTTGTTTATCTGCTATTATTTTGATACTTAATGTCATTGAAATTCAATAGGCTGATTAAACTTTATTTGTGTGTGTGTGAATATTTGTATTGCTAGGTATATATGTTTGTGTGTGTGTGTGTATATATATATATATGGACATATGTATTTATTTATTTTATATGGGTGTGTGTGATGGGAAATATGATTGGTGTCCCTTAATTAGAATTTGTTTCTGAATTTTTTATGTTCAGATTCTGGAATTTTTAAAAAAAAAAAATTCACGGATTTTGTTATTAATGAGAAGAATAGATAAAGGTGTACCATAGCCCTTGTTACTTACGAATCTTGTAATTTTTACATGTTGTAGCGTATAATTCCATGGTTTGGAATAGTAGGAGTATTAAAATTCTCCAAATTTATAATTCCATGGTTTGTTCATAATTTTTATTTTATTAAGGTCCGAAAATCCAATTTTTTCAACTCCTGATTAATATTATATTTATTGAAATCTTGTTTACATAAAGAGGTCATCACAGCATCAAGCAACAGAGGGGAATTGAGCACTGGGAAAATAGAGAAATTCAAGGCCTTTAATTTGGGCAACCGTGATTTTCCTTTGAAACAAGATGAGAAAGCTGAAAAATAGTAAGTTTTTATTGCCTAATATTTTACTCTATGAAGCTGAGAAAATAATATTCTTTTCTTCCCTGAAATTTAATTGTGAGTGCGTGTGTTCACACACTTGAGTGATCATCAGTTCCTTGCAATTAGTGAATAGTCTAGTGGTGTGTACTCTATTGGGTTCTTGCCCAAAAGCACCTGAGCTACTGGAGTAGGAATCGTGGCTTTTTGGTTCGTGTTATGACCTTCGCATTAACTTGTTTCATTGTTGCTCCAGGGCCTACTCTCGGTAAGGGTGATGATTCTATGAATCCAAAGAGGGGAATTAGGACAATGCATAAATTTCTGGATGACTTATTTGAGAAAAGGTGCTTCTGTCATATAGACATTAATGGGTCATTTGGTCTTTCATGTGGAATTCCAACTTCTACCAAAGTTAAGTCTGATGAGATTGATTTTTGCTGGGTTTTAATGTTTTTATAGGGGATCTACAAGGGAGACTGCATTATCTTCAATTATTGAGGGATTTACGATGAACTATGAATATCAGTTTGCTAAAGAAAAGTAATATGCTCTGTTCTCATTTGAATTATCTTTGCATCTCATGTTTGTTAATATATACTTCTAGAGTTTTTGGTTGCAAATTCAATTTATTTTCTTATGACCCTATTGTTTTCCTTTTGTAAAAGACATACTATCTCTTCTACAATATCATTAATTAGTATGTTGACTTCTAACTTAGACCACAAAGCCGTAAGGAGGCTATAATAAAATTCATAATAAAACAAACTTACGAGGCAAAGATTCGTGCAACTATTTTGGTAACAAGAGTTCTTTTCCAGGTCAATTTCAAAAATAATTGTTGGTCTTCCCAATACTCTACTTAGGTATCCATGATTATGATATTACTGTCATTTTAGAACTACACCAAACTCCTTTTAGAGTAATCTATCCAATTATCACATATGTCCTTCTGAGTATGTTTGATACTAACAAGTAACATCGGCTACTGCTTTACTTCTAATATTCTAATTTTTGGTGCACGTGTCAGTAGGCATATAATTATATCTATACAAGAATTAAGTTTCATTTGTCCATAGAATATCATGGCATTGATCTTTTAATTGGATTTCATGTTGTGTTTACTTGTTGCAGTTTTGCTACCTTACTTTATAGATGCCTAAATTCTGTTGAAAAGGGGTCTTCCAAGGAGATGGGCTTAGCTTCTAATGCCCTTGGTTAGTTTTGTTTTTTTTTTTTGTCATGAATGTCACATTTTTCTCATACTCTTCCATCCAATTTAAAATAGCTTTTGTATATGACATTTATGTGCAGGATTGTTGGCAATTACAATTGGTTGCGGGGAAAATGCTCATGAATTATATAGAGTGGTGATTGAACCACTTTCACAAGTTCTCAAATCTGGCCCAGAATCTATGATATCATCTGTATGTATTTTACGTTATTTTGTTTTGTTGTCATCGATTTATCTCTTGCTAGATTTATGTATGATGTAGCAGATCAATTTAGTATCCTATATTGTGATTTCATTTGGTAGATCTTGGGATGTTTGGCTATTGTTACTTTTGTTGGTCGAAGTAATGTTGTGGAGACTGAAAGAACTATGCTGATTATATGGCGCTTCATTCATTCAAAATTATGCTCCAGAGTATGTGCTCATGCCTCTATGTCTGTAATTTGTTTGATCTTGTAAATACTTCCTCATGATATTCCTATTTTTTTAGGTGTCCTGTTACATAGCATACATCCATTTTATAGGCCTTTATTAAATAGTAATGCATGCAATTTCGAGTCTATTGTAAGGTTCACCAAGAGAATTCGAACAACTAAGTAGAAAATGTTTGACAATAGATAACAAGTAATTTTTAATTTCAAGTATTTGCTCCTGCCTCTTTTAGCAAATTAGCTATCAAGCTCTGGTCAAGAAACTTTTCAATTTCCTTAGTCATCTACTTGCAATGTATAGATTTTGCAGTTAATATAGACTTTGAAACTGCTAAGAATTTCTAAATAGAAAAGTCATTGTAATACTATTATATTCAATAATATCTACCCATGAACTGAATGACTAACGCTTCAAGACTCTTTGATGGGAAGCTAAAATTATGTATTGCCTTCTTTCAGGTAGCTTCAAGAAAATATTCAGTTGCCATTCTAATTACTGCAATTTCTGCTTGGTCATTTCTTTTGACAACCATGTACGGTTGGAATCTCAATTATAATCACTGGCAAGGGTAATGTACACCATCATGAATATTCTTGACGCATGCAATGCAACTGATGTCCTTTTTTATGATTGTCGACCTAATTCCTTGTGTCACTTATATACAACACTTATGCATTTTTCCCACTTCTACAGGGCAATTTCTTTCTTTTTGAATATACTGAAGGCGAATGATGGTTCTATCAATGTTGTTGCTCATGAATCACTAGCTCTTATTTTTGAAGTGGGAAATCTTGAGAAGTTTATCTCTGGCACTGAGGGGACTAGTGATTGTGCAAATCACAAAAGGATGAATTTATTGCATGGGTATTCATCTATACTAGAATTGAAAGAAAAGTTAATAATTCAAGTAAAAAGTCTTTCACTACAAACTAAAGGAGAGAGTTCAGCCACTAAAGTTATGAACAAGAAGTGCAATTATAGTTGGGATGTCTTGGAAGCTTTGGAGGTATTACTACATTATTTATGTATCTATGTGCTTATTGGGTTAGCATTGAGGTTTTTATAATGATCAGAGCATCTGGCTTGCAGGATGATTGTTTTCCAGAAACGTTAGTGAAAATCGATGACCAAAATGTAAGATTATGCACAAAGTCTCAATTGCTACAGGTATTTTGTCTCTTCTATAAACTCATTCTTTCAGTCTTTGGAGTTATGTAGCGAATCTTACACTTGTAATTATGTCTTTCTTTGTAGCTGAAATTTGTGAAGAATTTTCTTGGACATGGATTTGTCAATCACATGTTGGTTAGTTTTATTCTTCTCAACTATCCCATACCTAGCCTTGTGATATATTGTTATTTTCTGGTGTTGAAATACCATTGTTGATTGTTTAAATAGGTAAATGAACTTCTTCGTGATGTCTTTGATTTCACACCAAAATTGTTGTCTATCAATGAACCATACATATGTGAAAGAAAAGAGGTTGGTTTGATTTTTATTTTTACAAATTCCTTTTGTTGAACAACGGAAAAGCTATTTGCTCTATTTTTTTTTCTTGTAAAGTTCATTATGTCTATCTTATGCTTGGAATTGTAGGTGATTGTTCGTTACTATGATCCTGTAATTAGAAGGAAGTTTAGGTTAGGAAAAAATCGAAAGGTACTTCTCCATATTCATTTGTATTACTATATCATATTTGTGTATTCAGCCATGGTCCCTCCTCCCTCCAAAATTTATTTCAATATCTAAAGGCATTTGATGTTCAGCAAAACAAGCATGAGCAAGTTGTGCTCAATTTGTATTGATAATACACCCCTAAAAATTTTTTTGCTATTGATTTTTATATCTTTGGCTGCATTAAGTTTCTCATGTGTTTTATTTGCAGGAAATTGACAAGGCAAGAGCTATATTATTAAATAAGAAACGTGATGTCAAAGGTATCTTCTTTTCATACCATCTTCTAGTGTATTTTTTTCCCTTTAGTGGGAGATAAACAAAGATTACACCCACTGAAGCTCTTTGTAAGACCTTCTAGTCCTTCCCCCTTTGTTAGATGTTTACCCCAGTGCAGTTTGATTTGAATTGAAAAACATGGGTGTGACTGTGAGACTTCTTCAAAGATGCTATTTGAAGATACAATTAGAATTTGCCGTTGTTTGAAGTTGGATTTCAAAATTATTAGCTTGATTAATGTTATATTTATGATGCATTTATTTGCAGCTATGGAGCTTCGGCTATATGATGATTGATGGGCATTGCGATCACAACAGTAGCATTTTTAATACAACTCCAGCAAGCAATCAACCACAACAAAATTTTTTATTTATTTATTTTGTTACTAAATTTAGATTAGTGTTAGTATTTTATTCTCTTAGATACAAATTTTTTTAGTTGTCTTGTTATTCCCCTTCTGACGCTCTTAATTTTTAAATATTACTAGCAGTTACTCAAGCAATGCAAGATATCTATAGATATTATAATTATAACCTTTGCAGTAAATTATGTGTTGAGAAGGGGTAGCACTAGTGGACGTTGTGGATTAATCATTATCTTGAGGTAATAAATTTGTGGCTTTGGTGGGTCTTTTTTTTTTTCACTTGGCTCTCGAACTTGGTGGGTCTTAGAATCATCACATAGATAAATCTTGCTTGTATGCCATGCAGTGAGAACAGTGATAAATTAAAATCTAACACTACATTATTTTCATAAACAAAAAATATATATTTTTTACAAAGATAATTTTAGTAAAAAAGCGTCATTAGGAGACATAACTCATTCCGGAGGTAGACATTGGCAATTTGGAAGATATGTACTTAAAATTTCCTCCCAATTAATAATAGAATGATAAACTGAAGTTTTAATTTTTAGCATAGGATTTGCTCGAAAAACTTCTAAGTTAAGTTCATTACGAGTTTTATTAGAACAACAATGTCACATACCACCACCACAATTATCACTTTCGTGAACAGGAGGCGATTGTTCCATGTTAATTTTGTTATAAGAAATATATTTTTAGTTGAACTTTTTAACAAACAATTTATAAACACCAAAACTAACCAAAACAATCAAATGAATACAAATAATCGATGCAAGTCACAACATTGCAGAGAAAACATTCAAAAGATTTTAATTTAAATTTCATATAGAATAAGCAGAAAACTTAGGCCCCGTTTGGTAACGTTTTTATTTTTCGTTTTTCAAAAATGAAAAACGGAAACCAAAAACGTCTTTTTTTTGTTTTTAAAAATTACCCCTCGTTTATCAAACGATGACAGAAACAAAAAACATAAACAGTTACCAAACGTGTTTTTTTTTCTTGTTTTCTCTAAATATCAAAATAAAAATTGATGAGCCCGAATTTTACTGGGCTAACCCACATTAAATTAGCCGAGAAAGCCCGGAAGAAAGCCTAATCGAAGCTGGGTCAACCCGTCAAAAATGGTCCAACAAGCCAAAGATCAGAAGGCTAGCTAAGGAACCCAAAAGGATGACGTCGCCCATGAGGAGGCCAAGAGGGCACCGCCCATGAAAACCCAAGTGGGCACCGCCCGTGGTCTGGCCCTCCTGGTCCGTCCTCCTGCCTCTCTTTCACTCTCTTCTCCTAGCCACTCAATCTCAAATCGATCTCAACGCCAAGGTGACTTCGAAGACCAGGTGCAATCCATTCCAACTTCAAGCTCAGGCTCAAGTACAATCTAACTCAAAGTCCACCTCCGAAGGAATAGGGGCATGAGGGAGAGAATATCGGGATACGCAGCATGAAAATCTACTCCTACCAAAAGTGTCCTTACCAAAGAGGTCTACTCCTACCAAAAACGTGCTTACCAAAATAGTGGAAAACTCCTTCCTCATGTCACCGCCTCATCACACCTATATAAATGTAAACCCTCTCCTCATAAAGGAAAAAAGTTGATCACCTCCTTGAGACCTCTACACCTTTGAGCTCTTACACACACTACACCTCCATACACACATTGATCTCTCTCTCTCTCTCTTATTGACTCCGCACTGTAAACTCTCCAGAGTACTTTGACTCATCAATAAAGATCGCCGGCCACCGCTGCCATTGGAGAAAGTGGACGTAGGCTACGGCCAAACCACTATAATTCCTTGAGTCGACCCTTTATTTTATGTTCTCTATTAATTGCTTGGTTATTGTTCTTTGATTGTGATCGTACGAATTCTTGATTATTGATCTTGCACGAAGACGATTTTGTGCATCATCAAAAATAAAAAATAAAAAATTTAAACGTTACCAAACGGGGCCTTAATTGGTGGTAGAAATAAAAACTCTTAACAAAGACGTGTTGAAAGAAAATGACCCAAACCAATTATAAAACTCACTATCACAATGCAGGTATGTCCAATAAAAAATAATGCAATAACCTAGGTTTCATTATAACAAACCCTCGTTTCAATGCAAAGAATCCATCCAAATTGATAAATCTTGAAAATAAGCCACAGGGAAAATGATTACAAACCAATTAAGCCACTATAAATTGTTGTTAATCCAAAAATTCAGAACTTAATTTAGGGCCTAATTCGTCAAAGTTTTCAAAAATTAATAGGTGGGCTTTGGCAATTTGCCTACGAAAGTTCGAGCTTGCACTCTAATTTGTTCAAAGCAACGCAATTGCAACAAATTTGGAAAAACAAAAAACCCAATAAGCATAACTTTCAAGCAAGAGCATCCTTAAGGGAGAACCTATATTGGTATTTAAATGTGTCTGATGGAGAGAGATAACATCAATTCATGACTGGTGCGAAGAAAGACCATAACCAAACATTAGTATTAGCCCGCTAATCGAATAGAGCATGAAAATCAAACGCATCAACATTAATTCAAAACCTACTAATAGCAAAAAATGAATTCAATTGATCCATAGCTATTCAATTACGATTTATGTTGTGCGCGTAGATTTTGGCACAATAAATAAAAAAGACAGCTCTCTCCTTTCGTGAACTCGTGTTTATCTCGAAAGTCGACGATCTTGTGTAAAAGGAAGCCAAATACGACCTAAGGAGTGGTGATGAATTGCTTTCAAGACTTTCCGATCAAGCCTGGCGAGCCAAAGGTGGTTTCTTGCATTCAAAAGAAGGGTTAGAAGTGCGCCAAAGTGTTTTCCGGCGTATCCCCTCCGACGGTCAAGTTAATTTCTGTGAGAGAGGGGAAGGAAAAGCACTCGTGTGTTGTTCTACAGAGGTGAATTTCCATACCTTTCCCTCGCATTCATGAGTGCTATTTATACCTTCCACGAAGGTCATCATTGTTATCAGATGGGTCCTATCAAATAAGAGGCTTCTCGTTGGTTCATTTAGGATGTCGTAGGTAGTGCACGGTCATTGGGCATTGTACCTCTTACTTTGCGTGGGGGATGCCCCATTATTAATTGCTCGGGCTTCCAAGAATTTAATGTTCTCTCTTATATGTACAGGCATTAAATGCTCTGGCCCCATAATTATTTTCCCCTGCGCAGACGGTTCCAATAGAAACACCACAACCAGCACTCATTTGTATGTGTTGTCTTAGAACGCATATTAGGCCAGGAATGGCCACAAGTGCAACAACAATCCTCTTTCTCTGGAGGAGATAATCTGTAATCCCGAGGTTGGGGGAAAAGAAGATAGTCACTAGTTATTCTTCTAGCGGCACACCAGGTGGTAATGAATAGAGACCAATTGTATGAAATTATTCAAGACCCCGCGATAAGAAGAATGATTAGACCGATATATTGCAAACCTTACCCCGGTTGTGTGGACATAGAATATGAGTATCCTTGGGGGTATAAGGTTTTAGTGTTTGCCATGTTTTTCGGTGACGATAGTTAGTCGACCGTGGAACACATTGACCGCTAGGAGAAGTCAGAGCCAATGAATTCTTGAAGATGAGGATGTTTACCAATTCCTTGACATAAACGACCTTCATGTGGTACATTAATTTGCTGCCCAATTCTATGTTGTGCTAGAAACAACTCGAAGACAAGTTTCACACTCATTTTTATCGCACTAAGCCAGAAGTTGCCATGGCTAATTTGGCCAAGTTGTATCAGATGGCTAGGGAGTCGGCGAAGCAATACATTGTATGACACAAGAAGGCTATGAACCGATGCAGGTTGGTGCTGCCCAAGATGGAGTACTGCGGATTGCGTAGAATGGTTAGGGTTTTGTAAACCCCCACATCTCTAAACTAACAACAATCGTCCAATTAGCTTCGTTTTTCATTTAACATCTCCATTTACATCCTAAATCAAATTATAAGAATAATAAGTATAAAATGCTAAATAATAAAAGAGAAAAATATGACATTTTGCATTCTCGTCAATGAGCTAGCTTAGAGGAATTGAAGAAAAATTTTGATGGATATACTAGTTCTACATCATGTTGTTATGGATGATTTTAGTAGACGGATGATAATTTGGTTTTGGTTAATGAATGATGCTAGACATGGATCCTTATGAAAGTCATACTACCTATATTGAAGATGGGTATGAGATAGAATTTGTGACAAAAGGCACCCAAACTCGAGTTAGACAAGTATAGAAGAACCAAGCAGTCCAGTAGACTACCTTTCACCAATTTGATCATAACTCTTTGTTGGAAAGTCCAAATTGCGCACCGTTATTTTTGTTAGAACCCTAACTTGTATATCTTTCCAACCATATAGGTCACACATACTAGAAATACCTGAGTCAAAACAGTTTATTCTCTAAAGTTGACCAAAAATCTGCACTGTGGTGTTCCTTGGATTGTAAAGTGTTGTATTTTCTTCTTATACTTTGAAGGTGTAAACCCTCATATGTTTATATTAATATATTAATGTACTTTTTAGTGATTCTTATATATTTAATGACTAAAGAATAAACCATATGTATATTAAAATCGTAAGAATAACACCTATAGCGGTTCGAAAGAATAAAATAATAATTTTAGTGTTTCGAGTGCAAATTTATTTTAGTTTTGAGATAAATCATAAAACTAAATTTTTTTAGATTAAAATAACATTAAAAATGAATCCGGAGCATAGAAAAACCTTAGGGTAGTCATATGGATCAAATTGGAGTTTTTTAGTGGTAAAACCGTAAATTTAGAAAAAAAAACCCAAATCAGCCCATGAACAGTAAAAAAACGGGACTGCTGGGTTTAAACCCAGATTTCAGCCCCTGTGCTTCTATTTTTTTTTTTCACATCTCTCACCCCAAACCTCTTAGCACCCTAGGAGAAGATAGAGGAAAGGAGAAAATGGAGGAATGAGGTCTCTAGATCTTGGATTTTGGTTTGGGACTTTGATTTAAAGTAGGGGTTTTCTCTCATTCTTGTTCATTGATGTTAGGGTTAATATATATGTATGTTTTGGACTCCTAATCATATGTATTTGCTATGGATTCTTTGTTTCTTGGTCCTATTGCAAATATTATCATGTTTTACACAAAATTATGATTGAATACCCATGAAATCTCTTTATCAAGCTTTAAAACCCTAGATTTTTAGAAATATGGATTTCTCCCTCTATATTCACTTAATCTTGGGTTTGAAAATTCTAGTGCTTTGTGTTCAGTATTAAAATGAAATTGTTGATGATCTCTTGTATTTTTTTTTTTGAAATTTGTTATAGTGGAAATATCACTTGTGAGAATTGTGGATTGTTGGAATTTGGTAGTAAATTGGGGATTTATGAAATTGTTGTTATGTGAGATAATTGTTAGTATTGTATCTCTTGTGTGATTGTTTGGATGAACATGGGCTGCTATTGACCGGGTATCATGGAGTGGGTGGACGCATTCGTACTCCGTGAGGGTATGAACTTTTCCTACCACTCGTAGTGGGGTTAGTGCCTTGCGAGGACTAAACTACTATTGCTCACGGGGTACCGTGAAAAAGGGTTAGTATACTAATGTCTGGGTTGGATACGTCACTATCATAGTGTTGGCATACACCCTTCCTAAAGATTAGATATCCTTGTAAGGATTTGTGCGTGTGTGTATGTGGGTCGTGATATTTTCGATGGTGACCATACGGGATCTTGCTTCATACCTGAGATACAAATACAGTTATGGGTTATTGTTCATTGTACCAAAAATAATTTCTACAAGAATTTTGGGAAGTATGGGATTCTGCAAGAACTTGTGAGAAATAGTTTATGGTGGAATAGATTATTAATGGTATATTGTGTTTCATTTATTTATTTATTTATTGTTGTTACTTAAACTTGAGATCTGTTTAAAATGTCACTATTTTATTTCAAATGTATATATGATATGTTGAAAAATGAGACCGACCGTTTTACATATTTTTCTAAACCTTGCTCAAGTTTGATAGAATTTTCCTACAGAGCTTCGTGCTCACCCCCTACACATAAACATTTTTCAAATTATGTACTAGAAGAGGAGCTAGGTGTTGATGAACCGGCACTTGGGGAGACTCCTATAGACGGGCATGTGGATCCCGAGATGGACGCTTAGAGCGACATGATCTTTTGTTTTATTTTCCTAGGAAGGTTCTTTTGAGGCAATGGAAAGCCTAATATTTTTGTTATTCCTCTACAAGAATTCAGTTTATCTTTTGGGATGTAAATGGCATAGTGGGTATATTCTTTTGGGACTATATTGTATCTATTATAAATGATGAATGCATTTCTTTTGGTTATGAAATTTATTTAGGCGCTCTCATGATTTTGAATTGTTACTTATAAATGGATCTGGTGTGGTCAATGTAGTATAATTGCATAGGTTGTGTTTTGGGTAGAGCTCCCCGTACAAAGGAGACTTTGCCCGAATTTTGTTAAATTAAGGACCCTCAATTTTTGGGGTGTTCCAGGTTTAAGCTTCAGAAGTAATTTGAAGGGATGAAGTTCAACAACTTGTTCAAACTAGCCACACGAGTTACGCGATCCAAGCATATCTTGTGTGAAGAGCTAGAGCGAAGAAACGTGTCCAAGGAACATACTATAGAGACCCCAACACTAAGATCTCTAGGGTTGAGCTAGATTAGGAACTAGAGGTGAACATGACTAAGATCATGGCAAGACGACTGAACATATGTAAGGCATTAACTAAACCTCCAAAAATTCAGGCACACGTCGAGTCAAATGTTGATAAAGGCACTAGCGACCGAAGCAGCCGGAAGTACAACTTCAACATTTCAAAGGACGATCAAATTTTTGACCATCTACTTACTGATGACATTATCATTCCACTATAAACTATGTGGTGTTCCGAAATGCCATTTAGGAGAATATAACTAAGGGTCAGTTGATCTTTGAAGACAAGGGAAAGCCAAAGATGGGGGTCAATAAAGATCCTTTTCAGAAGATAACTAGAATTAACATGGTGAAAATAGGACAAGCAAAAACTCCCAGGGAGAAAGTTGACTTGGGCAAAGATGGGTCAACGAATGACGAAAACCCGAGGGGGAAAAAAGACGATGCACCCTGGCGGCGAGCTGCATAAATCCTCAGGACTTTACAAACAACTCGACATGGTCAACAACGGTCTATCTCCCAGGTGTAAAGCTTTCTACAGGATCATTCTGAAACATGACGTTATCAAGTAGGAGCGAGCTGAATCGTCCAAGAGGCCACATAAGAAATGGAAATACAAGAGAACCTATTGGGAGTGGCCGGGTGAGTGGATGCTACCTAAGTGGGGTTTGGAGGATCGGCTAAGTAAGTTTATAAGGCCGAGATACAAAGGGCACAGTAGAGAAATACACGAGCTATTTAACAGGCCGCCCAGGACTAAAGTATGAATAATAGGCTACAAGGTTGGTGCCTAATCAGCCTGTTACAGCTAAAGGTCATCGGGATCGACATAGGATGATGAAACCAACTAAGCCGCTAAAAGGTTGTTGGCATGTAGCTCATAAAAAAATTCCCATAGTACCATTAGCCTCAAACGCTGTCGATATCACAAAAGTGCAGGAAATAACGCATACAAGCGACCTGCGTAGGTGAGAAGAAGAAAAAAAATTTCAGGCTTGAGTGGCCCGAGAGACATTTAGCTGTCAAGAGGTCGAGATTAGGGAGATTAGATCCCGATTTGGTGTATCCCCGTCTCTATAGCATCCAGTGGCCTAAAAAATGGCCACGACTGAGGAGAAAAGGAAGAAAAAGGCATAGCCCGAGCCCGCACTAGAGGAAAGTTTTGAGGAGAAAATGGTAAAAAAGGCGGTAGAACGAATGATTATCCCACTCAACATCCCTCCGAAGAGTTGTAAAGGAGGTAAGAAATAGGACACTACAAAGTCTATTGACCCCATCTAAGGAGATGATAGTGATGGAGGAGACTCCATCCAATTTGGCACTCCAAGGCCAACTATATCCATCAATGCTCTTGGGTTGTTACTGATGTCATTCAAAACCAAGGACCTCAGGTTGTATCCATTGAAGGAGATGTCAAAGACACAAAGAAGCTAGGGTCAGCATTTTTGGACAAAGATGAAGCGTTTAAAGATGAGGAAAAGCTCTCTCCTCAGAGAAGCTCGAGCTAAGAGGAAAGGATAGATAAAGCACTATCTGCTAGTAGCCTTAAAGGTTGGTCATTTAATAGACCTACGCGGCCCATGACATAACATGTGAAGTCGTTGTACATCTGAGCACACTTGGAGATAAAACCTTTCAACAGGGTCTTAATGGATAATGGAGCAGCTTTCAACATTTTTCTCATAGCGACTATGAAAAATCTTGCGAGGAAAGAAGAGGACTTAGTCCACACCGATTTAACGATAAGTAGGTTCATAGGAGGAGTCAACAAGACTATAGGAGTCTTACCGTCGAATTGGTTGTCGATAGCAAGACCAACATTAAGTCGTTCTTTGTGGTCAACACAGCGGCATCCTACACTGTTCTCTTGGGTTAGGATTGTATTCATTTGAGTACATTCCATCGACTCTCCATCAGTAGCTAGTGCAATGGAGTTTGGGAGATTTTGAAGTGGTGGAAGCAAACCAAATGTCATTTGTAGCAGATATTCTCATGGCTAATGCATGGCTCTACGAAGAAAGAATAGGACTGATAAAGTTTAATGCTAAGATAAATTCAAAAAGTGAAGAGAAGTCATGTTTCAGACCAACTTGAGGTCCAATGAGATTCATCAGATGGAGGAGGAGATCCTTCAGCCAACTAATATGCAAAATCCAAACAGCACGTAAGAACCTGAAAGCCCAATAGATGATGAAGCTCAACAATAGTAAACAAAGGAGGCAGGCAATAAGGGCATGTGTTGTAACGATAAGGTCTGTTCATTGTGGTCAACACAACGGCATCCTACAATGCTCTCTTGGGTTAGGATTGTATTCATATGAGTACATTCCATCGACTCTCCATCAGTAGCTAGTGCTACGGAGTTTGGGAGATTTTGAAGTGGTGGAAACAAACCAAATGTCATTTATGGCAGATGTTCACATGGCTAATACATGGCTCTACGAAGAAGGAATAGGATAGATAAAGTTTAACGCTAAGATAAATACGAAAAGTGAAGAGAAGTCGCGTTTCAGACCAACTTGAGGTCCAATGAGATTCATTAGATGGAGGAGGAGATCCTTCGGCCAGCTAATATGCAAAATCTGAATAGCGCGATAGAACTTGAAAGCCCAATAGATGATGAAGCTCGATAATAGTAAACAAAGGAGGTAGACCATAAGGGCCTACGTTGTAATGATAAGGGCCGTTCTTTGTGATCAACACAGCGGCATCCTACAATGCTCTCTTGGGTTAGGATCGTATTCATTTGAGTACATTCCATCGACTCTCCATCAATAGCTAGTGATACGGAGTTTGGGAGATTTTGAAGTGGTGGAAGCAAACCAAATGTCATTTGTGGCAGATGTTCACATGGCTAATGCATGGCTCTATGAAGAAGGAATAGGACAGATAAAGTTTAACGCTAAGATAAATACGAAAAGTGAAGAGAAGTCGTGTTTCAGACCAACTTGAGGTCCAATGAGATTCATCAGATGGAGGAGGAGATCCTTCGGCCAGCTAATATGCAAAATCCAAATAGCGCGGAAGAACCTGAAATCCCAATAGATGATGAAGCTCGATAATAGTAAACAAAGGAGGCAGGTCATAAGGGCCTGTGTTGCAACTATAAGGGCTTACCTGGCAAAAAAATGGCCGCCTGATGAATGCGTAATATTGCACATTTAACGGCCTCATTACATGCATTTTAACTCAAATTTTTATTTAATTACTTAGATTTAGTTGAATTTATAAATAATGTGAAAATTTTGATGTTGCAGGTAATCATAGGGTAAATGATGGCATTCAGAACAATGTAACTAAGTGTGGATGAGTGGTAAATATATAGACACATTTTATGAGAATTAGGGGTCTTTAAAGTAAAAGAAATCAAGGAGGTAGAGGTAATTGGTATCATAGGTACCGGTATCTAATCCTACTTGAATTTTAGTACCGGCACATGCACCATTTGGTATTGGTACCTAGGTATTCCCCATTTTTTTTCATGATTCACTTCGAATCTGAAAAAGTGCAAAGCATTAACGTTGTATATCTGAATATCCTCTATCTTGTAGCAAAATTTTAGCTCAATCGGATGGTTGGATCAAAATTTATGACAAATTTATAAAAATTGGTCCTGAGCTAGCATTCCCCTTTCGACATACCGATAGAAAACCCTACTGCAAGTTCTACTGGTAAAAACCTTATGAATTACCTGTAGGTTTGGCCCAGAAAGCCCAGACACTTCCCAACACAACTCCGTCAACGACAGGGGCCCACCTATTGACCTCTAAACCATACCTTGACATAATGGGCACTCCATGATCCTCTCCTACTCCCAAGAAGTCAGATTTCAAGTGAGAGGAAGGGGAAAAACAAGAGAGAGAAGAAGGGTGGTTGGTGAAGCATGGGAGGAGCCATGTTTGGCCTGTTTTGCTTGTTGGAGTGTCCAACCTCTACCCACTCATTAAAACTGGGTTCACACATGTTAGGAGGGAGGGATGGACGAATTTTGGCCAACTCTTACACTATAATTCAGATTTTACAAGCTTTTGAAAGGGAAACTACCTAAGCTTAGGAGTAGTGTAAACAGAGAAAGCTCAAGGAAGAAGAAGAAGAAGAAGTTAGAAAGAGAAAGTTGGGTTTTTCATAATTCTTCACCATTTTCAATATTGTAAGCTTTAAATTACTTGTAATCTTTCCCCCTTTCACTTTAAACTCTTTCATTTAAGTTGTATGCAAGCTTAGTTAAATATTTCTAGCATTTCAAGTTCTACATTTGGGTATTTGCCTTCAATATTTGTATATTGGTCATGAATGCTATTTCACTTGTAGTTTAACTCTTTTCTTTCATTAATACAAGTTCTATGTTCCATTTATAACATGTTTCTTTACTTTGTGTTGGATTTTGTTTTCATTATGAGTAGTTAAGAATTTAGTTGGCTAATCCAAGGGGATTTTTCCCTTGGGTATGTGAAATCGACTCTCTTTCGTACTTCCTCGTAGTGTTGGTTTGACTAGGTCGAATGCAGACGTGGTAGTGGGCTCTCGATACATCGTGGACTTGTCACAGGTATGTGACTTGATCCGAAATGTGTACACCCCAAGTGCAAGTGGTCAAGTTGTAGTAATATTTCGGTTAAGTCCGGAATCGAATCCACTTGAAACTAATGTTGGTGTTTAGAAGTAAGCAGCGATAGAGACCACAGTGACTGAAATTTTTGAGATTTAAAGTTGTGATGTTTAGGGATTTTTTTCCTGGACAAAATATAAGATTCTTTCCAAGGGGATTTTCTAGACAAAATATACTAAGTCCTCAAATGTAACAGTCACTCTTTAGCTCAAGGATCTGGACATATAGTTAACCATCCAGTTTATTATACTTGTGTTTGGGAACTCAATTAACCACCGTGTCAACATAAATTTAATCGGAAGATAAAGATGGTTTATAAGAATTAATAGCATGAATCTGATGCCTTTGTAGAAGTTTACAAGAATTGTCTGTGCTAAGACTCAATCCGTCTACAAACAAGGAAGTATTTCTACAAGGCATTCAACAAGTGCATTAGTTTTTCATTTTTATTCTTTAAATGAAGCACAATAATGATGAAGATTGAAGAGTAGTCATGAAGATTTAGCCGGGGTACTTGCCTTGAACCAATGAGTCTTTCTATGCAAGAGTCATCTGTTGTCCGAATTTGATATTGACAATTTGCGTGCAAGTATACACGATCAACAAGTAAAAAAGTGATAAGTAGAGAATCGTTCCCACAGAGAATTATTTCTAATAACTTCCGAGTACTAACTTTATATCAATTCAATTTTATTTAAACAATTAAAATTGAACTAAGAAATTACTAATTTAAAACTAAATCTAAAATTACTAAACAATGAGTGATTTTAACAGATAAAAGAATTTAAGATTACAACTTCCTCTAATGCTTCGTATAAATCTTTCCACTCTCTTTCCAGTTAATTGATCAAAATAAGTTGTTAACTGAAACTTCAAAATAATTTATCAAACCTCTTCCGATAGTAAAATAAACATATCTCTCCCAAATAAAGTACTATATTCCTATGCAAAATAAGTTGGAATAGATTCATTAAGTTCAAACTCTCATAAAAGTTACACACGGCATAGAGATATGTTCCTATCCTATACACAACCCAGCTATTCATTCCTAAGAAGAATCAACTAGATGCATGTCATCCTATTTTTATCTAAACCTAATATTCATCTTGCAATTTCATCTACGTTATCAAATTAATTGATAGCCAAACAATCATATATTTAGCACAAAATATGATGAACAAATCATATATGATCAATAAGAATAAGAAACCAGAGTAGATTAATTTAACTAAACATTAGGTTCCGTTGCAATCTTAATAAAAACTTAGTTTATAATGAAATTGAAAAACATCATTCTAAAATTAAACAACATCTCAGAAAATCAAGAAGTAAAAGTAAGAGTAAGAGTAAAGAATGAAAACTTAGTTGCAATTGTTACTCTCTCTCTAGCCTTCAAGTCCAATCTTCTTTGCGTCGCTTCCTTTGATTCTTGTCTTCAATTTCCTATCAATCCTTGGTCTTTTTTTCTCAAGTTACCAGCCCCCAAAATTAGTCTATCCCCTTTCCAACTCAAACTCTAGCATATATGTAGCATTAGGGTTCAATTTCGGGTCAAAACAAGTCAGAATTCGCGTCCAGAGCAAACCCAAGTGCCTAGGCGCTGCTTGGGCAGAATGTGGGCGCTTAAGCGCTGCCCCTTTTTAAGCCTAAAGCTTCCCTTGTTGCTCAGCCTTCAAAAATCCAACATTTAGACTCCAAATTGACCTTGTTTCTTTTCAAATGATCTTGTTTGCTTCAAAATGATGATTCCTACCAAATAACATCAAAACACATAAAACAAATAAAAAAGAACATAAAATAATTAAAAACTCGCAATTTCATCAAGCCGAAAATACTCAATTCATAGGTATAAAATCCACTCATCAAATACCCCAAACTTAAATCTTTGCTTGTCCTCAAGCAAAATACTAAGAACAAAAACCATAAAAATTATTCAACCAACTACTCAAACAATGGATCAATATGAATTTGAATAATGACCCTAAAAAGTTACAACAAATAATAATTCACGGAAAACTTCAAAATAGTACAAAATCTATCAATTCAACATACTCCTTAATTTTTCCTCCGCTCATGACCCTTTAAATACTTGTGCATATCCGAACTAGTCATCACTCTGATAAATCTATGCAAACAAATGCTTCATAGGAGATACTCAATATCAACTCTATGAACTTACGTTTCACATCAACCTCCGCTTATGAGGGCAACCATATAACTAGAAGGTCCAAAGTTTTTTTTGCTCTTTCTCTTTTCCTTTCGCTTGGTGAGTGGATTGTATGCTCCATCTCACCTCCTATTGAGCGAGTGTGTTTTATGCTCCATCTCGTCATCTCTTGAACAAGTGCGTTTTACGCTCCATCTTTTATCACCACATGCCCCCTTTCTTGTTTTTTTTTTCATCTAACTCATGAAGGATCAAATCAAAAGAATGTTCAAAAACTTTCTTTTTTTCTCTTTTTTTTTATACTAACCCATCATAACCAATATTTTCCCCAAACTTATATGAATACCTCAATTTGCTTTGAATGATGCTTAAATAAGTTTTCTAAAGTTTCAATGATATCTCCCACAAGCATTTAACCAAATAAATGCTCTAAATAATGACTAACCAAACAGATGGGTATGTGCTCATGCATGAAAAGATCGCAAACAGTGTAAGACCAACTAGTATGTCAAACTACAGACTCAACATGTTCATCAATTTCCCTTAAATTGACAGTTTATCCCATTCATCATTAACTATAATCAAATTCACTCAACCCCTTACTCAAGGAATAATAAATCCCCCAATCTAAATGCATACCTAATAATGCAAATGCAAACAAGAAAACACCCCCAAACTTAAACTAAACATTGTCCTCAAAGTAAAAAGTAGAAAAAATTAAGACAGAGGACTTCCTTGAGACTTCGCTAGGTGGCATCATCGTCAACATGTTCGTCGTTCTCTGAGTCAGGAGTGTATTTGGGAAACAAAGGTGAATTGTTGTTCGCTCCTAGTAAGGCTTTGTGTGTGCTCTAACTTTATGCTCAATCCTTGGGACATGCAAGAAATTGACATACCAATTTAAATGCTCTAACTACCTAACCACATTATTTCTTATAAAAAAAACTAAATTAAAATCAAATGAAATAAAACTTGAAAACTAAAATTTGGGTTGCCTCCCAATTAACGCTTGTTTTATAGTCTTCAGTCAGACTACTTCTTGTTTCATCCAAAGTCGACAAGGGTAATTGAGGTCTTTCCATGACAATGTCGCCCCCCCAATATTGCTTCAGTCTTTGTCCATTCACCTTGAAAGTTCTTTTCACATTGGCTTCCTTGACTTTAATTGCTCCATGCTAGAACACTGGCTCAAACTTTCGCTCAGTGATCTTCTTATCATGCCACTTTTTTACCTTCTCTTTATATAGCTTGGCATTCTCAAGGGGATCGAAAATACATCTTTCTACGAATACCTCATTCATTGCATCTTCTACCAAATCAACCCGAAAACATTCTTCCACTACCTTTGGAAATTTCATAGCTGAAAATACATTGAATGTAACCTCTTGATCTTGGACTCGCATAGTTAGCTCACCATTCTGTACATTGATAAGTGTTCTCCCCATTACTAAAAATGGTCACCTAAGAATAATAGGTATTTCTCTATCTTCCTCACAATCTAAGACTATGAAATCAGATGAAAAAATGAATTTATCCACTTTAACTAGAACGTCATCTACTATGCCCCTTGGTTAAGTGAGTGATCTATCCGCAAGTTGCGATGTGACATTAGTAGGTTTCACTTCCTTCAAACCCAATTGTTGATAAATTAAGAGTGGCATCAAGTTAATACTAGCTCCTAAGTCACACAATGCTTTCTCAAAAAATTGATTGCCTATTGTGCATAGAATTGTAAAGCTAGCCGGATCTTTGAGCTTTGGTGGTAGCTTCTTTTGAAGAATAGCACTGCACTCCTCCGTAAGTGTCACTATCTCAAAATCACCTAGTTTTCTCTTCTTTAACAAAATTTCACATAGTTAGGCATATTCTCCACTACCTCTATGAAAGGGATATTTATTTGGAGCTTCTTATACACTTCCATGAATTTAGAGAACTCTTTATGCCACTTCTATTTCTGCAAACGTTGTGAAAATGGCACTGGAGGCACAATAGGTCTCAGATTAGCTCCATTAGAACATGCAACTCGATATTATTCTTTCTTTTCATGATCCATAATCTTGCTATCTTTTATTTTTTTCCTCAGTATTATCTCTATGTGATTGTTTTGGAGTTTCACCAACAACCTCAAGTAACTCTTTTTCGTTTTGTAATGTAATAGCATTGTAATGCTCCTTACCTTCCCTCTTTGGATTGATCTCTGTGTTACTAGGTAGAATGCCTTGAGGTCGGTTGTTAATGGCATGAGCAAGCTGACCCATTTGGTTTTTCAGGTTTCGGATTGATACTTTCATATTGTTCATCCTTGTCTCATTCTATGATATGTACCTGAAAAACAGCTTCTCCAAATTTGACTTCTTTTCTTGTTGTGGTGGAGCTTGATTCTGAAAGCTTGGTGGGTATGAATGTGTTGGAGTAGAAGTTTGGGTTTGATTATTATTCCATGAAAAGCCCGAATGAGTCCTCTAACCAAGGTTATGATTGTTGAAATTATTGCTATGTTGTTGTCTATTGAAGTTACCAATGTATTGTACTGACTCTAAACTAATTGCACATTGATTACTTGGATGGTTTTCGGCACACAATTCACAAACAACTTCCACACTTTGAATAGGATACACTCCTAAAGCATCAATCTTCTTTGTCAATGAAGCAAACTGTGAAGCCAATGCGGTAACCGCATCAACCTCATAAATCCCTGCAACCTTTGGCTGATTGATCCTTATAGTAGGCCATTGATAATTATTCACATTCATCGTCTCCAATAACTCATAAGCTTCATCAAAAATTTTCTCCATCAATGCCCCACATGCAGCTGCATCGATACTAGTTCGAGTAGCACTAAACAACCCGTTGTAGAATGTTTGAACTTGCAACCACTTAGAAATACCATGGTGAGGACATTTTTAGATTAAGTCCTTGAATCGCTTCCAAGCTTCATATAGAGTTTCAAAATCATGTTGCGTGAATGATGCGATGTCACTCCTCATCCTTGCAATTTTTGTTGGTGGAAAGAATTTAGCTAAGAATTTTTTAGCTAAATTTGCCTACATGGTAATAGAACCTGGCGACAATGAATGCAACCAACTCTTTGCCTTATCACGAGGTGTGAAAGGGAAATTTAGAGCCTAATCGCATCTTTGGAAATCCCATTATACTTGAACGTATCGCAAATCTCCAGAAAACTCACCAAATGATCGTTTGGGTCATTGTTAGGCAAACCCCAAAACTGCACTGAATTATGAATCATTTGAATGGTACCCGGCTTGATCTCAAAATTATTTGCTTGAATTGCGAGCCTTTGAAAGCTTGATTGTATTTCCATAACAAGTGGCATAACATAATCCCTTATCGATTTTTGTTCTTCTTCAGCCATAGTTTCTTGATTATTTACTTCTTGACACTGTTTTCTCAAGTTTCGACACCTTCTCTCGATTTCACCTTCATACGGTTGTAGCTCCTGACCTTTAGATCGTGTTAGCATACAAAATTCAAGAATGCTTGCGAAAACAATTAAAACAAAAATTAAATAAGTTTAAACTAAGATCAAAATGATTGAAATTAATAATGAAATAATTACTAGAATAATTTTTCGGCGATAGCGCCAAAAAACTTGTTGTTCAAATTTGATATTGATAATTTACGTGCAAGTATACACGATCAATAAGTAATAAAGTGATAAATAGAATATCGTTCCCACCGAGAATTATTTCTAATAACTTCCAAGTACTAACTTTATATCAATTCAATTTTATTTAAACAATTAGAATTGAACTATGAAATTACTAATTTAAAAATAAATCTAAAATTATTAAACAATGAGTGATTTTAACGGATAAAAGAATTTAAGATTACAACTATCCCTAATGCTTCGTATAAATCTTTTCACTCTCTTTCCAGTTAATTTATCAAACATCTTCTGATAGTAAGATTAACATATCTCTCCCAATTAAATTACTATATTCCTATGAAAAATAAGTTTGAATAGATTCATTAAGTTCAAACTTTCATATAAGTTACACACGACATAGAGGCATATTCCTATCCTATACACAAACTCAGCTATTCAATCCTATGAAGAATCAACTAGACGCATGTCATCCTATTCCGATCTAAACCTAGAATTTATATTCCAATTTTATCTAGGTTATCAAATTGATTGATGGTCAAACAATCATATATTAAGTACAATATTTGATGAACAACTCATGTATGATCAAAAAGAACTAGAAACTAGAGTAGATTAATTTAACTAAACACTAAGTTCCGTTACAATCTTAATAAAAACTTAGTTCATAATGAAATGAAAAAAGATCATTCTAAAATGAAATAACATCTCAGTAAATCAAGAATTAAAAGTAAGAGTAAAGAATGAAAACTTAGTTGCAATCTTCACACTCTCTCTAGCCTTCAAGTCCAATTTTCTTCGCGTCGCTTCTTTGGATTCTTGTATTCAATTTTATATCAATCCTTGGTCTTTTTCCTCTTGTTAGCAGCCCCCAAAATCAGTATGTCCCCTTTTCAACTTAAACCCTAGCATATATGTAGCATTAGGGTTCAATTTCGAGTCAAAACAAATCAGAATTCGCGCTGAAAAAGCGCCAGAAAGGCGTTGCCCCTTTTTTAGCCTAAAGCTTCCCTTGTTGCTCAACCTTCAAAAATTCAACACTTAGGCTCTAAATTGACCTTGTTTCCTTCCAAATGATCTTGTTTGCTTCTAAATGATGATTCCTACCAAATAAAATCAAAACACATAAAAAAATAAAAAATAACATAAAATAATTCAAAACTTGCAATTTTATCAAGCCGAAAGTACTCAATTCATAGGTATAAAACTCACTCATCATCATCTATGTCATAGAAAGTACTTACGGTTATACAAAAGGCCTTAGCTTTGCTAGATGCATTCAATCATTCAATAAAGAAGTGAAATATAAAGCATTAAGCATAAAAGAAATACAAGGTAAGACACACTACACAAGAAGCCGATCTTCGACAAAGAATGAGTGAATCACGTTCCACACTTCACGGCTTTGACAAAACTCTAGAAAAGTGAAAGAGTTTCACTCCTCTAAGGGAAGAAGGAAGCTTAAGCAATGAAATTGAATGAAAATAATACTGAATGTAGAAGAAAGATAGTCACTTTTGGAGGGTTTCTACCGCAACAAAAAGATGATCTATCGTCCTCTAGACAAGTAAATGTAAATCTAGTCTAAGTCTACTTCTACAACTAGCTAGGAAATATTGGTCTTGTGTAAGTCCAATCTCCCTTGAAGCTCCCACAATGAGAGTATTTATAGGTAAGGATGAGGGGACAACGAGGGTGTGCAAAAATAGTGCAAGGCCTTCAAAGTCCACTGAAAGTCATCCACTCTACAGCCTGTCTAGGGACAACGTTCGAACATTATCTGGCTTTTAAACGTTGTTAACTATCTTTGCTTGATGGCGTTCAAATGCCAGATGTAGTTTGAATCTCCTACTCAAGTGGCCTTTGTTCTTCTATGAGAGTTACTTCCATACGCCATGAACCATTGCCCTTGCACTCATCATCCTGGTCCTTAATAGTGCATGACAACGTTCGAACATAGATTGGCGTTCGAACGTTATACTCAAGTACTTCAGTATTTTCATTTTTTGCTACAACACGCCATGCATAAGCACTTTAGCAGTCTAATCTTCAATAATTCAATAGAATGTTCGAACATGGATTGGTGTTCGAACGTTCTTGCGTTGGCTCGTGTTTCTCCAATTTTTCTCCAGATGTTGGTTTTGCATGAAAGTTTGATATTCATTGTCCTTGGACCTTTGTACAATTTATGTCCTGAAATATCATCATTTAATCTCCATCAAAGTATAATTAGTCTTAAAAAGGCATAGTAATATGTTAATTTTAACTACTAATCAGTATGCTTGGGCCTAACATATCCACATTAGTCCCTCACTGCCTACGAATCAATCAAACACCGAGACATCATTGGTTGAATGAATTGAGTCAATTTGGCATGCCCATTGGAATGACCCCTATGGATTAGCCAACCCTCTTTCCTTACATATTTTAAACAAAACACAATTCACAAAACCCAAAATCAAGATTTTCCAATTTTCATTCTTTTTCTTTTCAAATCATCTTTCAAAGCAATTTGAACTTCCTTCTGTGAGGAGACAACCTTGGAATACTCATTCCAAGTAAAACAAGACATTTGCAAGTCTCTCTTTGCTTGGGGAGTACTTTTGCACACACACGTATTTTCATTTACAAACACGTTTTCCCATTTCTAGCATCGAAACCAGAGGGAGAGTGACACTCACCACTTTATAAAGGCTATACACACATAAGCTGGGCCGATGTTTAGAGATTAGGAAAATGGATCAAGCATTTTTGGAGTCTTTGCAAGGGAAGGTTAAGCGTCGAGTTTGAAAAGAGTTTGGGAAGGCATAGGTAAGTCTCATGATTTTCATAACTGGCCAAGGTATGTCATCTCGATTGTAAATAGTTTCTTGTAGTTTGTGTTTTATGTTTTGTTTCCTAATTTTTATTGAAAGGCGCAGAAAATTTAAGATAGGAAGTACAACATCAAGATACCTTCTGTTAGATTAAGAAATGCTTGGCGAACCTACCAGTTCTTATGCCTTCTATTAAGGTTAAGCTACTATTATTGTACTTATCAGCTATACACGAGTCTATTGGGTTTTTGTTGGCTCAAAATAATAACACAGATAAAGAACAAGCCATTTATTATTTAAGTAAAATATTGACTTCAGTCGTCCAACGTTATAAGCCGATCAAGAAACTTTGTTTAGCATTGTACTTTACATCACAAAAGTTGAAAGTTTATATGATTTCATTTATGAAGTATGTTGTTGCACAAACTGATTTAATTAAGTACATGCTAACGAGACCAATTATGAGAGGCCGAATCAACAAATAGGTTATAGCCTTGATGGAATATTGTAGCGCCCCAAATACCACCCTGGACGGCATTACATTCAATAACCATTCATATCATGAGAGTAACTAATAAATCCATAAATAACCGGGGGTCCTTAATTTAACAAAATTCGGGCAGAGTCTCCTTTGTTCGGAGAGCTCTACCCAAAACACAACCTGTGCAATTCTACTGTAATGACCACACCGGGTCCATTTAACTACCATAAAGTCAATCCATCAAATTTACATGTTATCCCAAAAGAATAGGCCAAGCTATGACCTTTACATCCCCACAAAAGTACTATAATACACAGCGGAATTTACAAAATAAAACTAGGATTTTTCAAGTCTATAACAAAAGAAAGGGGGTCGCTCTAAGCGTCCACCTCGGGATCCATGCTCCCTTCTGTCGGAGTCTCCCAATGTGTCGGCTCCTCGACTCTCAGCTCCTCGTCAAAGGCAAAATCTGAAAGGTGGGGAAGTAAGGGGGGTGAGCACAAGGCTCTGTAGGAGGATCCTTCCAAACTCATTCAAGGTTTTGAAATCAAGTAAAACAGGTAGATCTCATTTCACAAGTATCATATATAACATTTGAAATAAAACAGGGGCATTTTAAAAGAGATCTCAAGTTTGTACAATAATAAGGAATTGAAAGAGAATAAAATTAACTTTAATTGACAAACAATTTTCAACATAATCCAATCCACCATACACCATTTCCACAAGTTATTGCGGCATCCCATACTACCCGAAACTCTTGGAGAAATAATATTTGGTACAATGAACAATAATTTTTATTTGGTACCACTCAAGTAGGTTGTCGCTTCTCATGAATCTACCCGACGATTCTACCTCGTTCACCCATTTATAATAACAATCACAGGCCAATTTAGGAAGGGCATGTACCGTCTCATACGGCATTGACGAAATCCTTCCAAGGTGTCTAGTATACTAACCCTTTTTTCCGGTATCCGTGAACAATAGTGGTCACTGTCACCACAATGATCCGCTACGAGCATTAGGCAACCATCTCACCCCCCATTGGGATAGACTAACCTCTAACGCTCTACGGCAGTTTTCGAAGGTAATCCAAGTCCCTCACAACACCATACACAAGAGTGACATACCAACAATATACTCAACCTCATATACAAGCAAATTCCATGATTTTTCCCAATTTTCACAAGCAAGATACATAATAAAACAATTTAAGAAAACATACCCATTTCGCAAATCATGTTACAAGAGACAAGTTTAAAGGAAATAAGCATGAGATCATCAATACAATCATTTTAATACCCAACACAAAGTTCTAGAATTTTCGAAATTAAGATGATGTAAAGATATAGAGAAAAATCCGTATTTTTCTAAAAACTAGGATTTGATGGATTTCCAACCATCATTTTGTTCAATGTTTGTAAAAATATCAAGAAACAAGGAACCCATAACAAATACATACTATTAAGAGTCAAAATCTACATGTATAATAACTCTAACATCAATGGACAAGAAATGGAAGAAAACCCTACCTTGAATCCTTAACTTTGGTGTGAAGAACAAGAATATTTGATCTTGAATCACACTTGAATCAATCATTTTTCCCTTCCTTCTTCCTCTCTAATGCTCTCTAGGGTTCCAAGAGGTGTGAGAGTGTGAAGGAAGTGGAAGAAATTAGAGCAAATGGGATGAAAATGAGTTTAAAAAACCTCAGCCCCGAAATTCACTGTTCATGGACTGTTTTGGTCTTCTCCGAAATTACGGTTTTACCACTAAAATCTCCAATTTGATCCATATGACTACCCTAAGGTTTTTCAACGTTCCGGATTCATTTTTAATGTTATTTTAACCTAAAAATATTTATTTTTATGATTTATCTCAAAACCAAAGTCAACGTCCACCCGATTGAGATAATTTATCTATTTCGACATCGTTTCGTTATCTGGGCATAACTCTCTCATCCAAGCTCCAATTGAGATGATTCAAGATGATATGGAATTATAATAAAGAGATATAAAACTTTAATGTTTTGAGTTTTGAGATATATTGACTGCATCAAGGTCTAAATTGGGCTTGAAGTTGCAGCCGATGCACTGTTCACGTGCACTGTCCAAGCTAATTGGCTGTTTTGACATCGCTTCGTTATCTGGGCCTAAATCTCTCATCCGAGCTCCGATTGAGATAATTCAAGATGATATAGAATGCTAAGAAAGAGCTCTACAACTTTCATGTTTTGAGTTTTGAGAGATATTGACTGAATCAAGGTCTAAATTGGGCTTGAAGTTGCAGCCAGTGCACTGTTCACGTGCACTGTTCAAGCTAATTGGCTGTTTTGATATCGCTTCGTTATCTGAGCATAACTCTCTCATCCGAACTTCGATTGAGATGATTAAAGATGATATAGAATTCTAAGAAAGAGCTCTACAACTTTCATGTTTTGAGTTTTGAGAGATATTGACAGAATCAAGGTCGAAATCGCGCTTGAAGTTGTAGCCAGTGCACTGTTCACGTGCACTGTTCACAGCCTGTTTCATCCCTTTTTTTCATTTCCAATCCATTCCTAAGCCTTCCAACTTCAACCCTAACTTATCCAACATACTTCCCTACATCAAACCTAATGGGTGCAAGTCCTACTACAATTAATTTCTTACTTTTACCCGTATAAAACTAAATTTTTTAACTACTATTAACTCGTATTATACAATATTATCATTTCAATTGAAATAAATTCTAAACATTTATGTCCTTTATTTTAATATACACATGTGGGGTATTACAAATATTTACTTCCTTACTTAACACAGCACGCTGTAAAAGGCCAAGCATTAACTGACTTTTTAGCGGACTATCCTTGTGTGGAGGTAGAGCAAGACACAAGGAAATCACTTGGTTTTCTAGGAGTACTCGTGGTATCATTAACGCAATAAAAATTAAGATTTGAATGGTCAAGGAGACATGAGTCTGCAGGGGCCAGGGTAATTATAGAATTGCCCTAAGGTTGCAAAACCCAATGTCAGGTAAACTAGAGTTTGAATGCACTAATAACCAAGTTGAATACAAAGCGTTAATTACGGGCTTGAAATTTTGTTGGGAATGAGAACACCGATGATCGAAATAATCTAAGATTCGTAGTTAGTCATTAACTAGATCGCAGGTAGTTTTCAATGCAAGAGTTAGGATTTGTGCCCATTCCACTCCATTGCAATGTCATTGTTGGAAATTTTTGAAGACTTGACATTGCAAGTGGTCCCAAGAGAGATTAATGGCCAAGTTAACAACTTGACCTAACAGGGATCAGGTCTAAGAATTCCTCGAGGTATGGATAAGCAACTAGTCAAAGTTCAAAGCAGAGTTCTGCCATCCATAAGATCCAGAGGGATGAACTTTGAGGAGCTAATGATGGAAGTGGAAGAGGAAGATTGAGGGTTTAACATCATGCAGTTTCTAAGATATCCAAATAAGTATGTGGAGCATATTGTTAGACGACGTGCCACTAACTACATACTCATGGATGAGGAACTGTATAAGAAAGGAATGCATGATGACCTATTGTTAAGGTGCATCAACAAGGAAGATGCCATCTTGGTAATGGCTGAAAGCTATGAGGGCATATGTGGTGTGCATCAAGCAGACATCAAGATGCAGTGGCTAATCAAAAGATATGGCTACTATTGGACAAGTATTTTGTAGAAATGCATCGAGTATTCGGGAGGTTGTCAAGTATGTCATTGCCATGGGCCAATCCAGAGGGCGCTAGCAATACAAATACATCTTGTAATCAAGCCATGGTCGTTTAGATCTCGGGCCATGGATTCGATAGGGAAGAATTTTTCCCCTTCTACGTAGCAACATTCTTTTATCATTTTTGCTACCGACTATTACACAAAGTGGGTGGAGGTCATTCCGATAAGGACAGTAAATTAGGCTGGCATTATATGGATGATAAAGAAAAATATTGTGCACCGATTTGGACTTACCCAGCACATAGTGGCCGACCAAGGAATAGTCTTTATAGGTAGCGAAGTTAAGGGATTTTTAGAGGATTATGGTTTGCAACATAATCCATTCAACCCTATTCTATGCGCAAGGAAACAGCCAAGTAGAATCTATTAACAAGGAGATGAAAGGGATAATCACAAAGATGATAGAAGACAATCCAAGGGGGCGGCACGACAAACTATTGAAAACACTATGGGCATATAGAACATCCAAACAATCTAACACCGGAATCATGCCCCGCAAGTTAACATATTGGAACAACGTGGTCGTCCCGATGGAAATCACCGTGAAATCATTGTGAGTGGCTTTTAAGAATAGACTAAGTCTAGTTAAATACAATGAGGCTGTATAGAAGCTTTAGCATAGGTGACTTACTCTAGAAAGTAAAGTTTCCTTTAGATCCAAATGATCCAAGGACTAACAAATGGTCAGTCAACTGGGAAGGGTCATTTGAAGTCATCGAGGTCAAGAAAGGCAGCGTTTACCAGTTAAGAAATTTGAATGGAGAATGCCATCTTCGATCTATTAACGAGCAATTCTTGAAGGTGTATAGACTAATGGTCTAGGAGGCCACAAAGCATGAATGAGACCTATTTAAAGTATAGGTCCACCAAAATGGAAAAAAATGAACAAACAAGTAAATTTTATTCATAGAAGTTTGTACAATTTCAGTGAATATAATTTTCATGATACAAAAAAATAAAGCGTTGCATAAACATGATGTCAGGATAACTTATTTTTGAAGGCTTGTCTTCTTGATTTTGAAGATGACAACTTGCTTTGTGGAGAGAAAAATGGAGCAAAAAAGCTGGTGAGTTGCCAAAGTCAGCGTCTAGACCTATGACATGAGCACCTCCTAGTCGGTATCTCCTTAAACATGCCAACTGTCTCCAGACACATTGTTTCCTTTATTAGAATTGATGTCGAGGAAGCCCATCCTAAATTCAATCTGAAGATCAAAGGACTAAGACAAAATGTGGCCGCTAGATACACCGGAAGCAAGATGTAATATCTTCTTCCAACTTCAATAAGTGCATGTTGTCAACCCACGTTGCCTTACCCCTTTAATAAGGATCTACAAAATGACCCAAGGATAGAGATAAAATGAAGTATTCATCTGAAGGAAGAACATGAAGTAGGATAGTAAAACCAACTGTGGATGTGAAAAGGAGAACACATAGCAAAGGCCATGGCTAAGATTGAAGGAGGAAAGGGTTGAGAGTCAAACTAAGTTATCATCCAACTTTCCTTTTTTTGGGTTAGGAGGTTCAGAAAGAATAGTAGCCACATTACACAAGGAAGAAGGCATTTGTTAGTCTAGTGTACTCTGGAAAAAAACCTAAGTCCTTCAGTATTTATCGGCCATGAAGGAGTTGAATACTTGAATGGCTTTGCCTCGAAAACTGTCAGCATTTATGTCAGTTTAATGACTAGAATAAGAGTCACTGTAAATGGCAGTCAAAGTGCCGAAATGCATGAACGTGGATCAAATGACAAAAAACGTGAGTTAAGTGGCAATTAATGTCATTCATTTCACAGTCATGTCAACCGTCACCAATAAAAAGAAAAGATAGATATAAATGAAGATAGTAAGGGGCATTCCTTCAGCTAGTCTCAAACAAATGGAGTTTTTCAACTGGCCTCAATACAACGGTCTGGTGCTTTCTTCTAAAGTAGCAAATCAAATGGGATTTTAATAAATCATGCTTCCTAGCTTTGCTTTTTAGAAATTTCCTTATAATCTTGCATTAGAATTTTAATTCCTTATTTTATTGTAATTAGATTGCATTGAGAGGTAATACGTTCCCCTAGCTAGGTGTAATTTAATTTTAAATCAATAAAACTCCCTCGTACGGTCGAGGTTCCAAAAAAAAAATCTATTTCAGGAATCGAGATAAATCTTACCACAATGTCATTACTAAATTTTGTGTTATATCATGATATTAGTATAGGAAAGATGAGTAACACTATTAGCGGAATTGCATTTGAGTTATTTTGATATGCTTATGGATAAGCTACATATAAGCAACAAACATGAGGTTTACTAAAATGATTGGTGAAATTCAAAAAAAAGACATGAGGTTTACTAAAATGATTGGTGAAATTCAAAAGAGAGGTGATATTGATGAGTAGACAATTAATTATTACGATCTAGTAGTAATACATGATAAAAAATTAGTAGGAATACTCATATACAATTATTGAAAATAAAGGTGATAAATGAAATCTAATGAAGGAAGGTAATCTTGGGGAACATTAGATCAGTATTTTAGATCTTAATAACATTACTCATGTCTTGATACCTAGAGCATCCGTGTCCAAATCCACGATGAAAACCTACAATCCATAAATATTTTACCATTTCAAGTGGAGCTCAAATTCATCTATCAAGTTGCATCTAGTTTTGGAGAATGTTGTTTATAAAAGAAGTCACTTATCTAGAAACACATGGCATTCATCAAGCACGGCCCAAGACTATTTGAGGCCTAAAATGGCAATTACAAAGGAGGCTTCTTATTTTTAATATTAATAATTTTTTGTTTAAAAAATATTTGTTTAGACTAAAAGTAGGTTAATCTTTACTATGATAATCGATTTTAGGGAAGATTTTATCAATTTTAATTTTAAACAATCATAATCTACCGATTTTAATTTTTATAGTTTAATAAAAAAATATTTTAATTTATTTTTTGTTATATAAATAAAAAAATAGTAACATAAAAAAAAGAATTTGTATTTACTAGAGAGGGAGAGTCTTAGTTTACTAGAGAGAAGTGCATGGTACATTTTGGTTGACTAGTTAAAATTATTTTTTTAACCCTTAGTTTTTTCTCTTTTTTTCTTTAAAAATTATTTTAATATATATTTAATATTATGGGGTTGGATTTGTGAGCCCAAAGTACTCAAATTTATTTTTGATTGAGTTTGATAGGCCCAACTCAGATAATGGTCCCGACCGAGATCAGGCCCAACTGAGTTAGTGGACCAAGCCTAGACAAGTCCCAATAGGTTTGGCCCAAAAGAGACCCAAATCTAGTGAGAGTCACCAAACCCCTGAGAGTCACGTCATCCTAAAGTCAAGGAGTCAATGTTGTCAGAGAGCCTCATCCACGCCATCCTAGAGTGAGGAGGTCTATCACACCATCTTGGAACTTGGTCTTGAGGAGATCCCCACGCCTTCTCAACAATTGCCTCACCTATTACGCGGACAGAGCCCACTCCACCAAATCAGTCTTTTTGTTACTGATAAGGTGTCTCAATCTATTAGGAAGTTTCTATGATTTGTAAATCCTGCCTACACATGGATGGCATCTCTCACATCTTGTTTCTCACGTATCACTCACACTTAAGCAACCAACACTCCTTGAAGCAATAAAACATTCAGGTCATCCTAGACCTTCGTTGTGGAGTAGTTCACCTTGATCGAACCACTTAGAATGTGTTTTTCTTGTGTTGCATCTCCTTATTTATTTAATGCATTTATTACTTAACAGGTGATACATAAAATCAATTTGTGCATCATCAATTTGGCGTCTTCTGTGGGAATGACAAAGTTTTCACCTAATCACTTTTCTTTACTGTATCTATGACGATCACCACCACATCCATGAATCAGCCTGAGGACAATCCATAACGTGAGGAGGAGATCTTGCCTCTGCCAGCCAGTCTCGTTCTTAATCCTCAACAAATATTATTGGAGACGATGCAGTTGTTGATAAACCAAAACTAGCAGATCCTCAAGTTGATGCTTGCTGGACAAGGACGTACATACCCAGGGGAGAACACCCAGCCAGGGTAGCACTACAGGCACCTTGCCCAGGGCACCAAAGAGGCCCCCAGCTGGGAGCACATCTATAGGCCGCTCGCCAGGGCAACCCCCTGCAACACCAGAGAGCCCTTCTTTACCGCCAAGGGGTGGCCCATCCACCAGCTCTGTCCTTCCACGCTAGTGACCCTCATCTCCAAGAAAATGAAGGCGAAAACTAGAGTCTAGACTACGAGAGAAATTTTAATGACCCTTCCAAAAGAGTCCCCAATCATTAGGACAAGAAAATCAAGGAAATGCATAACCAACTTGGTGACGTCTTCAACGTCATTAAGGTGCAAGGACCGAAAACTGTTAAATACCTCGTAAGGCGCACTGACATGCCTTTCGTAGGCGATGTGGCCAATTATCCTCTCCCCCAAAAATTTAAAATGTCAACGGTGGAGGCCTTTGATGGCACAAAAGACCTGCTAGATAACCTTGACACATACAAATCTCTAATGCAGTTGCACAACATTCCTAACAAAATCATGTACAGAGCCTTCCCAACTATCCTAAAAGGATTTGCTCATCAGTGGTTTGTCGAGCTCCCCCCGGCCTCCATAAGCTCCTTCGCCGGACTAAGCATTGTAAACTTCATCATAGGACGTTGCCACTAGAAGCCTGTCATCCAACTACTCAACATAAAGCAGGATCATGATGAGAGCCTGAGTGTTACCTCACTTGTTTTAGCAAGGAGGTCTTCCAGATTGAGGAGTTCGATGACAAAGTCACCATGACCGCCTTCTTGGGAGGCCTTTGCTCATCGAGTTTCCTCTTCTCAGCAATGAAACGTTCACCAAAGAGCATGCCAGAGCTATTGGAGAAAGCTCAAAAGTACATGAATGTCGAGAATATCACCAGGGCTAGGCGAGGTGAGTCCTTACGAGCAGGAGAGAAAAAGAAAGAGAGAGATCACGATGACAAGAAGGCAACTAGAAGCAAACGAAGCAGGAAAAGGAGGGTGCCCACCAAAGACCAGCTTAGTCCTGCCCCTCAAAAATAAAAAAAGATTTTCACGTTGCTCAATGCCTCTGTTGGGCACATCTTACTTCAGATCCAGGATGACCCTGCAGTGAGGTGGCCAGGAAGAATGAAGTCTCCCCCAAATTGCAAGAATCCAAGAAATTATTGTTGCTTCTATCGCGACCATGGGCATGACACTGATGATTACTATGAGCTAAAAAGACAAATTGAAGAGCTCATACAGCGCGACCAGCTATGCCAATATTTTGTTGGAAGAGGCCAAGCACCACCATTAACTCCCAATCAAAATGACCAACAAACTTTCGAAGAAATTCAGACCGTATTTGGAGGGCTCGTATAAGGAGGAGAATCCCACTAAGCCATGAAGGCCTACTCCAAAAAGTCTAGACACACTGATGATCAGCGCCCATACAAGTCACACAAGTAGGGAGATGGCGAGGTCATCTCCTTTTGAGACAAGGATCTAAAAGGAATTCAGCACCCCCATGATGACCCATTGGTGCTAACTATGACCATTTCTAATTTCCAAGTATAGAGGATTCTCGTGGACAGCGGGAGCTCTGCAGACATTCTATTCACAAAAGCTTATGACAAGCTCCGCCTTGGAAGGGAGAGGCTACAGCCTATCGAGTGGCCCCTAATTGGATTTTTAGTGGAGAAGGTGTACCCCTTAGGGTCCATCACCCTGCCAATCACCGCCGACACAGCACCCCAAAACTCCACAGTGATGGCGAACTTCTTGGTGATAGATTGCTCGTCGGCCTACAATGTTATCTTAGGGCGACCCACACTTAACACCCTAAGAGCAGTAACCTTCACTTACCATCTCATCCTCCATTTTTCAACCCCAGATTGCAATGGTTTGAGGAGATCAAATTGCAACAAGAGAATGTTACGTCTCCTCCATGAGAGTCAAGAAGCCACAAAAGGTGTAATGCCCCAAATACCACCTTGGATGACATTACATTCTAAACACCATTCAACGCATGAGAGAACTAATATAATCCATGAATAAATAAGACTTAATTCATTCTCCATAAAATACTTACAACATTATCAAAAAGAATATATCATATAATGACAGTTACATCCCAAAAATCAACTAAGGTAATGTAGCAGAAATACAAAATAAAACTAGACTCCACAATATCTTCCAAATGAATTTTTTAGTCTAGCATAAAAAGACAATAAAGCTCTAAACAGTTACATCAGAATCTACCGGCCCGTCTATTGGAGCTTCCCAATGCTCCGGCCCATCAACTCCAAGCTCCTCCTCTAGAATATAATCTAAAAAATATTGGTTGTAGGAGATGAGCACTAAGCTCTATAGGAAAATCCTCCTAGACTCAAACAAGGTTTAGAAAAATGTAAAATAGGTCGGTCTTATTTCACAAATAATATATAGAGCTTTTAAAATAAAAACTGGGACATTTATACAGATCTCAAGTTTAAGGAACAACAGTAATTTAATGAATAAGTTAAATCAATATACAATTAACAAACCATTTCCAAACATAATCCATTCCACTATAAACCATTTCCAACAAGTTCTTGTGGAATCTCATACTTTCCAAAACTCTTGTAGAAACCGTTTCTGGTACAATAAACAATAACCCATAACTGGCATTCGCCTACCATTGCATTGTCCCATACCAATGTACTGGCTCCGACAGAATCCAATCCATGTTCTCATATGTATATATGTATATATATATATATATATATATATTTATATTTATATATATATTTATATATTAGTTCATCATCATGCCATGTACGTTGATTATTTCTCAGGAATCTACCCAACGATTATACCTAGTCCACCCATCACAATCACTTCGGGAAAGAGCGTCTATCATCCCAATGGCAATGACAAATCCCTCCCCAGGAAAGGTATACCAACCTTAGTTCAAACTCCAATGAACGATAGTGGTTGCATTACCAAATGACAACCAACTACAAGTGTAAGCAACCATCTCACCCCCACTGGGATAAACTAACATTTACACTCTACGGCATATCTCGAAAACAATTCAAGTCCATCACAACCACCATACAAATGAGGAAACCAAAATATTCTCAATTAACCACAATCTTAACCAATTATAATTTTCATTAACAATTGAAGTATCACAATTATACTATTCTCCACATACTACAATAATAAAGAATTAAAATATGCAAGAGATCATCTCAAGAAAATATTCACAATTTCGATATCAAAATTCTAAGATTTTGCCAAAATTCAAGATTTCTTGGAACAATAACAAGTATTAGATGAAAACATGATTTAATTAAGAACATGAATTTAGAAATCAAGAATTCATATTAATTTCACCACAGAACATGTATTTTAGAAAAACTAGGGTTTTGAAAATTCAAGAACACATATTCCTTTAACCCAAACATATATTTGGTTTAAAGCTATGTTCCAATGATAAAGAAACCAAAAATTCATATATATCTACCCTATAATGATCAATAGGATGGAAAAATATACATATTTATACCCTAAGACTCAATGTAATAGAGTAGGAAGAAACCCCTACCTTGATTCTTGAATCTTGATCTTAATGTGTTTCGTTACGATTAACCCATGTTAATCCTTCAAGAATTCCCGTGTGGACGCGGGTAACAATCTACCTTTGACTTCCAACTCGATTTGAACCTAGTTAGAAGTTGATTCACAAACTTTTCATGAAATACATTTTCGTAGAACTTGAAGTCTACTTTCAGGTGTAAAAATTTCAGGTCAATTTGAAATTGGCGTAAAAATATATAGCTAAAATAATAAGGTTATGTCAAATTCTTTTCTATCCAAATCCTCTCCAAAATAGGTTTTAACTCTAAAATACTTCTAGACTTCTAATGCAACTCATATAACATCTTCCAATATTTTTCGATCTTCTGGATTCAATGGAAACCTTATTTTGACCTAAAAATATTTATAAAATTACTTTGCCACTCTTTTCTAATTTAAATATCTCCAAAACTCAATTTACTCCGAAAGTCAATATATTTGAAACTCACACTTCAAAATCAATATTCTAACAATGATTTTAATTTTCTACAATCATTTTATTTATCTTAGGAGAACTCTGATAATATTAACCTTATATAATTTTAATACGGGGTCTTACAAAAGGCCCTATAGGTGGAAGTGATTGACCCCAGAGATGATGACACATTGGAGAGATGAGAGCTAGTGGAAGAACTCACACCAGTGGTCCTGGACAAGGCGCTTCTAGCAAAGAGGGTGTACATTGGCTCCTCTCTTCTTGAGGATCTAGCCCACCAACTCGTGGATTTCCTAAGGCAAAATATGGACATCTTCGCATGGTCACACGAGGACCCCGAGGGCATCGACTCTAATGTCACCACCCACCGCCTCTATGTCGATCCCTGCTATAAGAGTATTCGCCAAAAGTTGAGGAGCGTCTCCACTGAAAGAACGCAAGCAATAGACAATGAGGTGGGAAAACTAATAGAAAACGGGGCAATTAGGGAAGTAGCCTATCTGGTTTGGCTATAAAATGTGGTAATGGTGACCAAGGCTGGTGAAAAGTGGCACTTTTGCGTCGACTTCACTAAGCTCAATAAGGCATATACTAAGGGCAGCTACCCTTTGCCGCAAATCCTCATCGACGCCACTGCTAGTCATGAGCTACTCACCTTTCTGGATGCATATTTTGGATATAAACAGATCAGCATGTATCCCCCAAACTAGGAGAAAACATATTTCATCACTCCAAAGAAAACCTACTGCTATAGGGTCATGCCCTTTGGACTAAAAAATGCAGGAGCAACATACCAACGACTAGTGAACAATATGTTCTAGTCACAGATTAGAAGGACAATATAGATATATATGGATGATATGCTGGTAAAGAGCCTCGCCATAGCGGACCACATAGACCACCTACAAGAGACCTTTGATGTTCTCAGATTGTACCACATGAAGCTGATCCCTGAGAAGTGTGTCTTTGGCATCGGATCAAGAAAGTTCTTGAGCTTCATGGTCAACCAAAGGGAAATTGAACCAAATCCAAAAAAATCAAAGTTACCCTGGATATAATGTCGCCCACCACAATCAAGGAGCTCCAGCGCCTCAATAGGAGAATTGCAGCCCTCAATAGATTTGTCTTCAAGTCTGTAGACAAGTGCTTACTCTTCTTTAGAATCCTTCGAAAGGCTTTTGAGTAGGGACCTGATTCAAATGAGGCTTTCCAAAAATTAAAAACTTATCTAGTTGTGCCCTCTCTCCTTTCCCATGCCATGCCAGGAGAAATCTTGTACTTATACCTCTCCGCCTCCCCATCTGTAGTGAGCTCCGTCCTCAACTGAGATAATGAAAGGGTACAGAGGCTCATCTACTAAGTAAGTAGAGCATACCGGAGAGAAAAGGTAAGCTATTCAGGGCTAAAAAAGCTGGCGCTTGAGCTGATCTCATGACATGCCATGCCAGGAGAAATCTTATACTTATACCTCTCCGCCTCCCTATCTGCAATGAGCTATGTCCTCATCAAAGATAACGAATGGGTACAAAGGCCCGTCTATTACGTAAGTAGGGCATGTCGGGGAGCAGAGGTAAGATATTCAGGGCTAGAAAAGCTAGCGTTCGCCCTGATCTCAACAGTAAGATGTCTTCGGCACTACTTCCAGAGTCATACAATCGTCGCTGTCATGGATCAGCCTTTGAAGAGAATTATGGGAAAGCTAAATATTTCTAGAAGACTCCTCAAGTGGACAGTGGAACTGAGCGAGTTTGATGTACAATATCAGTCGAGGGTAACCATCAAGGCACAAGCCTTGGCGAATTTCGTTGTTAAGCTCACACCGTCGGAAAAGGAGTGTTGTGGAACTTCAGCATCTCCACGAGACACCTAGGAAGTCTCACTAGAGGTCCAACCACGGCAAAAAGACACCCAGGAACCCCAAGGCGCCCTAGCCACCCATACGCCCATCCTAGGCTCCCAAGACACACTAGTGCCCTTGTAGGTGCCTACCTAGGTGCCTTGGCGTCCTCCACGACCTTCGAGGCTCCCTTTCCAGGCTTGGCCCCATCTTTCTTCTCGACCTTGTCACCTCCCTGCAGTAAGAAGTCATCTCCCTAGAAACTTTATATGGATGGCACTTCAACCAACGAGGAAAGTGGAGTAGGCATAATACTAATCAGCCCCGACAACACTCCAATCAAATGTTCCATAACGCTTCACTTTGCAGCCTCCAACAATGAAATAGAATACGAAGCCCTCCTCTTCGGCCTAAGGTTGGCAGTTTAAATGGAAGTCCAACACTTCATCACATACACTGATTCTCAATTGATTGTCAACCAAGTGAGGGGAATTTGAAGCAAAGGAAGCCAGGACGCAAGAGTACCTGGCAATGGTGCAAGCCTTACTAACCAAGTTCCACCATGTTCCAAGGGAAGACAATGTTGTAGCAGATGCACTAGCCAAACTTGCCTCATCCTTAGAATCCCACCAGGATCAGCATTCATTGGTCACTAATTTGAACCAAGCAGACTAGGCGTAGAGGCCACAAACGTCAACTACGTATCTTCTCAGTTAAACTGGAAGGCCCTTATTAAGGCTTACCTTCAGGGGGCACACTACCAGACAACTCATTGGAAGCCAATAAGCTTAGGATGAGAGTCTTTAAGTTCATCATCCTACAAGGCATCCTATATAAGAAGAGCTACTCCCTAGCACTACTATGTTGCCTCTCCCTAGAGGAAACTGACTACGCCCTACGGGAAATCCATGAGGGGGTTTGTGAAAACCATTCTAGAGGATGTTCCTTAGCCCATAAGGTGGTCAAACAATGCTATTTCTGTCCTAACATGATTAAGGATGCTCGAAAATTCACCAAAAAATGTGACAAGTACCAACACTTCGCCACTGTGCCTAAACAGCAACCAGAGGAACTGACAGCTATCACAAGTCCATGTCCTTTTTTCAAGTGGGGAATGGACATCTTGGGCCCTCTACCAATGAGTCAGGGACAGTGTAAATTTGTGGTAGTAGCTATTGACTACTTCACAAAGTGGACAGAGCCTGAGCCCTTAGACAAGATAAAAGACATAAAAGTTAAGGACTTTATCTGGAAAAACCTAGTTTACTGCTTTGAAGTACCCCGCGTCATAGTCAATGACAGTCAATGACAACTCCAAGAAGTTCAACAACAAACTCTTGATCTCTTTTTGCGTCGAGCTCCAGATAAAGCAGTCACATTCTAGCCTAGCACACCTGTGAGCAAATGGACAGGCAGAGATCAAAGTCAGGACAATATTATGTAATCTAAAGACTAGGCTATAAAGAGCAAAGATTTTTTGGGTAGATGAACTCTCAGGTGTATTGCGAGCCTACCGGACGACACCAAGAGTCCCAACTAGAGAGACTCATTTCTCTCTCGACTTTAAAACTGAAGCGGTCATACCTATGGAGATTGAAATTCATTCCCTAAGGGTCCAACATCACAACCCCATTACCAATGAGATAGGACTCCACATCAACCTCGACTTGATGGAGGAGGAAAAAGAGATGGACATAGTCCAAAATGCAGAGTATAAGTGTCGCATGAAGAAATACTACAACTCGAGGGTAAAGCCTCTCTCCTTCTTACCAGGAGACCTAGTTCTCAAGAAATTAAAACTCGCCACAAAGGATTCAGGAAAAAGGAAGCTTGGACCAAACAGGGAAGGGTCCTACACTGTGACAGAGATAGTAAGACCAAGCACCTACAAAATCCAAAATTCATCCTCTGCTCCACCATCAGAGTCACCATCAAACCCAGGGAATTCAATATCAGGGAAGACAAAAAATTTCCCCTAAGCTTCTCGTAGCCGTTAATGAAGGCATTGGCGAAGCCGTCCTCTGAATTAGCCTTGGCTTTGGTAGCCCTCAAACGGGCCAATCACAGATCTACCTCAGCTCGAGAAACCCTTTCATGAGCCACCTCAAATTCTGTCTCTACTCTCAAGCAGGCAACCTTGTCCTCAGCTTCTAGCTTAGCGACCCTCACGTGAATCGCCATAAGCTCCACCTCTGCCCTGGTGCAGGCAGCCTCACTAAGAGTAATCCTCTCATGGGTCGCCACAATCTTTGTCTTTGCCCTCGTACGGGCAGCCTCATTATGTGCTGGCCTCTCACGGGTCACTATAAGCTATGTCTGGAAATCCTCACCGTCAACCTTGAGCTTAGCAATTCTCTCCTGAGCTGCCAACTGCTCTCCCTTTACAACTTTATGAGTAAGCCTCTCTTCCTTAATGGTCAAGTTTAGCTAACTAAACTGAACATCCCTTGAAAAAGGGCATAACAAAGTAGCAATAACCTGAAAAAAGATAAAGGAAGGTCAGCACCATAAAGGAGATACAAAGGCAAGGAAGAGAATAAACACTTACCTGAGCCAAGCCTTCCAGGACGGTGTCAATAGTGCCCTCGGTGCCTGGAGCACCAACCTGTCCGATCTCTACAAGGAACACAAATATCTCAAGTTGTTCCCTTACAATCCACACATCATCTAGCATGGACACCATCTGAGAGCCTGCCCCTGTAGAACTCCCTCCTAGAGAATTTGATGTAAAGGGAGTAGCAGGCGTAGTCACCTAGGGAGCCTCTGGAGGGGTAGTCACCTGTAGAGCAGTAACTAAAGGAACCTCTAGAGGAATCACTGAAGAAGCTATCTGGAGATGAGCCACTAGAAGGGTCATCTGAGAAAGGCCCACAATAACATCATCCATCCTAGCCATCTTGGGTGGATGAGTACTCTTGGTGGAATAACGAGACTTTACCACTATCCTATACACTACAGAAGGGTAAAGTGTTACCCTAATAAAAAAAGAGAGAAAATTTGAAGGAAGTCAACATACCTGATGAGTGGGTTTTATACCTACGAATTGTGTACTTTCGGCTTGATGAAATTGCAAGTTTTCAATTATTTTATGTTCATTTTTATTTGTTTTGTGTGTTTTGATGTTATTTGGTAGGAATCATCATTTGGAAGCAAACAATATCATTTGGAAGGAAACAAGGTCGATTTGGAAGGATTAGCTCCCTAGTTTCCCAAAGTTTTGACACAGTGCCTCTGTTTTTCCAATTTATGAACATGATCCACTTCGAATCTGAAAAAGTACAAAACATAAAAGTTGTAGATCTAGATGTCTTTTGTATTTTTTCAAAATTTCAGCTCAATCAGACATTGGGATGAAGAGTTATGACAATTCTACGAAAACTGGTCTGGAGCAGAAATAAAGAGAGCAGCGCTGTTCCAGCGCCCCTGCGCCCACACACTGTCCATGTAGCGCTGTTTCAGCGCCGTTTCAATGCAGCTGCGCGTGTACTAGTCCGGGACGCGAAATTATGACTTGTTTTGACCCGAAATTGGACTTCATTGCCTCATATATGCTACGGTTTGTGTGGGATAAAGATTGCCTCATAAATGAAGGAAGTCAACATACCTGACAAGGAATTGGAAGAAAATTGAAGACAAGAATCAAGGAATCAACACGAAGAAGATTGGACTTGAAGGCTAGAGACGGATTGAAGATTGCACCTAAGTTTTCATTCCTTTTCTCTTACTTTTAATTCTTGTTTTTCTGAGATATTGTTTAATTTGAGAAGTATGTTTTTCAATTACATTATGAACTAAATTTCTATTAAGCTTGCAACTGAACCTAATGTTTAGTTAAATTGCTCTACTCTCGTTTCTTGTTCTTGTTGATCATACATGAGTTGTTTGTCATATTTTGTGTTTAATGTATGATTGTGTGGCCAACAATTAATTTGATTCTCTAGATGAAATTGGGAGATAAATTCTAGGGATAGATCTGAATATGATGACATACGTCTAGTTTATTCTCCTTAGGGTTGAATAACTGGGTTTGTGTATAGGATAGGAATATACCTATACGCCGTGTGTAACTTTTATGAGAGTTTGAACTTAATGAATCTATTCCAACTTATTTTGCATAGGAATATAGCAATTTAATTACGAGAGATATGCTTATCTAACTATCGGAAGAGGTTTGATAAATAATTTTGAAGTCTCAGTTAACACTTTATTTTGATCAATTTACTAGAAGGGGAGTAGAAAGATTTATACGAAGCATTAGGAAAAATTGTAATCTTAATTTCTTTTATCCGAGAAAGTCAAACCTTGATTATTAAGTTTAGCTTTAGTTTTAAATTAGTGAATTCATAGTTCAATTTCAATTGTTTAAATAAAATTGGATTGATACAAAGTTAGTACTTGAAATTTATTAGCAATAATTCTCCGTGGAAACGATACTCTACTTATCACTTTATTACTTGTTGATCGTGTATACTTGCACGTAAATTGTCAATATCAAATTCGGACAACAATACCTTTTCTCTTCTCTGAGGAACTGCTAGCCTTGGAAGAAAACCTACCGCCCCTAGCATCTCCAGAAGGAGAGTCCCTAGCCTTACCCTCTCCAGGCATGAGGGTCTCGAAGTCCCTTACGGGATAAACCCTCACAGCCTAAAGCTTCCACTCCTGATCTGCTGAGAACACTGGAGAGCTGAAAAAAGTGGTTAATACCAAAAAAAAAGGGAGGAGAAAGGCGATACCTATCCTCTTTGGAAGGCCCCACCTCATTGGTACCAGAGCCCTGTCCACCTTTGAAGCCTACTCTCCTCCTACAAATAGGAAGCGATCCTTCCAGATATGGCAGTTGGATCATAACCCAAAATTAATTTTCCTCCCCTCAGAGTTAAGTAATGTCAGCCGCGTTTGGGAGCAGGAGTTTCAATCAAAATATAAGCAACATAAAACTCTTCAGGGGAGACATCCTCATAATGCACCCCCCTCCATAGTGCAAGAAATCTCAGTAGAACTCTCCAACCATTAGGCAACAAACACCCCCACGTCAATGAAAAATAGTGAAGGATCTGGCAAACAAGAGAAGGTACGGAAAACCTTAAACTCGTCTGAAGTACCTCCTCGTATATAACAATGTCCCTCAATGAGTCATCAGGCTGGCTCGCCCATCTCAGCCCGATGGTACAACACCACATGAGGAATGCAAAAAGTGCATATAATCATAAAAATCTCAGCATCAGTGTTAAGGGAGCTAGAGATAAAGCTTACCTTAGAATCATTATCAGTAGACACTTTACCACGATACTTACGTAGTTGTGGATGAGAAGGAGCCCTACCACCATCATCTCTCACCACTTGTCCAGCCCTTGTCTCCACGCGTAGCTCATTCCTAACAGTTAGCCCGAATGCCTACGTCACAGCACCTGCCACCTACGTCAAATATTTAGTGCCCACTCTTGTACCTGCACCTGCACCTACCCATGTGCCAACGCCAACCACAACTCCCAAAACGCCCACGATCGCCTCCCGGCCAACTCCTACAGCCTGGCTAGAGCCTGCGGTGACCGCTGCACACATAACGCCCGCGCCCGCGTCCGTGCCCGTCCCCACTACGCCTATACCTACCTTGTCTGTGTCTGTTTCACTCACAACACCTTTTCCCTCAGTCACTCTTCATTCTAACTTTCTCAAGGAATGGAACAAAAGGAAAGGAGGATGGACCTATTTATAGCCCAACCTTGAGAGTTACCTGGTAGGATTGGCATTCAAGTATCCTAATTGGAGTAGGATTGACATTGAGGAGCTCCCATTTATTTGGTAGTTACCTAATTGGATTGACATTCAAGTATCCTAATTAGAATAAGAGTGACACTGAGGAGCTCTCATTCACTTTGGCAATTAACTAATTGGATTGACTATCCTAGTTAGAGTATAATTGACTTTAAGAAGTTCCCATGAGGATAATCCATACCGAAAAGGAAAAAATAAGCCTAATATATATATATATATATGTATATATATATATATATATATCCTCGTCAAGGAAAAAATTTTAGTTGTAGTTGGACAAGCTAATGCCCTCTCCCCCAAATCATTGGGCTCATGGCATGGGGTCAAATGATATGCCCGACCCAATACCCAACTCAGATAATGATCCCGGCCTAGATCAGGCCCAACTTAGATAGTGGACCCGGCCCAGCAAGCCCCAGTGGTTCCAGCCCAAAAGAGACCCAAATCTAGTCAGACTCACTAAAGCCTTGAGAGCCACACCATCTTAAAGTCAAAGAGTCAGCAACTCCATCAAAGAGTCTCATCCACGCCATCCTAGAATAAGGAGGTCTGTCATGCCATCTTGGGACCTGGTCTTGAGGAGATCCCCACACCCTCTCAGCAACTGTCTCACTTGTTACGACAATGGTTCCCACTCCACCAAATCAGAATTTCTATTACTGATAAGGCGCTTCAATCTGGTAGAAGGCGCCTATAAATTATAAGCCCCGCCTACACATGGGGGCATCTCTCACACTTATACATCACATATCACTCACAGTTGAGCACCCAACACTCCTTGAAGCAATAAAACATTCAAACCATCCTAACTCTTCGTAGTGGAATAGGTCACCCTAACCGAACCACTTAAATTATATTTTTTTTGTGTTTCCTCTCCTTATTTATTTATTGTGTCTATTACTTGACATGTGGTACATAAAATCAATTTGTGCAGAATTAGAGTTTAAATTTTCATAGGGCTTTTTTTAAGGCCTAAAATCTTATGGATTTAAAAAAAATGATTTGAACTAACTATGCACTTAAAAATTAGGAATTAAGGGGGCCGGTACCATTTATTAGAAATATTATCAAAAAGTACCACTATTGAAAAGATCAGTAAAAAAATTACACATGTCATACCCAAAGTCTAAAATATCATTTTTTGTAGAAATTGAATAGTTTCCTAAACAAGTGAGGACATCTTCGGAAGGAAAGAAAGAAATAACAGTTATGCATAGTTCTACCATTATCGTCGAATTGTATGAACTTCAAACGGGGATGACAAAACTTCCCCAAAATCACAATTCTCTGATAATCGTCATTTAGAAATCATTTTTTTTAAGGTTTCACAGTAAAGAAGTGAAAAATTCGACATCAAACTATTAATACCATACAGAGCATCAATCGTTGAAGAACAAAAAGTGCATTGTAGAGTAGACTGACGGTTGAGATCGCTGAAGTTTTTGAAAAAGAAGTTGATAACTCAAGAAAAACGTTGTTTCTCCCAACGTTTTAATTTTATCTATTTTTTCCTTAACTATCTTTCTGCTTTTGGTGCTTGGCACTACATGTACACCAAGCGTACGATCATTTGCCAAAAAAAACCAAAGAAGTCATATACAATTACATTCTCACAACAGACCTTACCCACCATCATCGCCCTCAAAATCTTCCAACCCCACATACATTCTTTGATCAAGACCACAACCAACATCACCACCTCCTCACAACTCTAATTCCACCCACAAACACAATTCGTCCTCATTTGTTTGTTTGTGATACTATATAATCTTATTTACATTAGATTTAGTTATTCATGATGTGTGTGTCATTCAATTTTTTTGTGTATTGTGCCACTGTGATATTTTATTGTGTCTTGTGTCATGACAATATATACAGTGTAACATTGGTTTGTAGCAGTATGAATTTGGTTTGTATCAATGTGACATTGGCTTGCATCAGTCTGACATTTGCTTGCATCAGTGTGACATTGTCGTGTACAAATGTACCAATGCGACATGTACTACTACTACTTATAAACACATTGAATAACATACATATAAATTTAAATTTAAAATATCCATGGAAAAAACACCCACAACAACTAATGGTATTATATAAGGTGAAAATATATATTCCTCAGTATAATTTATAAAAAATAATAATAATAAATTATACAAATGTGGGGGAGACTTGAATGTTTGAATAAAAATGAATGTTTGAATAACTTTAGTTACATGAAAGAGGTAGATATAATTTAAAATTCAAAAATGATATTCCATAGATAATAACTTAAGAGAAAAACTTTTAATTTTCTTATTTGTCATTCAAAAATCCTATAATGTCTACTTTATCATTTTCTGATAATTTTTTTATTTTTTTATTAGTTGCATTAATTCAACAAATAAATTCTTTGTTTGAATTTTGATTCTTCCAAAATAATACAAATTCGATTTAAATTCGATTTGAACAATGTGATTTGAATCCAATTCAATTATCCAACGAATTTTATTTTCACAGTATATATATGAATCCGTTAAAATACACATCTGTTCTGATCCAAAAAGTTGATTAGAGACAATTTTAATATTTAGCCCATGGATTTCTCCTCAATTTTATTAAATAATCACCAAATTATATCATATGTTTGTAGGTACGTAATGCATATCCAAATTCGTTAAAAAAATAAATATTTGACTAGATCTAACGATCTATATATTGCTTTCGAATGCCAATATTTGTTAAAAAAAATTAATTGATAATACTATCCTAAAAAAGATTAAAAAAAAAGACAATAATAACATATTGTAATAACTTCTTATTGGTCAAAAAAAACAGCAGACATCCAACTATTAATCAATGACTGAAGTTCAACATTACAGTTTTTAAATGTAATGAAATTTAGTTTATACAACCCAAAATACAAGAAAATTCTTGATTGAGCGTAGAGATGTTCACCTTACCCACGGATAGGAATTGTGGAATTCCATCTTCTTACTCGATACTTTATGAAATAATTTTTTCTTAGCCTACCTTAACTGATCAAGTGTACTATTCCTACCCGGATTCCGTCCAAAATAATGGATTAGGAAGTCTGGTGAACATATATTTGTTTAGTTATTAATTTTTGAATTATTTTAACAATTTAATTCAGTAACATGCACCTATTAACTAACACAATAAACCAATAATACTAAAGAAAACACAATAAATTCGATAATAAATAAACAATTATAATAAAAAAACACAACAAGAAAGCCATAAACATCAATACATCATATAAGAAAGCTGTAAACATCAATAAAATATTAGGGTTTCTAGATTTTAATTTTTTGGAATTAATATGTGTGTATGTGTGCTCGGGGGGGGGTAGGGTAAGGTAAGAATATGAAAATTTTGTAATTATTCTGTATTCCTATCCAATTTTTTATGAAATATCAAAAGATCTTCCGTTGGCCTATCCGATTTTTTCAAGTAGTCGATCAATATGGTCAGGTAGGATAGGGTAAGATCAAAATTTGAGGCTAATAAAAAATTTAAACACCTCTACTTGAGCATAACAGTTAACTCATGTTTGCCGTGCCACTTTGTATAACATCCACTTACAAGAAAATAAGTGGACAAGTGAGTCCCACAAAATTCAATTATCATTATGTAATATATAATCATCTCCATATAATAAAAATTGGTCCAATGTATCTATTTAAAAAAAAATTAAAAATAGTTGGCGTGCAATGCAGGTGTACACCAGCTAGTATACATAAAAAAGTTTTACACAGCACACCCATATGTTATATACTAGTACGAGTAATGCTACATTGACCAAAATTAGGGATCAAAAAGAGTGACAAAATGACATGGCAGCTGACATGGAAGACGGCTGACCAATTACTGTACAATATTAAATATACACATTGTGCAAATTAAGGAAATAAGTAAATTAATATTGTACAGTAATTGGTCAGTTGTCTTCCACGTCAGCTACCATATCATTTAGTCACTCTTTTTGGTCCCTAATTTTGGTCAAGCATTACTCATACAAGTCCAAGATTTTGTATGGGATAGGTATGGCCTTCAGTGGGACTGCTTTCCTAAGAGTTATTCCCATCCGTTCACTCATGTCCATGTCGGCCGGCGAAACCCCCTCGACTAGGACCCAATCAAAGGACTGCAACACCGACCCTAAAGCCATGGGCAACACCCGAGAGGCAAACGGAACCGCCGGACACATCCGGCGACCGGAACCAAATGGTATGAACTCAAAATGGTGTCCCTTGTAATCCACCATGTTTGGCTCCAAGAACCTCTCTGGCTTGAACTCTAAAGGGTCTTTCCATGTCTTGGGGTCTCTTCCAATAGCCCAAACATTGACGAGAATTTGCGTTTCTTTTGGAATGAGGTAGCCTAACATAGAGCAGGACTCCATGGCCATGTGTGGTACTAAGAAAGGAAGAGGTGGGTGGTGCCTGAGAGTCTCCCTGATGACTGCTGCGAGATAGGGGAGGTTGATGATGTCCTTCTCTTTGAGGTTTTTGCCAGGAGAGATGACGGTTCTGAGTTCGGCCTGGACTTTTGTCAGTATTTTTGGGTTGTGCAGGAGCTCCGCCATTGCCCACTCTAGCGTGCTTGTAGTTGTGTCTGTCCCCGCCGTGAACATCTCCTGACAAGAAGCCAACACAGTTAGGTTAATCTATGGTGGTTGCAATGGAAAGATAGAGTAAATATTGGGGTAACAGTTATACTACATCAAAATTGTAGCGTGGTATAATAATCACTTACCAAATAAAAAAAGTGGAACCTAGTTATTCAAATAACTATTTCCCCCTAAAAGATACTAATCACCTCTTATTAAAAAAAAAAGTAGGGTCACATTGTCTATTTATTTATTTAACATTTAACAGTTACACCCACATGACATTACAGCCAATATTTACTCATCCTCTTAGGGCATATTATTCTATTGGCATATAGCAATAGTAATATCTTCTTTCTGAAAAAATATTTAATGTTATGGTGGCATCACGTTATCACTATCACATAATTTTATTATTTAATAAAAAATATAACTAATAAACAAGTAGATCTCCCACAAATTAGTAACCATTCATCTATGTGATTCAAAAACTACCTCATGTAAAAAAGTGAAATTCCCTTTATTTATTTTCTTCTATTTTTATTGGATGATAATATCAGTTGACGACAATAACATTGTATCTCTTTACATTGAATACTCATCGAGTATTGCCCAATCTATTTAAATTTCCAACATAAAAATGGTTTTTATGTTTTTTGCAACTATTGTTTTTGGAGTGAAACATATACCTTTAGTTTTATGGTTTCACTACCGTATTAAAATTTTTATTTTGGTATGTGTCACTTATTATTTTTTAGGGTACTAATTTTTCAGTAAAATTTATTAACTTTATGAGGGCATTTATTTTTGGGGTTCACTTACTACATTTTGGGTGAAAATTAGTATATTAATGGGGGAAAGGGACTCACAAAGACGATGTTATTGATGGTTCTCGTAGAGAACTTTTGGGGTCCCTCCACGCCATCACCGCGATACTCCAAGAGCACATCTAAGTAATCTTTCTTCTTGTCTTCACCATAATCACTATCCATATTCTTCAATCTTTCTTTAATAAACCCTCCAGCAATATCAAAGGCTTCATTTACGTGAAATTTCATCTTCTTCCTTATTCCTTGCGGGTCAAGCCATCTAAGCATGGGCAAGAAATCAGCCATGTTAGGCTTCCCTGCTAACTCCATCACTTTTCCTGCATGGTAGAAGAACTTCTTTCCGTTCTTTGAATTTGGGTCCAACAGATCTTTAGAGAATATTAGATTTCCAATTAGATTGAAAGCCATCAAGAAAAAGAATCTCCCAACATCAATGGCGGTGGTGCCGGACTTTCCAGCTTCTGCCATGAACTGCACCATTTGATCAATACACCTGCTGCGTACGGCGGCCATGGCGTCTAGGCGGTTTGTAACGAAGAACTCTGTGTTGCTCAACCGTCTCAGCAAACGCCAGTGTGGCCCATATTGGGCCGTGATGAGCGATCCTTCATTCCCATAATCTCCTTTCATGGCTTCGTAGATCTTTCTCCCCGCGAGTACCATATCATGATTCTTGAACATCTCACGCGCCGCTTCACTGGACGAGACCACCACCGTGCACATCGAGCCTAGCCAAAGAGTCATTATAGGGCCATGCTTATGAGCCAATTTTGCAAATGATTCGTGCGGTGCCCAACCAAGTTGGAAGATGTTGCCGACCACCGGCCATGGCGTTGGCCCAGGCGGGAGCCGCCCTAGCTCTTCCAAACGCCGATGTCGTCGCTCCGTTAGTATGGCCCATGCCACCCATAGTAACAATGCCAGAACCAAACCCAGTAGCTCAAAGTCCATTTCTCTTACAACTTTGGTTTAGCTGAAGAAATGTCAAAACTTTAGTGATCCACTAAAGGGTGTTGCCTCTATATTACAAATGTTGTGACCATAGCATCCCAACTAAAAATGGTTTTATGGCTTAAGCCATGCATGTAAGAGTAGTGCCGGCCCTAGACAACTGTGTTTGCTTAGGTCCCAAATTTTAGAGGGCTTTTAATTTTTGGGGGGGGAAATTTGGAGGTCGGTCCTCCTACATGAACTTATTTGGACTTAAGTCTGTCAAGAAAACTTATTTGTTATGAAGTCCGTTTTTTGTCAATTTTACCATGCTATCCCTTCCTTTAGAAGTGAAATAAAACTAAAAATTAAAAATTCCAAAATCTTATGAGTTTGACCAAAATTAAAATATTTTCTCTTTCATATCTATCTATATCCTTATATAGGTT
>CM042196.1:10002424-10018266 GCA_023539305.1 Ilex asprella
TGTGTGTGTGTGTACATACATGTTCAACAAAAACAGTAACATGCTTAAAAAAACAGTAGCATGAACAGTAACATGCCCAAAATATATATACATAGAGAAAGAAAGAGAGAGGGTATCAGTTATTCTTTGAATTTGAATTTCAAATCTATGTAAAAAAAATTATTGACATATCTTCATTGATAATAAATTAAGAGATAATAATTTTCAAGTTAGGAAATTTATTTTTAAAAAATTTCAAAGAATGGTATTTTAGAGTTTTTTAAAAAAAATAATGGACTTAATTACTTATTCGTAAGATTAAAAATGGACTTATTCCCAAATAATTTTTTTTAATGGACTAAACTCATTATAAGTCCCTTAAAGAAGGACTCAACCCCAATTTTTATTATTTAATTTTGTTAGGTTTAAAATTACACTCAACTTGATTAAGCCTTAATTTTAGAGGGGCCCAAAAAATTTACTTCTTTAGTGGAGTAGGTATTTTTTTCTTTTTTATTTTAGGTATGATCCAAAATTTAAAAGTTCAAATTAATATTTAATTTTTTTAGGTCCAAAATTACTTTCTACTTGGTTAAACTCAACTTTTAAAGGGTCCTAAACATTAAATTACTTGTTCAAAACTTAATTGATAATATTTTATTTGCGATCAATTAAGATTAAATGAATTAAATATATTATCTATTGAGAAAAATTTATTGTCAAACTTAAATATAAGAACTTGATCAATATTTTGCATCTAAAAAAATAAAAAATTAAATTATAATACTTAAAAATAATAGACAAAATATTTATAGGACTCCATGTAAAGTTTTCGCCTAGGGTCCGATTTACCTTGGGCTGCCTCGGGAATTAGGGGTGTTCACCCTACCCTACGAGTAGAAAATATGTTCTTCCGCATTCCTACCCGATATTTTGCGGAAGAATTTTTTATTGGCCTACCCTACCCGACAGCTTTAGTATTTCTACCTGTCTTCCTACTCGATTAATCGGGTAGGAAGTCAGATAAATACTTTTGTAACTATTAATTTTTGAATCATTTTAACAATTTAATTAAATAACATCCAACAATTTAACAACACAATAAATCAGTAACATTAAAATGAAAAATAACTACAACAACAATTATAATAAAACACAAGAAAGTATGAACATCAATCCACCATAATTGTTCCACAAATATAATAACAATTAATTTAAGTTTAAACAATATGAAATATAAAATTAATGCGGGTAAAGTAGGGTAGGAATGAGGAAATAGATAGCTATTCCGCATTTCTATCCGATTTAATCAGAAGAACAAAAACTCTTTCGCATTCCTACCCAATTTTTGCGGCTAGCCAGTTTTTAGGATACGCTAAGGTCGGGTAGGATAGAAACTTGCGGCCAGTCGGAAATTTGAACACCACTACCGGGAATAACTTAGAATATATATAGAAAGGAACTGATTATTAGTATTTTATTTGAATTATGTTGCCTTGAAAATTATGTTGACTTCCCATTGTCTCTTCATTTCGCTCTGTAATCCCAAATTCGTCCTAGTTTTGTTTATTCCAATGAAATATGAGCCAGGAGACAAAACTTTAATCAAGACAATGATGACAAAGGCTAATGATATAAATCTTACTGCTATGTGTTATTTAATTGTCACTCTTACCCCTGAATATTATGTAAATATTGGAGGATTATAACTTTTGAAAGTTCTAAACGATCATTCAATGTATAAAGTAATTTATTGTTGAGATTAGTTGTGTAATAAGTCTCTGTTTACCAACAATTCGTACAAATAAAAGCATTGAAAGTATTGTTTTAAGAAGTGTAGTAAGAAATTTTCTTTTTTTGTTATACAGTATCTTCAGGTTCGGATCAATCGTTAGTATATTTATGTGTATGGATATTAGTAAATCTCCATTGTATCAACTTTATATTATACCTAGGCTTGTCAATTGTATCAAGTGAAGCGAGTTTGTGTCAAGTATTAATGAGTTCGTGTGAAAAGTATTCTGCTCATACCCGAGCATCAATTAACTAACACAATAAGATGGAAAATAGAAGTCGGGACCAAACGAAGACGATGAAGTAGGGCAGATTGAACTGAAAGAACACATGAGTTGAATAAAATTACTTTGAAAGTTTGTTGCGGACCCATGTGGGACGGGGTGCATGTAACGTTTATCATAGATGCTAAATAAAAAAATCAATTAGGCTGCTTTAAAATTATATGTAATTAATAGTCCACATGTTTTTTCTATTTTATTAGTGGATTATATATTTTGAATTCAGAGATTAATTTAGAAGATCTATATCTCATAATCTTATATTGAAATTGAGAGGTTTTAGGTGACACCCAATAAGTTTGCATTGAGTGGGTATGATTGTCAATTTAGGTTGGTATATATGTTATAATAGGGGTGTCAATCGTGTTATGTCTTATTATTTTTGCATCGTGTTGTGTTTTTGTGTCTTGTCATTTTCGTGTTTTACTATTTTTTGTAAGTCATTTTCATGTTAATATTTGTATCAATAAAAAATTATTTAATTTTATAACAACTTATATAATACTTTTTAAGAAATTTATAAAATAATTATTTTTTGCCTACAATACCTATTAAATATATATTTTTTGTTTGCAATATACACTAATTGTATTATTTGTATCTAACCTAAATTTGCAATATATGTCAATTAATCGAATCATATTTTAGTTTTGTGTCGTGTTCCGGGCCGGTCCAAGTCTAAGGCAGCTAAAGTGCTTGCCTAAGGCCCCAAATTTTAGAAGATCCCCAAAATTATTTACTCATTTAGTATAATAGGGTCTATTTTATATATATATATACAAATACTTTAAATAAGATCCGAATTTTTAAGGCCTAATTTTAAAAGTCCAAAATAATATTTAATTTTGCTAAGTCTAAACTTACTCTCTACTTGGTTAAGCTCAAATTTTGGAGGACCTCCATAAAATTTACCTCGTTAGTATAATAGGCCTTTTTTGTGTTTTATTTTAAATATAATTCAAATTTTTAGGAGCCAAATTTTAATTCCTCAATTCAATACCTAATTTTATTAGGTCTAAAAATACTAAATCTTTGTGAGCTTTTATTTAATTTTTTTTTTTAGCCCTTTTGGGTGTTTATAGTTGTATTCCTCTCAATCACATAAAATATTCATATACATTATTTCTTGCTTAAATTGTCTATGTTATCAAAGTTTTATATTTCATACTAATTGAATTGTATATATATGACTTGTATTCCAAGACTAATTGAATCCGATTTGGTGGATTTCATTTGGAATTCATGAACGCCAACGTTTTTGGTATGTCTGCAATCCTTCTTTTAAACTATCTCGGATAAATGTGGCTTTGTCCAACACGTAACGGACTTGGGGAAAAAGGCTTTGGCATTTCAAAGTTTAATTACTCTCTACTTGGTTCTCAGACGGTTAAGCGAATGGCAAGAGTTTTGGTCTTCAGTGGTTTTTTTCTTTTGGGTAATCGATATTGAAGACGACAATCCTCTCGATTTTTGAAATTTTTGTGTTTGCTCTATTTTTGATCTTCTTCACACGTAAGGAGTTTTGAGTGCTATTAATTTTATAATAGTGGTAAAATAAACATATGTCCTCTTATTGTTTTGTTTATCGAAAACGGTCTTGTAATCATTAATTTTTTATAGTAAAATTTAGCTATGATATATATTTTTTGTAGATATAGACTTGTTTGTTAAGTCAAACCACATAAGTCTCTTGTGTTCTATTTTTTTATTTTGTTCCTATGTTATTTATCTTTTGCTTTTGGTTTTGGTTTGTAATAACATATATATATATATATATCTGTGTGTGTGTGTGTGTGTGTGTGTGTGTCATAATATGTGCCGCTAATTTGAGTGCACACCCAAAATATTGATCACACTACGTGAAATAACAATGTTTCTTTCTTGCTATCCATTATTTTCTAGAAAATCCATACCATCCCACTATATTTAATTATATAATTTAAAATTAATTTTTATCTATTATTTTTAAAAAATCGATTATTTTTTTCAAAATACATGACCTCTTCAAAATATCAACATGTGTTAGACTATGTGAATAATATCTGAAATAAAAAATGCATTGAGTTAAAAATTAAGCAAAAATTAAATAACTTTACTTATTATAGAAATGAATAATATGATAGGAATTGGTGTAAAAAATATATGAGGATAAAATTTAAACTCCTAACTCTCTGATTATATAGATTAGGAGAATCTGACTTTCAAAAGGTTATGAATGTACAAGAGGAGCTGCAAATGCGTAGTCAATGAAGGTAAACTGACAGTCGAACAAGTTTGAGTTAAACTCAAAAAACTTGTTTTCTTAATAGAGCTTATAAAATTGTTCAATTTTGACTTATTTCGAACTTGAATGAGTCCAAAATGAGTCGAATCAGAACTTAATTCGAATATTTGCACATAAACGAGTCAAGCTTATCGAATTCGAGCCGAACCTATGAGACTTGTTTTCCAAATAAATCTTAAAAATTGTTCATTTTTGACTTGTTTAGAAAACAAGTCAAGCTTGAACGGACTAAAAACAAAACGAACCCAAATCAAACTCGAATAGATGAGTTTGTTTAACAATCCTAGGGACTTGTTTGGATGTATTTTTTGGGAGGGTTTGAATTGGCTTTCCCAAACCCTTCCGAACTCAAACCGTTTTTTACAAAGATAAGATTCATCATTAAATCCGGTTTATACTCATGTTTCGTATGAAACACATATATATGTAGGATCTACAGATATATCATAATTATTAACTACTATTTGTCATGTAAATGACTATTTTACCTTTGATCGATTCAATTTATATTCATGTTAAGGAGTACAATTGTCTTTTGCATCTTTAACCTCTTAACTCATCTTCCCAAACTTACCTTCCCCTAGGTTTGGAAAATATTAAATATCATGGGTTTAATATTTGGGTCAATTGCGGGCCAAATTTGAGAATCCCAAATATTTTTAATCCAAACATAAAATTTGAGGATCCTTCAAATTATTTTTCTCAAACTCTTTTTGGAAGCCCAAGACCCTCTTACCACACACACCCTTATAGATGAAGGTGGTCAAAGTTTGGATGACTAGCTGGAATGGGATAAATTTATAATTTTTTATCCAACCCCTCAAAAAAGAAATCTAGCTGGTGAATCTTGGAAAGAGTGTATTCTTGATTAATAACAAAAATAGTAATGCATTTTAGATCTAATTTATTAATTTAATAATATGGTTTTATTGTAATTATTGAATTAATGTCAAATTCTAATATTTGATAAGACTTACTGTTAATTCAATGACTATAATAAATTACGTGGACAAATTAAATATAAATAGCATTGCTTTCAAGGAGAAATGATTTGATGCCCTTGAACTAATTCACAAATTTCTAATGCTAAGTCTAAGGTAAACTTTTTGTAATATCCATTGGAATGAAGAGTTTCAATGTTTCTTGCTTCAAAAAGAGGGGAAAAAAAAGAATAAGGTTTGTTGTGAAGTAATTACTTCTCCCCTTGTATCAAAACTGTTAAAGTAAACCAGACAGCAACTAGCAACACCCTAACAATGTGGTAATTACTGGATGTGACAGTTATTAATATCTATTGAAATAGTGGGGTTCAATATAGGCCTATATGATTGTTGAGCATTATTGATGATTGTTTATAACTAGTTATTGATTTTACATATCGATAACAACATAATATAAACTCGGTGGTTACTGGTTAGATACTGAGAAATGGTAGAAGAAAACACAAAGACAGGGGAGAGGGAGAGGGAGAGGGAGGGTGAGAGAGAGTTTGCATGGCTTACAGAGCATAGATGTATGATCTTATGCTGGATTCAAGCTTCTTCAGCGTCCACTGATAGTTATCGCATCTTTCTGATCGACTCCAGAGAACTAAAGGAAAGAGAGAGAGAAAAATAAATCGAAAACCCACTTATATGTTTTTTCCAGTTTGCAGCATGAGAAAAACTAAAACCTTAACTACACCAAATAGCTAGGTGTACAAGCCTTACCTGCATGTAATTCTTTAGTGACCTAAGATCTAAGACTTCGAAGTATCAGTTTCTTTTCCTCCTCCTACATTCTCTTACCAACCAATGAGCTTATAAATAGAAATGGCCGGCATGCAATCTTTGTAAGCAAACATCATGCACTGTGTCCATTTGAATATTGACAAGAATCGAATCTTTTCTGTGAGTTGATATCTAATAGTTTTTGTGCCATTCTGTTTTATTTGTTGTTTTTTTGTGGTGGTTAAGATTGCAGGGTCTAAAGAAACAATTTTTCATTAGATTTGCTAGAGTTTTGTTTTATTAGAAGATGATTCTTATCTCGAGGTATGAAGTTTCAGGGTGGGTAGTGTTGACAATAATGAGATGAGTACTTAATTTTTTTTGAATTTACTTCATGGACTCCCTATTTTATACCTATAACTGATATGTTCAAACCATATCCTTGACATTATCCAATCACTTAACATAAGCATGAATAACCAAATTATAAAAGCCATTAATTTGGATACCCATGAGCAAGTTTTATGGTTTTGCGGTTTGATTTGGTAGAGGTTTTTTTTTAATCACTTCAAGGTGGCAGGGATCGTATCGACAATAATGGTATGTGGTCTAAGATAAGTATTTGTACATGTTTGAATTTAATTTGTTAGACATCCGTTTTTTATAGATATAATTAATATAATTGATTTTACCCAATAAATTTATGTAGGCATGAATTAACAAAGTACCCAACCTTTAACTACCGGTCTTTTCCTAGTTTGATTTTTTTTTTCTTTTTTGAAGTGGTTTCTATCTTCATTTGACTAATTAAAACGAAAGCACTGACGTAATAAAGATATGAATATATGATCCTGATAATTTTATGTGTCTCATCCTCTTACCTTGCTGCTAAATTGCCAAAACTTCACATTTTGGTTGATGAATGATGTTACATGAACTTCAAAATTAAAATTAAAAATTAGATTTGATAATTACAATCATTGAGTAGGCAGTAGGTCACAATAAATGTTGCGACCCACAGTGAAATCAATTAAGAAAATTTCAGTAGATTAGTTTCTTTTTATCACGACCTCCAAAAGTTTTCTTTTTTTTTTCAATACTGCTATGTCGATTAAGATTTCTTACAAAGTTTTTCATCCTAATTGATGTGACATAGTTTTTACGATTAAATAAGTAGGTTTCATAAACATTCAATGATGGAAACTGTGTTACCTCACTTGAGATATAAAACTTTATAAAAAACTTGATAAGAATAACATTCCTCTTTTTTTTTTTTCTTTTGGCCCTCAGAAACTACAAATATGACAAAGAATAAGATAGAATACTTTCAAGGAAGTAAATCAATATTTTTGTGTGTGTTTTTCTTTGTCATAAGAAGCTATTCATTTTGTAGCTAAATTTGTTTGAGGAATTCGAAGCGTGTCACTTTGTTCAAAGAGCAATGCTACATGGATTTAGTTTAGGGACCGTCACAGATTTAATTTAATGTTGTTATTGGATTAGTAATGAGTTTTAATATTAGATAGAACTCATTATCAATCTAATGGTTACATTGAATTAACTAGGTCCTCAGATTATATCCTCAAATTATGTCCAAATAAATTTTCATTGTCCAAATATTGCCAAAATTAAAGGCTCAAATCTATATTAATGACAACTAAATTGAGTATTATTTTCATTTTTTACTTAGTCCAACAAATTGAAAGAAAAAAACAAAGAACGGATATTGAATTCGATAAATTGGACTTCACCAATAAGCTGGTGTAAGACCAACACAAGATTGAACTAGAGTATCCCAAATCTAGACAATTTTCAATGTAAACATGAATTCGAGTAGAGTAGATAATTAAATCCAACCCAACTCAACCCAAACACGTCTCACCATTCAATGTATAGTCGTAAGAATGCATTATGTATGGCTGTGGTCCCTAACATTGGATTAAGTGTGATCCCTAACCATGGGTCAAGTGTGGTCCCTAACCATGCGTTTTGGGTTAGTTGGTGTGGGTCTCAACTCAAGTTCATCTCTCTAAACAGAAAAGTACCAAAAATATACATTATGAAAATTATGAACCTCTGGCAGAGTGAAACCTGTCCATGCAATTGTAGAACCTATGTTTGTCAGGTTCTGATCATGACCAAAATAGCATCTCTATATAGTAAGCCAAGAAAAAAAAAATTAATTGTTTTTGTCTACTCACGTTTAATTGATGGTGGGGGACTATGGGGGTTGTTGAAAAAAAATTATATTAGATGGTCAAACTTCTACTATTGAACAAGATTGATGTCGTGTTACAATTTGCTAAAGAGAATTTAAAATCTATGTGGATTGGTGTGGAAATTAAGGGCAGCAATATTTATATACAGTCCATGATTTAACCTCTGGCCATCACTAAGTATCTTTTTGACAAGTAATAATGGTGTTTAATAAAATTAAAAGTTGAATTTTAAATGTTGAATGCTGAATTTTTTATTCGCAAATTATTTAGTATTCACATAAATTTAAGTATTAAATTGAATTAAATTATTCGACAAATATAAGGAACTGAAATTCAAAAATTATTATACTAATTTTTTCCTTCTTTTTACCCATTTCATTACAATTAACTTATTTCTACCACCACCATCACAATAATGGTGGTAGTGTTGGCGACGGTGGTGGTAGTGGTGGTGGCGTCACAATAGTGGTAGTGGTAGATGGTAGGTAGTAAAAAATTAAGAGTGTAAAATACATTGAGGATATATTTGTCCATTATGAAGAATTTATAAAATCCTTACTAACTAACATTTTCAGGATTAAGTGATAAGTAGGTGGCTTGCTACTTAAAATTTTAATCTATTTTTTAGAAGTGCTTAAAATATTAAATAATATGAGTTTTAAGTTATCAAACAGGTTTAATACATAGGATATATTTGGTTTAGGTATTAAGAGGGTGAATTGGATTAATTTATCAGTAATGCTATACTGACCAAATTTTGTGACCAAATTTGTAGCCCAAATGACATGGCATCATATTATTTGATGTTTTTATTAGGACCCAAATGACTTTGCACCAAACAAAGAAGCTCAACTCAACTGCCATGTCATTTGATCCCAAAATTTGGTCAGTCTAGCATTACTCTTAATTTATTTCAGTAATATTATAGTACTAAGTTTGAATAAGGTTATAGTGGTCCGGTATTAATTTTAATTAATCTCGACCCAATTCACTGTTGTCATTTAACATCTAATATTAAGTAGTAATAAATACCTTGTTGTAGGTGGTATTACTTTTAACAAGTGAAGTATTAAAAATATAATGACTTTATTATCCTTGCAATTTTAGATTCACACATTCATATAAAAGCTACACATTATGCAAATTCTTATTCTCAATATTTGTTTTATCATTTTTAATTTAATATCATACAATAAACTTAATCCAAACATAAATTTGATATTATAATTATAAATTTATATATTATCTCAACCTTGTTGTAATGAATATCATCTAATATTAAGTAGTAATGAATACCTTGTTGTAGGTGGTATTACTTTTAACAAGTATTAAAAATACAACGACTTTATTATGCTTGCAATTTTAGAGTCACACATTCATATAAAAGGTACACATTATACAAATTCTTATTCTCAATATTTATTTTGTCATTTTTAATTTAATATCATACAGTATTACTTAATCCAAACATAAATTTGATATTGTAATTATAAATATATATATTTTCTCCACCTTGATTCAAACTTATTATACAAGGATAAGATTAAATAGTACTGTTGTTAACCAAATAAAATAGTACTGTTAACTACAAGAAAAATGTTTTTTAGCGGCAAAAAAAGTCGTCGCTAAAAGTAAATAATTCGCTGCTAAAAATTTTCTGCAACAAAAAAATTTGGTCGCCAATTTGTCACGGTAGACTTGCCACTGAAAGTTTTTGACGACCAATTAAAGTATCGTCGCTAAAATAGATTATCAGTGACAAAAAACTTAGTCGCTTAAAAATTCATTTACTTGTCACAAAAAAACTTTCGTCGCTGAAAGAAATTATATTATGGTCATATTTTTTCTTTTTGGTGATGACATAATATTTGTCGCTGAAAATCATGGTATATTTTTTGCGACTAACATATTTTCAATGCCAAATAACAAATGAACAAATTTTATAAATAGGTAACACGACCCGACTCTTTTAATTTGTTTAATTTTAAAAAAATTATATTGACAAATTTTAATATTGCATTTTTTTAATGTTAGTTGTACTTACCTAAAAAAATAGGAATTTCTAGTCAAATTTCACATAAAAATCAAACTTTAAGAAAAAACCAAGAAACCACTACCTTTTATAGGCAAGTCAGTCCTCCCCATCTTACCTCTTTTGTTGATGTGGGACAAAAAATAAAAGACATTGGTTTGCCTTTGTCTTTAAACTGCTCCCCACCTCCCTAAGATCTCACCAAAATCGATTAATTCGTGTTGATTCGTGTCAGTTAATCGTGTCGTGTCAAATTTTGACAGACCTACTCATTACCAAACAAAATCATTTCTAAAGAGTGACATTTTATGATTACTATTATGCTTAAAACAAATTAAAATAAACTCAATGTAGTACTTCAATCATTGAAGAACATTATAATACTTTTTGGCAATGATACGTAATATTTGTCGTAGAATACTTTATTTTTTTGCAACAATTTTTCTTACACATCACAAAAAGTTGTCCCAGTAAAACGTTTTTCTTCTAGTGATATTCTGCGACCAAATATAAATTGTCGCCAAACAAAAAAAAATTAACTTTTTTTTTCTGCGACAAACATGTATTGTCGCTAAATATTATTATTTTTGTTTTATTATTTTTCATTATTTGACAAAAAATTTACGACCGAAAAATTATTTTGGCGACAATTTTTTTTGTCGCCCATAAAATTAGCATTTAGCGCCAACATTGGCGCCAATTTTTTTTTTGAGGGAACGTTTTTGCGAAGACTATTTGCGACGATTACAAAAATTGGTTGTCAAAAATATCATAAAAAAGTTTACAACGACAAACATTTGAAATTGTTGCAAAAAAAATCTTTTTAACAACAAAATTTATTGTTCCTCACCAAAACTCGTCGCTAAAAAACAAATTTGTTGTAGTGTGTTAACACTATTTTATGAATTGGATATGATCTAATTACCCAATCTCAACCTTTATTTGTAGCTCAACCAAACATGTATTCAATACTTAAAATATTCAATTTTAAACATTAATGATAGGCTCTGGTGTAATTATAATGACTATTTCCACCCCAACTGTATCCTTTCCCACCTCATTTATATGCACACCACCAAAAAAGCTTACCAATTACTTTGTGCACCACAACACTCTAATCCAACTCTGCCCCCCACCCCCCACACACAAAAAAAAAAACCATCTATACCCTCTGTGTTCTTACTGTAAATTATGAACTTGTTTTGCATTGATTTTGAGATGTAGTAAGTACTAACAACATTGGTGATGAAGATTTGGTAATGTGGGTTTTTTATAGATTCAACGGGTGTTGGAGATTAGGTACCAAGCGTGTGTGTGGGTAGCGGAGAAGGCTGGTAGGTGGAGGTGGAAGGCCTTCTTAGCTTTGGACAGTGAGGTTGCTTTTTTTTTTTCCTTGAATTTCTTCAATTATGTTCATTATTGGTGCACGAGTATACATCTTCTATGCGATTAATCATCATCAACGTACCAAGAAAGAAATGCATGAACTGCACATTTTATTTCACAGTCGGTCTATGTCATCAAGGCTGAGAATGAGTGTTGGATGGGTTTGGAGGTGTAGATTGAAGTTGGTATAAAATGCGGTGGGAAAAGTATTAGAGTAATGTATAGGAAATTTAAAAGTTTAATAGGGTTGGAAAATACATTTTTTATGGTGGGGCTGCTACTAGAGTTCGATACAATAGACTATTTATTCTATTTACTACTTGTAAAGCAAGATAGGTCTCGTAAGAATTGTGTTGATTTTGGATTAAATAATGTTGAGGAAGCAAAGTCCAAAAAGAACAATAAAAGATGATTTTTTTCCTTTGCCTTTTTGCCTTTTGTTTTGAAAAGGTGATAGGCAATTGAAATTTAATTTTTTATTTTTTTTTTTGGTTAGATTATCCAGTATCCGAAAGTTATTTTGAGTTCCGACTAAACTAGATTCAAGTCGGTACGACCACAAAGGCGGCAAAACTCTCCCTACCAAAAGCAGCTACATTCTCAAGACTCGAATTCGAGACCTTAGTTAAGCTAGAACAGTCCCTCACCGCTAAGCATATATGTTTATAATTTTCATCCAATCTTCTTGTGGAAAAGGTTGGCCCAACCTCGGAAGATGACTTTATTAATTTTTTTTGTTTTGCTAAATAACAATTTTAACGTGTTAATTTTGGGTTATATTTTGATTACAGTTCTCTGACCTTCTATACTAATTAACTATTTTACCAATTTCCTTTTACTAACTCACATGAACAATTAAGTACTATTATTACATTCGCATCTACTAAAAATAGCGGTAACCCATGCAATACACTAACTTGTTAAAAAAATTCTTAAATTTTATTAATACTTGATATAAGGGACAAGTGGGTAGTGAGATGTTTAGAGAAAGTGTGAGATGATAGAGATGTGGGAAGTGAAAAAAAAAAAAGATAGAGATCATTTGATTAAAAATAATTTTCCTATTAAAAATTATTAAATTTGTTAAAATTAATGAAACAGCCCAATAGGTTCAAACATTTAAAAATTAAAAATCACAAAAAAAATTGGGGATTGGGATTTGAAAGCTCCCCATGAAGACTACATTGCTATTTATTATATGATTTCTGAAAAATAATAACCGGACCATATATATTTCTAAAATCTTATTAACCAATAGAATAATTAATTGGGCACTCCTCCTCTTAGGCCACTTCCACTAATTGTGGAAGTTTTTTTTTTATCAAGATTAATTGTGGATGTTAAAACAAAAATTCCAAATTTGTTGAAAAAATAAGTAAAAGTGATGTGTGTGTGTGTGTTTTTTTTTTGTAATAGAGGAAAATCTTTCACCTATCTCCTGTGAGTAGAAGCGCACTCATGTCACTTAAGCTTGTGAGTTCAAGTAGAATTAAGAGCAAACCTCTAGTGTATGAACTGGTCCCTCAATCCATAAACCAGTTATATCAAGACTTATGATTCGGTAGAGATTTGAACCCACACTAGAGACTTAAATATAGTTTGCTTAAACAACTGAGATCCGTCTTATCAATCAATTACGCTTTTATCTCCCGAGAAACTTAAACAATTGATCTTAAGAATACAAAGGCTTCACAAGACAATGAGTACAAATGGGTAAGGCCCAAGGACCAAACTCATATCATAAGTTCAGTTTAAATTAAGAGCCCAACTTGAAGAGATCTAGTGGGTCCAACCCAAGAGGTTCACACCCAATCAAGTTCATCAAGGTTCGAGGAGCTACATCATCAAGGAATTAAGCAAGGTTATCCACGAACCTTATCCACGTCGCCTTAGAGGAAGTTAACCATCACGTCATCCTTTGACCGGATCTCATGGGGAGCTTCGTAACTGTCTCATTCGTTGAGAAGATGGTGTCAGCTTCACTAATTTAACTTTTTATTTACTGATAAGTCGTCTCAATCTGTTAGAAAGTAACTATAAATTGTAAGTCTCGTCAATACTTGAGGGGCATCACACACAATCAAGCACATCTGCTATTACTCTCATCTCTGTTTTATTGTTTGTATCTCCCTGCTCTCACTACACTCATAAAAGTAATAAAAAACTCAAGCGACCCTAGCAATTCATAGTGGACGTAGGTCACATTGACCTAATCACTCTACATCTTTACCTTGCTTGATTTACTTTATCTCTCTCTCTCTCTCTCTCTATCTGTCTCTCTCTTTATTTAATTATTGCATAAATTACAAATCACTTGACAGGTAGTGTATAAAATTAATTTGTGAATCATCCAGTATCATTGAGTCAAAGACTTGATGCTAAAGAGACGTGTTACATATCTATATAATAAAACAGAAGTGTATTTGAATTTTATCTCAGTCATATTTTTTTTCTCAAAACCATCACCAATCACTTACCTCACCCATCATCCTTTTGTCAGACTCAAACGTCAAATCGCATCACTCATTCCTATCACATGTATAATCATTTATATATTGTCTCCCTAAAAACATCATATCACTCATTTTTATCATATATTTAATTTTTTAATATTTGATTAATTTATAATTATATATTTTGAAAAAATTTAATATAGCAGATCGATTTTTTGAACACTCAAATTTTATATTTTATCGTGCCTTCAGACACGGGTTATGATTAGTATATCTATATAATAAAATATGAATGTGTTTAAATTTTATCTCAGTCATATTCCCCCCTCAAAACTATCACCGATCACTTACCTCACTCATCATCCATTTGTCAAACTCAAACATTAAATCGCATCACTCATTTCTATCACATGTTTAATGATTTATTTATTTCCTCCCTAAAAATATCATATCACTCATTTCTATTATGTATTTAATTATTTAATATTTGATTAATTTATAATTAATATATTTTTGAAAAAATTAATATAGTGGGTTTAATTTTTTGGACTCTATAATTTTATATTTTATCGTGCCTTCAGGCACGAGTTATGACTAGTCTATATAATAAAGTAGAACGAATTTGAATCCAAGAGACAAAGAGCTGCTCAGATCGTTTTGCGACCAAAAAAGACATTATCTAACGGACGACGTTATTCTAATTCAAGAGACAAAGAGCGCTTGAGATCGTTTCTGGACTAAAAAAATTATCATTCAACGGACGACATTATCCTAAACTGTCTCGATCTATTGACGTCTCAGATCGTTTAGATCCGACATACTACATTAACTCTTAAAATATTTTTGCCGTTAAAAATATTTAATTTCCAAAATTAACATTCCTAAATTAAATCTCTTAAATCCTTTCAAATCATAATTGATCAAGTAATGCAAATGACCTCAACTCTTTCAAATCATAGTGATCTCTTTTCCATAAGAAGACGATCTATGCGATCTCCCCCAAATCTGTAATTATCTCTTTCCATCTCTCTCTCTCTCTCTTTCTCTTTCTCTCTCTCTCTCACACACACACACATATATATAATAAAGTATAATGATTTTGAATTCAAGAGACAAAGAGCGCCTCAGATCGTTTTGAGATCAAAAAAGGCATCATCTAACGGCCGATGATACTTCAAACTGTCTCAAGTTATTGATGTATCAGATCGTTTTGATCTGACGTACCATATTAGCTCTTGAAAATTTTTGCAGCTTAAAACTTTTAGTTTTCAAAACTAACATTCTTAAATTTAATTCTCCAACTCAATCAAATCCGGTAATTAAACGATTTCTCATTCCTCAACTCTCTCTCTCTAAAATACAGATTATAACTCCTATCATTATTTTTCTAATTTTATTTCCTATGTTAAATGATTATTTTTTATACTGAGACATTAACGGTCTCTCACATTCTCATCTTTCATGATTCTCTTTCCAAATTGAGGCACATGTCTACCCAAAATTATATCCTAATGCAACTGTTCTTCATCTTTACTGTTCATATCACACACACATCTTTAGTGTACATATATATAGTACAAAAATCGAATACATATTATATCTACATGTTGTATATAGGAAAATTTTCATCTAAACACTATGTAGTTGAGTCTAAATTCAATGACAACTTCTATAACATTAACTTTTGTCTCTATCAGTAGATAAA